>JAPDPM010000005.1:6607500-7005000 GCA_032173925.1 Heritiera fomes | reverse complement strand
TATATATATAGACACACACACACATAACTTGCCTTACTAATTGTCGTAACGGTTTCGCGCTCGACGATTTTGAAAACATTTAAAAACAAAGAGAGTCGCCACCAATCTTTTTTGTCTAGGTGTGATTAGTCACCTAAAATATTTATCTTTTTAACAAAATCTCAAAATTAATTAAGTTTTATTAAAAAGATAATTTTTGGTCTGCGAAAACAAAGTTGGGTCCGGGAGTACGGTTACGCGTGGGGAAGGATTAGCACTCCCACGACGCCCGTTAAAAAACGGTACCATAATAATCATGTGTTATCCTTTGGTTTTAATAAAATGGTCTTAACTTAATATTTAAAAATAATTCCTATTTTTATTGCAATCAATTTTATTCTTTTAATTTTGAAACATTTAAGTTTTATTTTTTTTATTTGAAATAAGTGAAAATCTTTTGTATTAAAAATTATTCCGAAGTACCCCAATACTCTGGTATCATTTCGGATAATTTCCTCACCTAGAGATTTCTTAAGAATCACTACTTGTGAGTTCTTATGACATCCCATCCTCGGAAGAATTTCATTTAAATTTAAATTTTATTATTGATTTCTTTTTTTATTTTCCTTTATAAACTCATCTATTTTTATTTTTAATAAAACAAATTAAATTATTAAAAAATCATACTAAATATCCCAATACTCTGGTAACATTTAGTAGGACTCCTCTCACCTAGGGATCAGTTAGGAATCACTACTTGTGACTTTCGTAACATCCCATCATCGGACGATTATTATTAATTTCCTTTTTTCTATTTTCTTTTAAAACTTATTAATTTTTATTTTTTAATAAAAAATAAATTATTGAAAAATCATACTAAATATCCCAATACTCTGGTAACATTTAATACGACTCTTCTTACCTAGGGATCAGTTAAGAAATCACTACTTGTGAGTTTCATAACATCCCATCATCGGACGATTATTATTAATTTCCTTTTTTCTATTTTCTTTTAAAACTTATTAATTTTTATTTTTTAATAAAAAATAAATTATTGAAAAATCATACTAAATATCCCAATACTCTGGTAACATTTAATATGACTCTTCTCACCTAGAGATCAGTTAAGAAATCACTACTTGTGAGTCTCATGACATCCCATCCTCGGAAGAATTCCACTTATTATTTTCCTTTAATATTTATTATGTTTATTTATTTACTTATTATTTTTTACCAATACATTAAAAATACCTAAATAAATGAATGAATAAATAAAACAAAAAGGAAATATACCCTCCTCGGGTGGGCGACCTCCTCGAACGGGCGAGCTCCATGAGTGGTCTAGCTCCTTGGCGGGCGAGCTCTTTGAATGGGCGAACGAGTGGATGTTCTTTCCCCTCGGGTGGGCGAGCTCCTCAAGCGAGCGCGTGGACTTCCTTTTCTTCGGGCGGGCGAGCTCGTGAACGAGTGAGTAAGCTCGCGGATCCTTCCTCTCTTGAGCAGGCAGGCGAGCTACCTGATTGGGCTAGCTCTTTGGGCAGGCGAGCTTGTGAACGAGCGAATAAGCTCATGGATCCTTCCTCTCTTGAGCAGGCGGACGAACGAACACGTGGATTGGCAAGTGTGTCGCGGATTCAGCTTTTTCTCTGGCGGGCGAGCTCGTGAAAGGGCAAGTGAGCTCACGCTTTTTTCCACAGGCGGGCGATCTTGTGAAGCTAGCAGCCAGGCATGCGGGTTTCCTCGCTTTTGGCGTGCGGGTGATCCTGCAAGTCTCGAAGCGGGTCGGTGCGCGGGTCACAGCAGATGCTGAGTCGGGTTGCCAGACGGGTCGCACGGATCCAGGTGGGGTCAGGGGCAACGCACGGGTTAGCTGAGTTCAAAACTCCCCGTTTCACTTATCTATAAAAGGGCCTATTTTTTCTTCTTCCCTCATTTTAACCGGCCTTTTCCAAAAAAAAAATCTAAATCCTCCCCAAAATCCTCTCGCCTCTCTCCTCCTCCAGGCGATTACTGGCCGCTGTGCGCCGCCGTGCGCCGGTCGCCGGTGAGCCTTCGGACGGCCCTAAAACACTTCCCTCGTCTCCCTTTCTTCAGATCCGGCCTCCGTTCCTCTCGAAAATCGCTCCACCCTCACGGATCTGACAAACCGAAATCATTCTCCCTTTTTTTTTTTATATTTTTTCGTATTTGTCTTTGGATCTGGTGGTGTTTTTTGTGGTTGCTGTTGTTTTTCTTGCAGGTACTTGAAGACCGATTTTTGGTTTAGGGTTTAGGTTCTGAGTTTTGAGGGTCTCGGTTCTAAGGTTTCTTGGTTCTCGAATTTAGGTTTTCTGGTTAGGGTTGGGGTTTCAGTGGTGAGAACGGTGTCTCGGGTGACGGCTCGGTGATGGTGTATGTGAGGGAAAGGGGGCTTTCGGTTCCTGGGGTTTTTTGCTGTAGGGAGTGAGGATGATGCCCAGGTGTTTTTCGGTGGGGCTTTTGGGTTGCTGGTTTGGGGGAAAAGGGGTTTCCAGGGCTCTGTTTTGGGGTGACCGAGGATGGTGATGGTGGTTTTTTGGGTTTGCTTCTGTGTTCGGATGGGAGAGGGTTAGGGGGCTTTGTAGTGGGGATGATGCCGTGTTGGGATGGGGGCAAAGTAGCTTGCGGCAGGTAGGAGGTATACGGTGATGAATGGTGTTTGGGGTGGTCGGTTTTGGTGGTGGCGGCTTAGGGTTTCTGTGGGTAGGTTTAGTATTTCTCGGCTCTGAAAAGTCTCCAAGCCAGATCCAAAAAAACCTCCCTGAAATCCTTCTATCCGACTCCTTTTAACAGATTTAGGAACCCCTCTTTTGTCTGAGGTTTCAGGGTTGATCCTTAGGTTTTTGTCATTGTCTTCCAGTTATCAAGGTATTAGTCAGAGATGGGATGGTTTGCTTGGGAAGATGAATCTAGGTGGCAGCCGAGAGGGAAGGATTGGAATCGCCGGCGACTGGGCCAGTGGGTGACAGACAAAAACAACAAAACAAAATAATAATAATAATAATAATAATAATAATAATAATAATAATAATAATAATAATAATAATAATAATAATATAACAAAATGGGACAGAATTAGGTGTCAACAGCTGCCCCTCTTTGCTCATTGCTGAGAATCAAGAATAGAGCAAAGACATTAGATACTAATTTTGTCCGGCTTATGACCTAATTTTCTCTTCTTTTCTTTCTTTTTTTTCTTTTCTTTCTTCTTTTTTTCTTTTTTTTTCTTTCTCTTTTTTCTTTTTCTTCTTCTTCTTCTTTTTATTTTTAGTGTTTTTCTTACAATTAGAGGTAGCGAAATTTTAAAATTCTTCCTTGAAATGTGCTCCTCTTGCAGCAGAGGTGATGAAACTTTAAATTTTTCCTGAAAATGTGCTCCTCTTGCAGCAGAGGAGATGAAATTTTAAAGTCTTCCTGGAAATGTACTCCTCTTGCAATAGAGGCGATGAAACTTTGAATTCTTTTTTCTGAAAATGTGCTCCTCTTGCAGCAGAGGCAACGAAACTTTAAACTTCCTCTCTTTTTTTCTTTTTTTTTCCGAGAAATCTCCTCTTGCAGCAGAGGCAATGAAACTTTAAAATCTTTTTCTGAAATGTGCTCCTCTTGCAGCAGAGGCGATGAAACTTTAAATTCTTCCTCAATATGTGCTCCTCTTGCAGCAGAGGCGATGAAACTTTAAATTCTCTTTGAAAATGTGCTCCTCTTGTAGCAGAGCGATGAAACTTTAAAATTTTTGCTCGGAGGACTTACAATTTGTCCCCGGAGGACTTAGAATTGGTGCCCGGAGGACTTAAATTGTGCCCGGAGGTCTTAGAATTATGCTCGGAGGACTTAAATGCTTTTTTTGGAAAGTGCTCCTCTTACAGCAGAGGCATTGAAACTTTAAAAATTTTGCCCGGAGGGCTTGAGATTTGTGCCCGGAGGACTTATGATTTGTGCCCGGAGGACTTATAATTTGTGCCCGGAGGACTTAAATTCCTTTTCTGAAAAGTGCTCCTCTTGCAGCAGAGGCGATGAAACTTTAAAAATTTTGCCCGGAGGACTAAGAATTGTGCCCGGAGGTCTTAGAATTATGCTCGGAGGACTTAAATGCTTTTTCTGGAAAGTGCTCCTCTTACAGCAGAGGCATTGAAACTTTAAAAATTTTGCCCGGAGGACTTGAGATTTGTGCCCGGAGGACTTATGATTTGTGCCCGGAGGACTTAAATTCCTTTTCTGAAAAGTGCTCCTCTTGCAGCAGAGGCGATGAAACTTTAAAAATTTTACCCGAAGGACTTAGAATTGTGCCCGGAGGACTTGAATTTGTTTCTGGAATCAAGGATGGTGATGGTGGTTTTTTGGGTTTGCTTCTGTGTTCGGATGGGAGAGGGTTAGGGGCTTTGTAGTGGGGATGATGCCGTGTTGGGATGGGGGCAAAGTAGCTGGCGGCAGGTAGGAGGTATACGGTGATGAATGGTGTTTGGGGTGGTCGGTTTTGGTGGTGGCGGCTTAGGGTTTCTGTGGGTAGGTTTAGTATTTCTCGGCTCTGAAAAGTCTCCAAGCCAGATCCAAATAAACCTCCCTAAAATCCTTCTGTCCGTCTCCTTTTAACAGATTTCGGAAACCCCTCTTTTGTCTGAGGTTTCAGGGTTGATCCTTAGGTTTTTGTCATTGTCTTCCAATTATCAAGGTATTAGTCAGAGGTGGGATGGTTTGCTTGGGAAGATGAATCTGGGTGGCAGCCGAGAGGGAAGGACTGGAATCGCCGGCGGCTGGGCCAGTGGGTGACAGACAAAAACAACAAAACAAAATAATAATAATAATAATAATAATAATAATAATAATAATAATAATAATATAAATAAAAAATAAAGAAAATAAAAATAATGATAATAATATAACAAAAATGGGACAGAATTAGGTATCAACAGCTGCCCCTCTTTGCTCATTGCTGAGGATCAGGAATAGAGCAAAGACAATAGACACTAATTTTGTCCGGCTTATGACCTAATTTTCTCTTCTTTTTTTTCTTTTTTTTTTCTTTTCTTTCTTCTTTTCTTTCTTCTTTTTTTCTTTTTTTTTCTTTCTCTTTTTTCTTTTTCTTCTTCTTTTTCTTTTTTTTTTAGTGTTTTTCTTACAATTAGAGGTAGCAAAATTTTAAAATTCTTCCTGAAAATGTGCTCCTCTTGCAGTAGAGGCGATGAAACTTTAAATTTTTCCTGAAAATGTGCTCCTCTTGCAGCAGAGGCGATGAAACTTTAAATTCTTCATGGAAATGTGCTCCTCTTGCAGCAGAGGCGATGAAACTTTAAATTCTTTTTTTCTGAAAATGTGCTCGTCTTGCAGCAGAGGCGATGAAACTTTAAATTCTTCCTGAAAATGTGCTACTCTTGCAGCAGAGGCAACGAAACTTTAAACTTCCTTTCTTTTTTTCTTTTTTTTTTTCGAGAAATCTCCTCTTGCAGCAGGGGCAATGAAACTTTAAATTCTTTTTCTGAAATGTGCTCCTCTTGCAGCAGAGACGATGAAACTTTAAATTCTTCCTGAAAATGTGCTCCTTTTGTAGCAGAGGCAATGAAACTTTAAATTCTTCCTGGAAATGTGCTCCTCTTGCAGCAAAGGCGATGAAACTTTAAATTCTCTTTGAAAATGTGCTTCTCTTGCAGCAGAGGCGATGAAACTTTAAAATTTTTGCTCGGAGGACTTACAATTTGTGCCCGGAGGACTTAGAATTGGTGCCCGGAGGACTTAAATTGTGCCTGGAGGTCTTAGAATTAGGCCCGGAGGACTTAAATGCTTTTTCTGGAAAGTGCTCCTCTTACAGCAGAGGCATTGAAACTTTAAAAATTTTGCCCGAAGAACTTGAGTTTTGTGCCCGGAGGACTTATAATTTGTGCCCGGAGGACTTAAATTCCTTTTCTGAAAATTGCTCCTCTTGCAGTAGAGGCGATGAAACTTTAAAAATTTTGCCCGGAGGACTTAGAATTATGCTCGGAGGACTTAGAATTATGCTCGGAGGACTTAGAATTATGCTCGGAGGACTTAAATGCTTTTTCTGGAAAGTGCTCCTCTTACAGCAAAGGCATTGAAACTTTAAAAATTTTGCCCGGAGGACTTATGATTTGTGCCCGGAGGACTTAAATTTTTTTTCTGAAAAGTGCTCCTCTTGCAGCAGAGGCGATGAAACTTTAAAAATTTTGCCCGAAGGACATAGAATTGTACCCGGAGGACTTGAATTTGTTTCTGGAATCAAGGATGGTGATGGTGGTTTTTTTGGTTTGCTTCTGTGTTCGGATGGGAGAGGGTTAGTGGCTTTGTAGTGGGGATGATGTCGTGTTGGGATGGGGGCAAAGTAGCTGGTGGCAAGTAGGAGGTATACGGTGATGAATGGTGTTTGGGGTGGTCGGTTTTGGTGGTGGCGGCTTAGGGTTTCTATGGGTAGGTTTAGTATTTCTCGGCTCTGAAAAGTCTCCAAGCCAGATCCAAAAAAACCTCCCTGAAATCCTTCTGTCCGGCTCCTTTTAATAGATTTAGGAAACCCCTCTTTTGTTTGAGGTTTCAGGGTTGATCCTTAGGTTTTTGTCATTGTCTTCCAGTTATCAAGGTATTAGTCAGAGCTGGGATGGTTTGTTTGGGAAGATGAATCTGGGTGGCAGCCGAGAGGGAAGGACTGGAATCGCCAGCGGCTGGGCCAGTGGGTGACAGACAAAAACAACAAAACAAAATAATAATAATAATAATAATAATAATAATAATAATAATAATAATAATAATAATAATAATAATAATAATAATAATATAACAAAAATAGGACAGAATTAGGTGTCAACAGCTGCCCCTCTTTGCTCATTGCTGAGGATCAGGAATAGAGCAAAGACAATAGACACTAATTTTGTCCGGCTTATGACTTAATTTTCTCTTCTTTTCTTTCTTTTTTTTCTTTTCTTTCTTCTTTTTTTCTTTTTTTTCTTTTTTTTCTTTTCTTTTTTCTTTTTCTTCTTCTTCTTCTTTTTTTTTGGTGTTTTTCTTACAATTAGAGGTAGCGAAATTTTAAAATTCTTCTTGGAAATGTGCTCTTCTTGGAAATGTGCTCTTCTTGCAGCAAAGGCGATGAAACTTTAAATTTTTCCTGAAAATGTGCTCCTCTTGCAGCAGAGACGATGAAACTTTAAATTCTTTTTTTTGAAAATGTTCTCTTCTTGCAACAGAGGCGATGAAACTTTAAATTCTTCCTGGAATGTGCTCCTCTTGCAGCAGAGGCAACGAAACTTTAAACTTCCTTTCTTTTTTTCTTTTTTTTTTCAAGAAATCTCCTCTTGCAGCAGAGCCAATGAAACTGTAAATTCTTTTTCTGAAATGTGCTCCTCTTGCAGCAGAGGCGATGAAACTTTAATATCTTCCTGAAAATGTGCTCCTCTTGTAGCAGAGGTGATGAAACTTTAAATTCTTCCTGGAAATGTGCTCCTCTTGCAGCAGAGGCGATGAAACTTTAAATTCTCTTTGAAAATGTGCTCCTCTTGCAGCAGAGATGATGAAACTTTAAAATTTTTGTCCGGAGGACTTACAATTTGTGCCCGGAGGACTTACAATTTGTGCCCGGAGGTCTTAGAATTATGCCCGGAGGAGTTAAATGTTTTTTCTGGAAAGTGCTCCTCTTACAGCAGAGTCATTGAAACTTTACAAATTTTGCCCGGAGGACTTACAATTGGTGCCCGGAGGTCTTATGATATATGCCCAGAGGACTTATGATTTGTGCCCGGAGGACTTAAATTCCTTTTCTGAAAAGTGCTCCTCTTGCAGCAAAGGCGATGAAACTTTAAAAATTTTGCCCGGAGGACTTAGAATTGTGCCCGGAGGTCTTAGAATTATGCCCGGAGGACTTAGAATTATGCCTGGAGGACTTAAATGCTTTTTCTGGAAAGTGCTCCTCTTACAGCAGAGGCATTGAAACTTTAAAAATTTTGCCCGGAGGACTTATGATTTGTGCCTGGAGGACTTAAATTCATTTTCTGAAAAATGCTCCTCTTGCAGCAGAGGCGATGAAACTTTAAAAATTTTGCCCGGAGGACTTAGAATTGTGCCCGGAGGACTTGAATTTGTTTCTGGTGCCCGGAGGACTTAGTATTTTACTTGAAAAGTTTGAATTTGATGCCCGGAGGACTTACAATTGGTGCCCGGAGGTCTTATGATTTATGCCCGGAGGTCTTATGATTTTTGCCCAGAGGTCTTAAAATTTTTGCCCGGAGGTCTTTAGTATGTCCCCGGAGGACTTGAAATTTATGCCCGGAGGACTTATGATTTGTGAAATTTGTGCCCGGAGGACTTGGAGATTTATGCCTGGAGGACTTACAATTTACTTGAAAAGTTTAAAATTGATACCCGGAAGACTTGCACTTGGTGCCCGGAGGTCTTGAAATTTTATCTGAAGAATTTAAAATTGGTGCCCGGACGACTTACAATTGAAATTGAATTTGAAATTTTGCCCGGAGGACTTTGAATTTACTTTTTCTTTCAAAAATTATTCTTCAATGTTAATTGGATTCATAAATGTCATAATCAAACTGAATGAGTATCTTTGATTTTCTTATCTCAAGAAAAGTTGCATTGGTGCCAGCTACATTGGGCTTAAGTTTTCACCTTGGGTGCCAACTTTACTGGGCTTTAAAAAATCTCATCTCAAAATGTGCCGATTTTGTTGGGCTTAATACTACGCAACGGTGCCAACTACATCGGGCTTAAATTTTCATCTCATGCTCACAAAACTTCTTTTTTTTTTCTTTTTTTTTAAGAATAATGTTCCTTTGTATTTGATATTTTCTTTTCCTCAAAACTCAAGCTCAAGAATCATTGACTTGTTCATTCATCTCAAAGGCTCTCAATTTTCAAATATTTTTCAAATGTTCCAAATGTGGAAACTCTCTTAATTATTTTTCATCTTCTCAAACATTCTACTTATCTTTTCTCATTTTTTTCTTCTTTTTCTCTCTTCTCTTCTCTTCTCTCCTTTTTTTTTCTCTTCTTTTTTTTTTAATCTTGGAAAAGGTTGCATAACCTTTGAAATCTTGATTGAATGGTGTTGAGTTTTCAGCCTGAGAAATAAGATTTTCTTATCTCAAGA
This sequence comes from Heritiera fomes, assembly GCA_032173925.1. Taxonomy (NCBI): domain Eukaryota; kingdom Viridiplantae; phylum Streptophyta; class Magnoliopsida; order Malvales; family Malvaceae; genus Heritiera; species Heritiera fomes. The sequence continues at coordinate 6,995,906 of JAPDPM010000005.1, read as the reverse complement.
AAAGTTGCATTGGTGCCAGCTACATTGGGCTTAAGTTTTCACCTTGGGTGCCATCTTTACTGGGCTTTAAAAAATCTCATCTCATAATGTGTCGATTTTGTTGGGCTTAATACCACGTAACGGTGCCAACTACATCGGGCTTAAATTTTCATCTCATGCTCACAAAACTTCTTTTTTTTTAAGAATAATGTTCCTTTGTATTTGATATTTTCTTTTCCTCAAAACTCAAACTCAAGAATCATTGACTTGTTCATTCATCTCAAAGGCTCTCAATTTTCAAATATTTTTCAAATGTTCCAAATGTGGAAACTCTCTTAATTATTTTTCATCTTCTCAAACATTCTACTTATCTTTTCTCATTTTTTCTTCTTTTTCTCTCTTCTTTTTTCTTCTCTCCTTTTTTTTTCTCTTCTTTTTTTTTTAATCTTGGAAAAGGTTGCATAACCTTTGAAATCTTGATTGAATGGTGTTGAGTCTTCAGCTTGAGAAATATGTTTTAATCTCAAAATTTTACACAAAAACTTTCAATGTTGATGCTATATGATATTGTGTATGTATGCATGTATGCATGACACTCAATCCTGTACATTCTCTAACTTTGAAACTCTATCTTGTCTTGCCAAAAGAGGCACATTATTTGTCTTTTTATTTTCTTTTGCCTCCAACATGATCATGAAAGCTCCTTTCTATTTCTTATTTATGCAAATTTCTTGTACTCACATCATAGCCTTTTGACGAAAAGCACGAAAAATTTTCTCATAACTATTTTCCAGGAGGGAATTGAATCTAAATTTCACAAGTGATATTTGATTCTTTCAAAATATTAGTGATTAATTTTCAAGATGAGTGACATAAATCCTATTCGGATCTTTTCAACTGGACAATTGAATGTTTGATGCACCAGGTGTTTTGTTTGGGGGATACTTTGCCACTTATCTAAAAACAATGGTTCCTTTCTTGGCTCAAAATGGTTTTCTTAAAATACCATCGTTTTTCTTCCCTTCTTTTTTGAACAAAATTTTGAATGAGAAAAGAAACAAAATATTCACAACTTGATTTGACAATCTCTCAAATTCTCAAATAATGACGTTCTACATATGCCAAGATCGGGCATGAATGACTGAAGGCTTTTCTATTTTAGGAAGGGTATTTACAAGAAGAAAGGTTCAAACTTTTTCAAAAAAATGTCGGGCAATCAAATGATATCAAACTCTTTGGATATCTCGAGGATCTCTCAAGGTTTGTTAATTCTTTTTCCACATTTTCAATTCATGTCACTGCTTGACTTGGTTGCATGAAAAGTTCATTGTTCGCTCTAGACTGCCCTTTTCGGGTTTTCACCTTAGAGCCTCATTCTTTCTTTTGTTTTCTTTTCTTTTTTCTTCTTTTTTTTTGATTGATTGATTGTTCTACCATGCGTTCATGAATTCAAATTTCATTCAAGCCAAAGAATTGGGAGAATCTTCCAAAGAAGAGCTCTTCGATACAAGCATCCATACTTGATCAAAATGGACTTTTAAGTACGTAATGTAGGCCATGGTTCAGGGTTCTGAAAGAATAGATAAACAGGCCCAAAATGTGTTTGAAGGTAATCAATCCAATGATCGTTTCTTCTTATATAGCCATCTGGCATTTACATACTTAGAAGCACCTTTTCTCTTTATACTTTTCCATGTATTTCTCCCTCTTCTTCTTTTCTTTCTTTCTTCCCTCTTTTTTTTTTCAAAATCCTATTCATCCTTTGAAGTATCTTTCTTTATGTACTTTCACATGTATCCTTCTTCCTTTCTCTTTCTTTTTCCTTTTTTTTTCTTTCTTCATTGATTTATGTCTAAGATTTCAAAAACGATTTGCCCCAAATTGTCCCACAACATGGTTAATCTTATTTGATCAAAAACAAAAGTTGAATCATTCATCTTCTTTGAAGAGATATTTTTCGCACATGCCCTCCGGTGTGGAGGGTGGTCCTTGGAGTAGGTTTATTATGAAAGAAATTATCAGGCTCAAAAAGGGTAGCAATAGGATAATATTTATATTTGTGAATGGAATATGAAAGACGGCCATTCATCATCTCAAATTAAGATGCTTGTATTGAAAAGCAATTCTTAGGACAAGTTCTTCTTTTGGCTTTGAAATCTTCTGAATATCATGTTTGCATGGTGTCACAATCAATTTCATTTTTTCTTCTTTTTTTTTTTTGATTTTCTTGTAATGCACCCCTTTAGTATGACAGAAGTTGACCTCACACACCGAAAATTTATTTAAGGAAAAAGGTGATGCGTGACTCAAGGTATTATACAAATGGACAACAGTGAAAAATCCTCAGCTTTGGTTCTCTCTCTTTTTTGGTTGCTTCTTTTTGTTTTCTTGCCCCAAAACATGGGCGAAAAGGCATCTCGGGAATACAGGGTTGAAGAATTTGGGATTTGTACAAGAATCTAGGTGTAAAGCTGTTTCAAAATGATCTTGACAAATATTCGACCACCAATACCCAAAATCTTTGAGATTGTCATTGAATTCCGAGAAATTCTCAAAAAGTTTTGCAAATCGGTTATTTCTTGAAAATTATTAACAATAAAGCCCTATCATGGTCAAAGTGAAAACAAAATTGGACTTTCAAATCTTATGCCCCAATTTGGCTTCAGGTTTTATTGAAACACGATCCTGGAACAATTTAAGACATTCATCTTTGATAGTAATCACCAATTTTCTCAGAATCATTTTTATCATTAATGTGAAGAAAAGAAATATTCTCGTCATATGTTACTGGAAAATAACTCATGCAAAAAGTTGTGCTCATACAATTATCACCTAGGCCAACAAAAATAACAAGCATTTTCCAACAAATACAGGCTTCAAAATCTCACAATCTCTTTGTTTTCCTCCAGATTGATTTGCCAAAATGCCATGACTCTACACCAAAGTGGACTTCCACTGTTCCATAATTTCTTGAGTCAATATTCCACCATTGATGAGCTCTTCAACCCTTTCCTTCAACTGTTTGCATTTTTCTGTTGAATGCCCAGTTGCCCCCATGTGATAGTCACATCTGCTATTTGGATCATAGCTCTTGGCCAACGGGTTTAGTGCTGTTCTCAAAGGTATAAGGGCCAGATATTGGTTTTTCACCAAAAAAGGCAAAAGATTGGAGATTGGAATCGAAATTTTTCCTTGGTTGCTTCTCGATCTTTTTCTGTTGTTTATTGATTGTTGAGGAGGTTGAGTTACTGGCCTGGGCATAAAAATGGGCGCATGAGCAACCGTTGGAGGGTAAGAATTTGCTTGGAATCTTGGTTGATGGACTGGTGAATAGAGATAAGGATCATAGGAGACACTGTTCAAGGTTGGATGGTATGATGGGTGAGCCAAATAGGGATTATGTGGAGTGGGATTTCTGGGAAATTGCCCCTTAAATGTCACAGCTTGCACTTCTTCTTCCATTCCTTCAAGTCTGTTATCAGCCATGTCATCTATCTTGATCTTGCCCCTCTTGATTGCATTCTCAATCATCTCTCCGGAGGCCACCATGTCGGCAAAATTCTTAGTAACATTCCCAATCATCCTGTCATAATATGGTGCCTGGAGGGTACTAAGAAACAGAGTCACAGTCTCTTTTTCTGTGAGGGGAGGCTGGATCTGGGTGGCAACATTCTTCCATCTCTGGGCGTATTCTCTAAAGCCTTCAGTATCTTTCTTTTCCATGGATTGCAAAGATAAACGATCTGGGGCCGAATCCATAATATGCTTATATTGGGCGACAAATGCCCTTGCCAAATCTTCCCATGAGTGAATATCGCCCTTGCCCAACTGTGTATACCACCTAGCAGTAGATCCTTTAGGGCTATCTTGGAAGACATGGATCAACAGTTTGTCATCATAAACATGCGCTGCCATTTTTCTACAGTACATAGTGATATGGGCTTTTGGACAAGTGGTCCCATCATATTTCTCAAATTCTGGAGCTTTAAACTTTAAAGGAATGACGACACCAGGTACTAGAGATAATTTGGCTGCATCTAAAGATCCACGAAAATCCATTCCTTCAACAATTCGAAGCCTTTCTTCTATAAGCTCTATCTTTTGTCGGGAACTTGAGCCTTCTTTCACTTGCGGTGTCCCTTGCTCTTTGTGACTTTCCAAATTGGCAATATGAGTTGATTCGAAGGGGTGCATTATTGGAGTTGCTTGTCCCTGGAATTGACTAGTGTTGACTGCAGACGGCATATTAGGGCACACATAACCCTCGGTGGGCATTGCTTGTGGCTCTTGAGATGATTGGGTTTCTCGTGAGCCAACGTTAACTGGACAAAGAGAATCTTCAGCGTTTCGTAACCGATGCCCCTCTTGAGTAGCTAATTGTCCCATTTTTCCATTGTTCAGCTTCTCCAACAAACCTGCCATCTGTGATAATTGCTCTCTCATCTCTTGTTGAGCTTTTTCCATCATTTCCATTCGACTCGTTTCTGTCTCTTCCATGATTCAAAATTATCTCCAAAGTTTTTCGATGTTCAAATCACCTTTACACCAAATCTGTCATAACCTAAAATTAGATGTCATGCTTGCCATGCTAACATGAAGGCTTTTTTGTATTAAAATTGTATATCTACATGTAAAAGAAACTTCAATCTTGTTATTATTTTACAATATCACAAGTTACACATCAAAAGGAAAAAAAAATTATAAACAAATTTTTTTTTTGACCGTTTATTTACTTTCTTCATTTTCATTTTTTTCATTTTTTTTGAGGAATGAATTATTGCTAGCCTTATTATTTTCTGTCAAAATCATGTTATGCACATATGAATGAAGTGAATGCAAACCTATAAAAAAAATTTCGTAACGACCTCCCTTATATCGGGGAATTTTTATCAATCAGTCCTTTCTCCTTATATGAAAAGTCGATTGGTCTCCACTTGCTGATGATTCAACATGTATTTGCTCTAGAAACAACAACGACCCTTGAGAATGAACCAATTTAATTTTTCAAAAAATTTCAAGCATCTGCATTATCTTAGCTTGCTTTCCTTTCATCTCTCGTATATCATGTCCAAACTCTTCTCGATTATTCTCCAAAATAGTCTAGCTTTCTAATTGATCTCCCATATCTTTGACCTCTTTTATTCCAAAAAGACAACTACTCTCCTTATTATGTGATGCGAATGCATTAATGTAATTGTTGACACCTAATTTTGTCCCATTTATGTTAATTATTTTTATATATTGGTATTTGTTTTTATTTTTATTATTTGTTTTATTATTATTAGCATTATTATTTTTTCTTCTTTTATTATTATTATTATTATTACTTATATATTTTTTATTTTATTTTATTTTTATTGTTATGTCTATTACTTTGTTATTATTATTATTATTATTATTATTATTATTATTATTATTTATATTTATATTTTTATATTTATATTCTTTGTTTTTTTTTTGTCCAATCTGTCTCCCATCAACCATCCAATCCGCTGGCTAGCTCACCAGCTACTCCTGCCACCACCAGCTACTCTCCCCGATCCCATCTATACCAGTCCCCTTTCTACAAAAATCCCTCCTTGAACCAGCAACGGGAAGAGGGGAAGCTTGAAGCTCTCCCTATTTTACCTGAAAACCCAGAGACAACCCAGAAGGAGAGCCTCAACCAAAAATCAGGACCCCAATCCCTTCCACTTTGACCCAGAAACGGAGGGACCCAACCCCCACGGCTCAAAAACCACCGGAGCCAAACCTTAATTTCATCCTCACCACCTCACCACCCAACCCCCATGGCTCAAGAACCACCGGAGCCAAACCTCGAACCCACCTCACCACCGAAACCCCCACTGCCTAGACACCATCATTAAGTTACCTGAGCCTACCCATCCAGACACCATCAACACCAGTCACCACTCATCACCAACGAAATCATCAACCCTCACCAAACCACCAAACCCGAGACCTCTGGTAACCAAGCCAGCCACCATCGGAGCCCTTAATTTCATCCTCACCCCCTGAGATCCTCGGCTCACCAGAAACCACTACCCGAAACCCCAAACACACGCACACAAAAACCCAAAAACCGAAACCCAAAATCCGAAAATCCCAAACACCAACCACTACCCGAGACCCCTTCAAAACCCTAGATCTAAGATCCAAATCCCCCACCTGCAAAAAAAACAAACAAACCACAACAACAGCAAACCGCAGCGAACAACCAAACCATCAAAAAAAAACAAAAAACAAAAAAAGAACTCAGTTTCGGGGAGTTCAGATTTACGGGGTTAGGGCCATTTTTTGGCAAAACGAAAGACAGAAACGGAAAGAGGGAGTGGAGAGCTTTTAAAAAAGGGTTTCCTTTTTGATTTTCGGCTACCAGCGACGGTGGCCGGCGGCGGCCGAAAATCGCCTGGCCAGCAGAGAGCCTCGAAGGCTCTGGTTTTTTTTTTAGGAAGAAAAGGAAAAATGAAGGAGTAAAAAAAAATGGGGTTTATATAGCAAAAAAAAAAGCAAGAAGTTGGTGACCCGCGCGCGACCCGGATCCGACCCGGGATTCGCTCGCCTGACCTGGAAGCTCCCTCAGCAGACCCGCGCGTCTGACCCGGTACACCTCGTCCGATCCGATCCGGCCTACCAATTTTGGGCCTCGACTGCAGGCCTCTGACCCACAAATTTTGGGCCCCTTTTGGGCTGCCTTTTGCTGGGCCATTTTGCAAGTCCTTCCTTGGGTTTTCTAAAGCCCAAACCAATTTAGGTATATTTCTTTTAGTCTTAGTAATTATTATTATTATTATTATTATTATTATTATTGTTGTTGTTGTTGTGTTTTATTTATTTATTTATTATTATTATTATTATTATTATTGTTATTATTATTATTATTATTGCATCTTGGAAAATAAAAGTTTTTTTTTTTTGAAAAATTTTTCTTTATTTTGCATCTTCATTAATTATTAATTGATTAGAAAACTTATTTTAAAAAAATATATATAATTTGAATTTGAGTATAATGATAAAATTTAAAATTTAATTAAATGAAATTTCCGATGATGGGATGTTATGAAACTCACAAGTAGTGATTTCTTAACTGATCCCTAGGTGAGAAGAGTCGTATTAAATGTTACCAGAGTATTGGGATATTTAGTATGATTTTTCAATAATTTATTTTTTTTATTAAAAATAAAAATAAATAAGTTTTTAAAAAAGAAAATTGAAAAAAGGAAATTAATAATAAAAATTAAATTTAATTAAATATTTTTCCGATGATGGGATGTTATGAAACTCACAAGTAGTGATTTCTTAACTGATCCCTAGGTGAGAAGAGTCGTACTAAATGTTACCAGAGTATTGGGATATTTAGTATGATTTTTCAAAAATTTAATTTGTTTTATTAAAAATAAAAATAGATAAGTTTTTAAAGGAAAATAAAAAAGAAATCAATAATAAAATTTAAATTTAAATGAAATTCTTCCGAGGATGGGATGTCATGAGACTCACAAGTAGTGATTTCTTGACTGATCCCGAGGTGAGAGGAGTTAGCTAAATGTTACCAGAGTATTGGAATATTTAGCCAAATTTCTCAGTATCAAGAGTTTTATTAATAAAATCAAAATAAATAAATTTCTTTTAAGTTTCATGTGCATCATTTATTAACTGTTCGCATCATATGCATTCATAATAATTTTTGAAACGAGTGTGAATCTTCTGATGATGAGATTCTATAGAACTCACAAGTAGTGATTCTTAAGAAATCTCTAGGTGAGGAAATTATCCGAAATGCTACCAGAGTATTGGGGTACTTCGGAATAATTTTCAATACAAAAGATTTTCACTTATTTCAAATAAAAAAATAAAACTTAAATGTTTCAAAATTAAAAAAGAATAAAAACATTGAAATAAAAAAGGAATTAATTTTAAATATTAAATTAAGACCATTTTATTAAAACAAAAAGGATAACACATGATTATTATGGTACCGTTTTTTAACGGGCGTCGTGGGGGTGCTAATCCTTCCCCATGCGTAACCGTACCCCCGAACCCAATTTTTGTTTCGCAGACCAAAAGATTATCTTTTTAATAAAACTTAATTAATTTTGAGATTTTGTTGAAAAGATAAACGTTTTCAGGTGGCCAATCACACCTAATAAAAAAGATTGGTGGCGACTCCCTTTTGTTTTTAAATGTTTTTTTCAAAATCGTCGAGTGCGAAGCCGTTACGACAGCTTGGCGACTCCACTGGGGACGCTTTTTGAGGGTCAAGCCATTGATTAATCATGTGTTATCCAAAGTTTTAATTTAATAGTCTTGATTGATATTTAAACTTAATTCACTTCGATTTTGAAAATAATTTTGTTTGCATTTGCATTTTATGTTATTTATTCTATGTTTTATACTTGTACATACTTGTTGTTAATAAATTGTTGAGGCATTTAGGATAGAGAAAATAATTTAATTTGATTATGACGTGTTCCTTCATACACACAGTTGCACTTGCATTTGCATAACATGAGCTCTATACCCGGGTTCCATCCTCCTTAGGAGGGAGTAGAGTACCTTTGCTCTCGTGAGGTAATCACCTCCGCAATGGCAATCGAAATACTCCCACTCAAATTAAATCTTACTAGTCCACTGTGGACGACAGTGAGGTATAATTTGGGAACCTTTAGATTTTGAAAACCAAACCCAGCATATAGAAAAGGCATTAAGAAGCCGATCCTAGCTAGAGCCATGTCCGACTTTTGTAGAAATCATCCCAAAATTAGGACACATGGGGGGAACATTTTACTACCTTTTTCATATCATAACTCTATCGATTTTCCAAATTCATGCTCTCATAAAATCAAAAGATATTTGTTTTCAAATAAAGTTTCACATTTTTACAATTTTATAGAATAAAACAAAGACTTATTCGGTTTCTATCCTTTGTCAAAAATAACATGAAAACATCCATTCATTCTTTAATAATATTTGAAAAATAACCATGATGTTTTTTTATTTTTATTTAAAAAAAAATAATGCATAGACATTAAAAAGAAAGAAGAATTTTGATGAGAAAATAAAAGGTAAGTGCATTGTCACATTATTTTAAAAATAGATTAAATAAAAAAGAAAATAAATTGTGGTGTGAAAATAAGATAATTTTGAAAAAAGAAAATTTATTCTTAAAAAAAAAAGAGGAGAAATAATCAAATTCTAAAATGAAAAAAGAAAGAAAGAAAGAATTCATTGAATTTAAATGAGAAAAAAATTTTGATTCTTTTATTCTTAAGTTTTGGCATAGCATGTGTCATTACATTAATGCATTCACATCACATAATAAGGAGAGTATTTGTCTTTTTGGAATAAAAGAGGTCAAAGATATGAGAGATCAATTAGAAAGCTAGACTATTTTGGAGAATAATCGAGAGGAGTTTGGACATGATATACGGGAGATGAAAGGAAAGCAAGCTAAGATAATGCAGATGCTTGAAAGTTTTGGAGAAATTAAATTGGTTCATTCTCAAGGATCGTTGTTGTTTCCAGAACGACTACATGTTGAATCATTAGCAAATGGAGACCAATTGACTTGTCATATAAGGAGAAAGGACTGATTGATGCGAAGTCCTCGATATAAGGAAGGTGACTACAAAACTTTTTATAGGTTTGCATTCACTTCATTCATATGTGCATAATATGATTTTGACAGAAAATAATAAGGCTAACAATAACTGTTTCCTTAAAGAAAAAAGAAAAAAATATAAAGAAAAAAAGAGAGAAAGAAAAATAGTGGATCAAAACAAAGGAATGGACAAATGACAATTTTCAGTTTATAATTTCCCTTTTTGCTTTTTTAGTATACAACTTGTGATACTCTAAAATAACAACAATGTTGAATTTTCTTTTTATTTCACAATTTCCATACAATAAAAGCATCATACTAGCATGGCAAGCATGACATCTAATTTTAGTTTGTGACAGATTTGGTGGAAAGATAGCTTGATCATTGGAAAACTTTGAAAATAGTCTTGGACCATGGAAGAGACAGAGATGAGTCGAATGGAAAGAATGGAAAAAGCTCAACAAGAGATGAGAGAGCAATTGTCACAGATGGCAGGTTTGTTGGAGAAGCTGAACAATGGAAATATGGGACAATTAGCTAATCAAGAGGGGCATCGGTTACGAAATAATTTTTGTCCAGTTAACATGGGCTCACGAGAAACCCAATTATCTCAAGAGCCACGAGCAATGCCCACCGAGGGTTATGGGTGCCCTAATATGCCGTCTGCAATCGACCCTAGTCAGTTTAAAGAGCATGCAGTTCCCACCATGAACCCCCTCGAACCAATTCAGGTTGCCAATTTCGATAGTCACAATGAGCAAGGGATGTCGCAAGTGGAAGGAGGCTCAAATTCTCGGCAAAAGATAGAGCTTATAGAAGAAAGGCTTCGAATTGTTGAAGGAATGAATTTTCATGGATCTTTAGATGCTGCCGGATTATGCTTAGTGCCTAGTGTGGTCATTCCTTCAAGGTTTAAAGCTCCAAAATTTGAGAAATATGATGGGACCACTTGTCCAAAGGCCCATATCACTATGTACTGTAGAAAGATGGCAGCGCATGTGCATGATGACAAGCTGTTGATCCATGTTTTCCAAGACAGCCTTAAAGGATCTGCTGCTAGGTGGTATACACAACTGGGCAGGGGCGATATTCATTCATGGGAAGATTTGGCAAGGGCATTTGTCGCCCAATATAAGCATATTGTGGATTCGGCCCCAGATCATTTATCTTTGCAAACTATGAACAAGAAAGCTACTGAAGGCTTTAGAGAATATGCCCAGAGATGGAAGAATGTTGCCACCCAGGTCCAGCCTCCCCTCACAGAAAAAGAGACTGCAACTCTGTTTCTTAGTACCCTCCAAGCACCATATTATGATAGAATGATTGGGAATGTTACTAATAATTTTGCTGACATGGTGACCTCCGGAGAGATGATTGAGAATGCAATCAAAAGGGGCAAGATCCAGATAGATGACATTGCTGATAACAGGCCCGAAAGAACGGAAGAAGAAGTGCAAGCTGCGACATTTGAGGGGCAATTTCTCAAAAATCCCACTCCACATAATTCTTTTTTGTCTCACCCATCATACGGTCCAACCTCGAACAATGCTTCCTGTGAGCCTTATCTTTATTCACCAATCCTGCAACCAGGATTTCCAACAAACTCTTGTCCTCCAACGATTTTTCATGCGCCCATCTTTATACCTAGGCCAGTAGCTCAACCTCCTCAACAATCAATAAACAACAGAAAAAGATTGAGAAGCAACCAAGGAAAAATTCCCATCTCAATTTCTGATCTCTTACCTTTTCTAGTGAAAAACCAATATTTGACCCCTGTTTCTTTGAGAACAGCACCAAACTCGTTGGCCAAGAGCTATGATCCGAACAGCAAATGTGACTATCACATGGGGGCAATTGGGCATGCAACCGAAAAATGCAGACAGTTGAAGGAAAGGATTGAAGAGCTCATCAATGGTGGAATCTTGACTCAAGAACTCATGGAACAGTGGAAGTCCACTTTGGTGTAAAATCATAGCACTTTGGCAGATCAATCTGGAGGAAAACGGAGATTTTGAGATTTTGAAGTCTGTATTTTGTCGGAAAAATGCTTGTCGTTCTCATTGGCCTAGGTGATAATTGTATGAGCACAACTTTTTGCATAATTTATTTTCCAGTGGCATGACAAGAATGCTTCTTTTCTTCACAATAATGATAAAATGATTCCAAGAAAATTGGTGATTACTGTCAAAGATGAAAATCGTAAATCATTCTCGGATCGTATCTCAGCGAAACCTAAGTCAGTTAAGAGCTAAAAAGCTAAATTGGGGCATAAAATTTTGAAAGTTCTATTTTGTTTTCACTTTGACCATGATAGGGCTTTACTGTTAATGATTTTCAAGAAATAACCGATTTGCAAAACTTTTGGAAATTTTTTGGAAATCAATGACAATCTCGAAGATTTTGGATAATGGCGGTCAAATATATGGCAAGATCATTTTGAAACACCTTTCCACCTAGATTCTTGTACAAATCTCAAATTCTTCAATCCTGTATTCCCTAGATGCCTTTTGCCCATGTTTTGGGGCAAGATAAAAAAAAGAAGAGAGAGAGAGAAAAAAAGAGGACCAAAGTCGAGGATTTTCCCATCAATGTCCATCTGTGTAATACCTCGAGCTGTGCATCACTTGTTTCCTTAAATGACGATGTGGTCTGTGAGGTCAAGCTCTGTCATATTAAAGTGTTGTATTACAAAAAAAAACAACAAAAAAAAGAGAGAAAAGAAAAAAGAAGAAAGAAAAATGAAATTGATTGTGACACCGTGCAAGCATGATATTTAGATGATTTCAAAGCCAAAAGAAGAACTTATCCTAAGGATTGCTTTTCAATGGAAGCATCTTAATTTGAGATGATGAATGGCCGTCTTTCATATTCCATTCACAAATATAAATATTATCCTGTTGCTACCCTTTTTGAGCCTGATAATTTCTTTCATAATAAACCTCCTCCAAGGATCACCCTCCACACTGGGGGGCATGTGCAGAAAATATATCTTCAAAGAAAATGAATGATTCAACTTTTGTTTTTGATCAAATAAGATTAACTATTGTTGTGGGACAATTTGGGGCAAATCGTTTTTGAAATCTTAGACATGAATCAATGAAGAAAGAAAAAAGAAGAAAAAGAAAGAGAAAAGAGGAGGGATACATGTGAAAGTACACAAAGAAAGATGCTTCGAAGGATGGATAGGATGTTGAAAAAGAAAAAAAGAGTTGAAAAAAAAAAGGAAGAAAAAGAAAGAAAGAAAAGGAGAAGAAGAAGGAGAAGCGATACATGGAAAATTAGAAAAAAAGAAAGGTGCTTCGAAGAGTGAAAATGATGGACAACCATAAGAGAAGAAATGATCCTTGGATTGATCACCTTCAAACACATTTTGGGCCTATTTATCCATTCTTTCAGAACCCTGAACCATGGCCTACATTACGTACTTAAAAGTCCATTTTGATCAAATATGGATGCTTGTATCGAAGAGCTCTTCTTTGGAAGATTCTCGCCATTATTTGGTCTAAATGAAATTTGAGTTCTTGAATGCATGGTGGAACAATCAATAAAAAAAAAAGAGAAAACAAAAGAAAGAATGAAGCTCTAGGGTGAAAACCCGAAAAGGGCAGTCTAGAGCGAACAATGAACTTTTCATGCAACCAAGTCAAGCAGTGACATGAACTGAAAATGTGGAAAAAGAATTAACAAGCCTTGAGAGACCCTCGAAATATCCAAAGATTTTGATGTCATTTGATTGATCGACATTTTTTGAAAAAGTTTGAACCTTCCTTCTTGTAAATACTCTTCCAAAATAGAAAAGCCTTCAGTCATTCATGCCCGATCTTGGCATTTGTAGAACGTCATTATTTGAGAATTTGAGAGATTGTCAAACCAAATTGAAAATATTTTGTTTCTTTTCTCATTCAAAATTTTGTTCAAAAAAGAAGGGAAGAAAAGCGATGGTATTTTAAGAAAACCATTTTGAGCCAAGAAAGGAACCATTGTTTTTAGATAAGTGGCAAAGTATCCCCCAAACAAAACACCTGGTGCATCAAACTTTCAATTATCCAGTTGAAAAGATCCAGATAGAATTTATGTCAGTCATCTTGAAAAGTAATCATTAATTTTTTTGAAAGAATTAAATATCACTTGTGAAATTTGGATTCATTCCCTCCAGGAAAATAGTTATGGGAAAATTTTTTGTGCCTTTTGTCAAAAGGTCATGATGTGAGTACAAGAAATCTGCAGAAATAGGAAACATAAAGGAGCTTTCATGATCATGTTGGGGCAAAGAAAATAAAAAGACAAATAATGTGCCTCTTTTGGCAAGACAAGATAGAGTTTCAAAGTTAGAGAATGTATAGAATTGAGTGTCATGCATACATGCATACATACACAATATCATACAACATCAACATTGAAAATTTTTGTGCAAAAATTTTGAGATTAAAACATTTTTCTCAAGCTGAAGACTCAACACCATTCAATCGAGATTTCAAAGGTTATGCAACCTTTTCCAAGAAAAAAAGAAAAAAAAAGAGAAGAGAAAGAAAGACGAGAGAAAAAGAAGAGAAAAGAAAAAAGAAAGAAAAGAGAAAGAAAAGAGAAGAGAAAAAGAGAAAGAGAGAAAAGAGAAGAAAAAAGACCTTTTCCAAGAAAAAAAGAAAAAAAAAAGAGAAGAGAAAGAAAGACGAGAGAAAAAGAAAAAAGAAAGAAAAAAGAAAGAAAAAAAAAGAAAGAAAAAAGAAAAGAGAGAAAGAAAAGAGAAGAGAAAAAGAGAGAGAGAAAAGAGAAGAAAAAAAGGGAAAAAAGAGGGGCAAGTTTGCTCATGATAAAGAAAATTTCAAATCCAGTTTTATCAGTGCTATGTTTAATCAAGATTAAAGATTGATTTTCAAAAGATAAACAAATTCTAAGTCCTCCGGGCAAAATTTTAAAGTTTCATCGCCTCTGCTGTAAGAAGAGCACTTTTCAGAAAAAGCATTTAAGTCCTCCGGGCACAAATCATAAGTCCTCCGGGCACAAATCATAAGTCTTCCGGGCACAAATCTTAAGTCCTCCAGGCACAAATTCAAAAATCAAGTCCTCCGGGCACAAAGTTTAACTCTTCAAGTATAATTCTAAGTCCTCCGGGCAAAATTTCAAATCTTAAGTCCTCCGGGCACAAATCATAAGTCCTCCGGGCACAAATTCTAAGTCCTCCGGGCAAAATTTTAAAGTTTCATCGCCTCTGCTGCAAGAGGAGCACTTTTCAGAAAAAGCATTTAAGTCCTCCGGGCACAAATCATAAGTCCTCCGGGCACAAATCATAAGTCCTCCGGGCACAAAATCATAAGTCCTCCGGGCACAATTCTAAGTCCTCCGGGCACAAATCATAAGTCCTCCGGGCACAAATTGTAAGTCCTCCGGGCACAATTTTAAGTCCTCCGGGCACAAATCATAAGTCCTCCGGGCACCAATTTTAAGTCCTCCGGGCACAAATTCTAAGACCTCCGGGCACAAATCAAAGACCTCCGGGCACAAATCAAGTCCTCCGGGCAAAATTTTAAAGTTTCATCGCCTCTGCTGCAAGAGGAGCACTTTTCAGAAAAAGCATTTAAGTCCTCCGGGCACAAATCATAAGTTTTCCGGGCAAAATTTTTTTCGCCTCTGCTGTAAGAGGAGCTTTTCATGAAAAAGAATTTTAAAGTTTCATTGCCTCTGCTGCAAGAGAAGCTTTCTCGAAAAAAAAGAAAAAAAACAAAACAAATTTAAATTTAAATTTAAAGTTTTATTGCCTCTGCTGAAAGAGGAGCACCTTTTCAGAAAAGAATGTTAAAATTTCATCGCCTCTGCTGCAAGAGGAGCTTTCTCGAAAAAAAAGAAAAAAAGAAAAAAAAAGAAAAAACAAATTTAAATTTAAAGTTTCATCGCCTCTGTTGCAAGAGGAGCGCATTTCGAAAGAAAAACAACATTTTAAGTTTCATTGCCTCTGCTGCAAGAGGAGCTTTCTCGAAAAAGGAAAAAACAAACAAAACAAAAAGAAATTTAAAGTTTCATCGCCTCTGCTGCAAGAGGAGCACATTTAAAAAAAAAAGACAACAAAAAACAAAAAATAGATGATTTAAATTTAAAGTTTCATTGCCTCTGCTGCAAGAGGAGCACATTCCAGGAATTTAAAGTTTCATCGCCTCTGCTGCAAGAGGTGCATATTTCAAAAAGAAAAAAAAAGAAAAGAAAGAATATTAAAGTTTCATCACCTCTGCTGCAAGAGGTGCATATTTCAAAAAAGAAAAGAAGAAGAAGAAAGAAAAAAAAAGATCAGGTCATAAGTCGGACAAAATTAGTGTCTATTGGCTTTGCTCTATTCCTGATTCTCAGCAATGAGCAAAGAGGGGCAACTGTTGACACCTAATTTTGTCCCATTTATGTTAATTATTTTTATATATTGGTATTTGTTTTTATTTTTATTATTTGTTTTATTATTATTAGCATTATTATTTTTTCTTCTTTTATTATTATTATTATTATTACTTATATATTTTTTATTTTATTTTATTTTTATTGTTATTTCTATTACTTTATTATTATTATTATTATTATTATTATTATTATTATTATTATTATTATTATTATTATTTTTATATTTATATTCTTTGTTTTTTTTTTGTCCAATCTGTCTCCCATCAACCATCCAATCCGCCGGCTAGCTCACCAGCTACTCCTGCCACCACCAGCTACTCTCCCCGATCCCATCTATACCAGTCCCCTTTCTACAAAAATCCCTCCTTGAACCAGCAACGGGGAGAGGGGAAGCTTGAAGCTCTCCCCATTTTACCTGAAAACCCAGAGACAACCCAGAAGGAGAGCCTCAACCAAAAATCAGGACCCCAATCCCTTCCACTTTGACCCAGAAACGGAGGGACCCAACCCCCACGGCTCAAAAACCACCGGAGCCAAACCTTAATTTCATCCTCACCACCCAACCCCCACGGCTCAAGAACCACCGGAGCCAAACCTCGAACCCACCTCACCACCGAAACCCCCACTGCCTAGACACCATCATTAAGTTACCTGAGCCTACCCATCCAGACACCATCAACACCAGTCACCACTCATCACCAACGAAATCATCAACCCTCACCAAACCACCAAACCCGAGACCTCTGGTAACCAAGCCAGCCACCATCGGAGCCCTTAATTTCATCCTCACCCCTTGAGATCCTCGGCTCACCAGAAACCACTACCCGAAACCCCAAACACACGCACACAAAAACCCAAAAACCGAAACCCAAAATCCGAAAATCCCAAACACCAACCACTACCCGAGACCCCTTCAAAACCCTAGATCTAAGATCCAAATCCCCCACCTGCAAAAAAAACAAACAAACCACAACAACAGCAAACCGCAGCGAACAACCAAACCATCAAAAAAAAAAAAACAAAAAACAAAAAAAGAACTCAGTTTCGGGGAGTTCAGATTTACGGGGTTAGGGCCATTTTTTGGCAAAACGAAAGACAGAAACGGAAAGAGGGAGTGGAGAGCTTTTAAAAAAGGGTTTCCTTTTTGATTTTCGGCTACCGGCGACGGTGGCCGGCGGCGACACCAGCGGCGGCCGAAAATCGCCTGGCCAGCAGAGAGCCTCGAAGGCTCTGGTTTTTTTTTTAGGAAGAAAAGGAAAAATGAAGGAGTAAAAAAAAATGGGGTTTATATAGCAAAAAAAAAAAGCAAGAAGTTGGTGACCCGCGCGCGACCCGGATCCGACCCGGGATCCGCTCGCCTGACCTGGAAGCTCCCTCAGCAGACCCGCGCGTCTGACCCGGTACACCTCGTCCGACCCGATCCGGCCTACCAATTTTGGGCCTCGACTGCAGGCCTCTGACCCACAAATTTTGGGCCCCTTTTGGGCTGCCTTTTGCTGGGCCATTTTGCAAGTCCTTCCTTGGGTTTTCTAAAGCCCAAACCAATTTAGGTATATTTCTTTTAGTCTTAGTAATTATTATTATTATTATTATTATTATTATTATTATTATTATTATTGTTGTTGTTGTGTTTTATTTTTTATTATTATTATTATTATTATTATTATTATTATTATTATTATTATTATTATTATTATTATTATTATTGTTATTATTATTATTATTATTGCATCTTGGAAAATAAAAGTTTTTTTTTTTGAAAAATTTTTCTTTATTTTGCATCTTCATTAATTATTAATTGATTAGAAAACTTATTTTAAAAAAATATATATAATTTGAATTTGAGTATAATGATAAAATTTAAAATTTAATTAAATGAAATTTCCGATGATGGGATGTTATGAAACTCACAAGTAGTGATTTCTTAACTGATCCCTAGGTGAGAAGAGTCGTATTAAATGTTACCAAAGTATTGGGATATTTAGTATGATTTTTCAATAATTTATTTTTTTTATTAAAAATAAAAATAAATAAGTTTTTAAAAAAGAAAATTGAAAAAAGGAAATTAATAATAAAAATTAAATTTAATTAAATATTTTTCCGATGATGGGATGTTATGAAACTCACAAGTAGTGATTTCTTAACTGATCCCTAGGTGAGAAGAGTCGTACTAAATGTTACCAGAGTATTGGGATATTTAGTATGATTTTTCAAAAATTTAATTTGTTTTATTAAAAATAAAAATAGATAAGTTTTTAAAGGAAAATAAAAAAGAAATCTATAATAAAATTTAAATTTAAATGAAATTCTTCCGAGGATGGGATGTCATGAGACTCACAAGTAGTGATTTCTTGACTGATCCCGAGGTGAGAGGAGTTAGCTAAATGTTACCAGAGTATTGGAATATTTAGCCAAATTTCTCAATATCAAGAGTTTTATTAATAAAATCAAAATAAATAAATTTCTTTTAAGTTTCATGTGCATCATTTATTAACTGTTCGCATCATATGCATTCATAATAATTTTTGAAACGAGTGTGAATCTTCTGATGATGAGATTCTATAGAACTCACAAGTAGTGATTCTTAAGAAATCTCTAGGTGAGGAAATTATCCGAAATGCTACCAGAGTATTGGGGTACTTCGGAATAATTTTCAATACAAAAGATTTTCACTTATTTCAAATAAAAAAATAAAACTTAAATGTTTCAAAATTAAAAAAGAATAAAAACATTGAAATAAAAAAGGAATTAATTTTAAATATTAAATTAAGACCATTTTATTAAAACAAAAAGGATAACACATGATTATTATGGTACCGTTTTTTAACGGGCGTCGTGGGGGTGCTAATCCTTCCCCATGCGTAACCGTACCCCCGAACCCAATTTTTGTTTCGCAGACCAAAAGATTATCTTTTTAATAAAACTTAATTAATTTTGAGATTTTGTTGAAAAGATAAACGTTTTCAGGTGGCCAATCACACCTAATAAAAAAGATTGGTGGCGACTCCCTTTTGTTTTTAAATGTTTTTTTCAAAATCGTCGAGCGCGAAGCCGTTACGACAGTAATGAAATATGACATGCTAAAGAATCAAAATTTTCTCTTATTTAAATTCAATGAATGAATTCTCTCCTTTTTCTTTACTTTAAATTTTGATGATTTCTCCTTTTTTTTGTAAAGAATAAACTTTTCTTTTTCTCTTTTTTATTAAAAAAAATCTTATTCTCACATCACAATTTATTATCTTTAATTTCCCTTTTTATTTAATTTATTTTTAAAGGAATGTGACGATGCACTTACCTTTTATTTTCTCATCAAAATTCCTCTTTCTTTTTAATGTCTATGCATTAGTTTAAAAAATAAAAAACATTATTGTTATTTTTCAAATTGTATTAAAGAATGAAGGATGTTTTCATGTTATTTTTTACAAAGGAGAGAAATCGAATAAATCTTTGTTTTTTTTCTCTAAAATTGTAAAAATGTGAAATTTTATTTGAAAACAAATATCTTTTGATTTTATGAGAGCATGAATTTGAAAAATCAATAGAGTTATGATATGAAAAAATGGGTAGTAAAATGTTCCCTCATGTGTCCTAATTTCAGGATAATTTCTACAAAAATTGGACATGGCTCTAGCTAGGATCGGCTTCTTAAGGCCTTTTACATGCTGGGTTGGGTCTCTAAAAGGTCAAAAGGTTCCCAAATTATACCTTACTGTCATCCACACTGGACTAGTAAGATTTAATTTGAGTGGGAGTATTTCAATTGCCATTACGGAGGTGATTACCTCACGAGAGCAAAAGTACTCTACTCCCTCCTAAGAAGGACTGAACCCGGGTATAGAGCTCATGTTATGCAGATGCAAGTGCAAGTATGTGTATGAGGAAACACATCAAACATTCATCAAACCATAACCCCTATCCTAGATACCCCACAATTTATTAAGAAAAATATATACAAATAAAAAATGCTATAAAATAATCAACATAATCAAAACACAAATGCAACTAATTATTTTAAAATTAAAGAAATTGAATTTAAATATTAGTTAAGACCTTTAAATTAAAACTTAGGATAACACATGATTAATAAATGGCTTGACCCTCAAAAAGCGTCCCCAGCGGAGTCGCCAAGCTGTCGTAACGGTTTCGCGCTCGACGATTTTGAAAACATTTAAAAACAAAGGGAGTCGCCACCAATCTTTTTTGTCTAGGTGTGATTGGTCACCTAAAATATTTATCTTTTTAACAAAATCTCAAAATTAATTAAGTTTTATTAAAAAGATAATTTTTGGTCTGCGAAAACAAAGTTGGGTCCGGGAGTACGGTTACGCGTGGGGAAGGATTAGCACCCCCACGACGCCCGTTAAAAAACGGTACCATAATAATCATGTGTTATCCTTTGGTTTTAATAAAATGGTCTTAACTTAATATTTAAAAATAATTCCTATTTTTATTGCAATCAATTTTATTCTTTTAATTTTGAAACATTTAAGTTTTATTTTTTTATTTAAAATAAGTGAAAATCTTTTGTATTGAAAATTATTCCGAAGTACCCCAATACTCTAGTAGCATTTCGGATAATTTCCTCACCTAGAGATTTCTTAAGAATCACTACTTGTGAGTTCTCATGACATCCCATCCTCGGAAGAATTTCATTTAAATTTAAATTTTATTATTGATTTCTTTTTTTATTTTCCTTTATAAACTCATCTATTTTTTTTTAATAAAACAAATTAAATTATTGAAAAATCATACTAAATATCCCAATACTCTGGTAACATTTAGTAGGACTCCTCTCACTAAGGGATCAGTTAGGAATCACTACTTGTGACTTCCGTAACATCCTATCATCGACGATTATTATTAATTTCCTTTTTTTCTATTTTCTTTTAAAACTTATTAATTTTTATTTTTTAATAAAAAATAAATTATTGAAAAATCATACTAAATATCTCAATACTCTGGTAACATTTAATACAACTCTTCTCACCTAGGGATCAGTTAAGAAATCACTACTTGTGAGTTTCATAACATCCCATCATCGGACGATTATTATTAATTTCCTTTTTTCTATTTTCTTTTAAAACTTATTAATTTTTATTTTTTAATAAAAAATAAATTATTGAAAAATCATACTAAATATCCAATACTCTGGTAACATTTAATACGACTCTTCTCACCTAGGGATCAGTTAAGAAATCACTACTTGTGAGTCTCATGACATCTCATCCTCGGAAGAATTCCACTTATTATTTTCCTTTAATATTTATTATGTTTATTTATTTACTTATTATTTTTTACCAATACATTAAAAATACCTAAATAAATGAATGAATAAATAAAACAAAAAAGGAAATATACCCTCATCGGGCGGGCGAACTCCTCGAACGGGCGAGCTCCATGAGTGGTCTAGCTCCTTGGCGGGCGAGCTCCTTGAGTGGTCTAGCTCCTTGGCGGGCGAGCTCTTTGAATGGGCGAACGAGTGGATGTTCTTTCCCCTCGGGTGGGCGGGCTCCTCAAGCGAGCGTGTGGACTTCCTTTTCTTCGGGCAGGCGAGCTCGTGAACGAGCGAGTAAGCTCGCAGATCCTTCCTCTCTTGAGCAGGCGGGCGAGCTACCTGATTGGGCTAGCTCTTTGGGCGGGCGAGCTTGTGAAGGAGCGAATAAGCTCGTGGATCCTTCCTCTCTTGAGCAGGCGGGCGAACGAACACGTGGACTGGCAAGTGTGTCGTGGATTCGGCTTTTTCTTTGGCGGGCGAGCTCGTGAAAAGGCAAGTGAACTCACGCTTCTTTCCACAGGCGGGCGATCTTGTGAAGCTGGCAGCCAGCCATGAGGGTTTCCTCGCTTTTGGCGCGCGGGCGGTCTTGCGGGTCTCGAAGCGGGTCGGCGCGCGGGTCACAGCAGTTACTGAGTCAGGTTGCCGGACGGGTCGCGTGGATCCGGGTCGGGTCAGGGGCTACGCGCGGGTCAGCTGAGTTCAAAACTCCCCGTTTCACTTATCTATAAAAGGGCCTATTTTTTTTCTTCCCTCATTTTAACCGGCCTATTTTTTTCTTCCCTCATTTTAACCGGCCTCTTCCAAAAAAAAATCTAAATCCTCCCTAAAATCCTCTCGCCTCTCTCCTCCTCCGAGCGATTACCGGCAGCCGTGCGCCGATCGCCGGTGAGCCTTCGGACGGCCCTAAAACACTTCCCTCGTCTCCCTTTCTTTAGATCCGGCCTCCGTTCCTCTCGAAAATTGCTCCACCCTCACGGATCTGACAAACCGAAATCATTCTCCCCTTTTTTTTTATATTTTTTCGTATTTGTTTTTGGATCTGGTGGTGTTTTTTGTGGTTGCTGTTGTTTTTCTTGCAGGTACTTGAAGATCGATTTTTGGTTTAGGGTTTAGGTTCTGAGTTTTGAGGGTCTCGGTTCTAGGGTTTCTTGGTTCTCGAATTTAGGTTTTCTGGTTAGGGTTAGGGGTTTCGGTGGTGAGAACGGTGTCTCGGGTGACAGCTCGGTGATGGTGTATGTGAGGGAAAGGGGGCTTTCGGTTCTTGGGGTTTTTTTGCTGTAGGGAGTGAGGATGATGCCCGGGTGTTTTTCGGTAGGGCTTTTGGGTTGCTGGTTTGGGGGAAAGGGGGTTTCCAGGGCTCTGTTTTGGGGTGACCGAGGATGGTGATGGTGGTTTTTTGGGTTTGCTTCTGTGTTCGGATGGGAGAGGGTTAGGGGGCTTTGTAGTGGGGATGATGCCGTGTTGGGATGGGGGCAAAGTAGCTGGCGGCAGGTAGGAGGTATACGGTGATGAATGGTGTTTGGGGTGATCGGTTTTGGTGGTGGCGGCTTAGGGTTTCTGTGGGTAGGTTTAGTATTTCTCGGCTCTGAAAAGTCTCCAAGCTAGATCCAAAAAAACCTCCCTGAAATCCTTCTGTCCGGCTCCTTTTAACAGATTTAGGAAACCCCTCTTTTGTCTAAGGTTTCAGGGTTGATCCTTAGGTTTTTGTCATTGTCTTCCAGTTATCAAGGTATTAGTCAGAGATGGGATGGTTTGCTTGGGAAGATGAATCTAGGTGGCAGCCGAGAGGGAAGGACTGGAATCGCCGGCGGCTGGGCCAGTGGGTGACAGACAAAAACAACAAAACAAAATAAAAATAAAAATAAAAATAAAAATAAAAATAAAAATAAAAATAAAAATAAAAATAATGATAATAATATAACAAAAATGGGACAGAATTAGGTGTCAACACTAATCTCTAGCACCTAAAGTAGACAATATTTTTTTAGATAAAAGTAGATAACATTTTGTGAAATGGCATGGGAGCAAGATTAGTCAATCACCTAACTCCCTAATAGATAGCTAAAAAATGTCACTCGTTCCATAAGCTCATTAATGATTGTAAGTTTGATAAGGGAAATTACACAGTAAGATTAAAAATTTTGATTTTATTGTAAGATTAATGTAAACATACATAATTAAATGTAAATTTTAATATTATTAGGCGTAATATAAGTTAAAAGTATAAAAAAACAATGAGAATAAATATAAACACATCTTGTAACAAAATTATTTTGTGTTTACATATATTGATTTTAATTTGACATTTATTATCATGTGTTTATAATACTTTTAATATTTTCTATGTCTAATAATACTAAATTTATACTTAATATTAACGTTGACTTTATAATAAAATCAAAATTTTTTACCTTACTATAAAAATTCTTGTCCTATAATGCTAGTAATTAACATCGATAACCCAGGCTACTTATTCAAAAATAATCTTTTCTAATGCATTCGAGCATTTAATTCAACCATTAATCTTTGTTTCTTTTTATTCAAAAAATTAAATTAAAAATTTTTATCCCTATTATAAAAAAAAATTCTCCATCGATTCAAAAGAGAGTCACGAGTTTTAATTAATCTCTTCCTTTCAACAATTTTTTCAATAAAAATGACTATTTTTAGTCAACAACGTAGACCTATCTAACAATAATCATATATATCATTAAAAATTAACTACCAAAGAGTAACATTTTTTTACCACAAAATCTCTCCCCTTCCCTCCAAACTTATCCATGAAAAAAAAAATTTATTTACCATACCAGTGTTCTTCCTACTTGACACGAAATGTTTTGAATTTCTTTACAAAATTGCATAAGCTCGATCTTTTTGGGAAATTTTGATTAGATCCAACCAACAAACTAGAAAAAGCTAGAGCATGAATTTTATTAAAAGTAGCTCATTAATTACTATTTCAATTTCGTAGGAACCCAAAGAGGTAAAAGAAAGTAAGGTCAAGCACAACGCCTTTTCCACAGTTCTGAAATGCAAACAAAAAATCACTAAAGAGAAGGAAACTAAAGCAATTTGATCCCTTCAACAACAAAAACACCTTTTAACTTAATTCTGCACTCAACCAAAACTTTTGATCTCGTTTGCAGCCATGGATCAGAGAGAAGCATTAGGTAAATTCTTTTGCTTTATCTAAGATAAAGCTGCAATCCCAAATTCTCTTGGAAGTTGAAAAAAAGAAACCAACAAAAAGAAAAGATGCCCTACCTTTCATTCTAAAGCATAATCTCAACTATATTATGTCAAATCTGCCATTTTGTAATACACTTATTGATCGTTATCCATCAAATAATTTTATCATTAATTAAATCTATAGATATAAATTGAATTCCTCAAAAAAATTGCCTACTGAAATCTTATTACCCATAAATTTGTCCTACAAAATAAAGATGTCATGCAGGTCGACCGTTTAGAGACAACCTTCTAGTATTTTCTTGGATTTTTTTGGTACAAAGTATATGATGTATTTGGATTTTCATATATAACACGTTATGATGAGTTTCAATAGGAACATTCTGGTAATTAAAATTGAAACATGTCTCGAATTCAATTTACGAAAACAAAATATAAAATTAAATATAGAATGAAAAGAATTTATATTGATTATTATGTGATTTAACATCATATATATCTTTGATATATCTTTTATTAATTGAACGTTTAATATAAAATATTTTCTTAGTGCTTGTTATATAGTAAAATATTAATGTAGACACACTGCAAAATAATAGTGTCTTGTGACACAGTAGTTAGTATGCAGATGGAAGAAAACCTGCCAGGAAGTACACAGAGGAAAGGGAAAAACCAAAAAGAAGTTTGGTTCTCATCGATTTTGCTCAAATGAATGAAAGTTTGGACCAGTGTAGAGATCCTTAAAGGAGTTCCAACTAATTACCCACGGATTGTGGTGTAGTTGGCAACGCATGTTGAGTTTGTGAGAAGAGTTCTAGGGTTTGACTCCCACTAAACATATCTTTGAAGAGGGGTGAAGAGCCTTAACTGTGACTAAACTCCGAACATAATTAATTTTAGACCGTTAAAACGGATGAAGATACATGTGATCTACACGAAAAAAAGTTCCAACTAATGAAAATGATTTAGCTAGATTTCCCACCAGAAAGCCTACCTTGCCTGCCTTCCATGCAGTAGCTTAATCATTGCTTTTTATCTCAGTTCGGAAAATCGTTTTCAGGTAAAAAAACAATCAATGAATCCATCGCCATGGGAATAACACCAATGTATTTTACTCAGGCTTTTTTACATTTGAGTAAACCAAATCTCTCAGCTCCCCCTTGCAATGTGTTAAAAGTAACCAAATCTACATGCAAATGTCTTCTTTTTCAGAGATCAGTTCTGGGTTGCCAGCTCTGTGTATGGGTTGCTGCTGCAAGTTTTCACTTGGTTCCTGTGCTGAAGCAGTTGATCCAAATCATGAAGAACTGAGATTTCGAGGGTTGAATTTAGAAACCCACTTTTTAATTTTATATATCACAATTTTGGACGTGTGCATCTCAGAAATGTGCTCACCAGGGAGGAGGACAATGCAGCAATAATGAGGAAACAATGGTTAGTAAAATGAGACAATATCTTCCAGTATAAACATGATAAATTGAGCAGAATAGCACTATGCAAGTCAAGGCAATAGGATTTGGCAATGATTAAAGGGAAATTTGATTATATTCCCTCCATTAGAGTCCAAATTGATCTGGTAATTATAATCCCTAGTTATCCAAAAAAACTTGGTCACATGTATCAGATGATTCCAAGAATTCATCCAAACTAGAAGTGTACAGTTCTGCAAGCCAAAGGAAATGGGGGCCAAGAATTAATCAAAGATGTTTTGGAAATCCTTTTAGCCATAACCAAAAGTCCAAACCCTAAACGAAAGGGCCAACAAGGGAGGGAAGGGAGGGCAAACTTGAGGAATCCCAAAGCCCGCAGCAAAGGTGCAGAACAAAGGCAAAGGCCAAAGGCAAGATGAAATGATTACTTGAATGAGATGGGTCCCACCTGATAATCTTTCCTATCTAAGTCTCTCAAGTTTTTGACTTAGGATCGGGACCCACCTCGGCCACCCTTGTCTTTATGGATTGAATGATAAAAAGAGCACCTCATGTGGAGTCTGAACCAAAGGGGCTGTCCAACCACAATAAAAAGGAGCTCCAGAGATTCACAAAAATAAAAAAAAAACAAAAATTCAGATTTTCTTTTTCTTTTCAAAATAAGAATTTGAGTAATATCCTCCCTTCAACCTCTCGAGACATCAACAAAGCCATTTCTTTTCTAAAAATTTTGCTTTTTAAAGCTCACCCATATAATTCCCACTCATTATCTTTGTTGCTTAAAGCTTGCTCTCTTCCCTTATCCTCTCTCTCTCTCTCTCTCTCCCAAAAACACATCAATTCTCAAGGGAATTCCGGGCAAACCCACCCCCCCCCCCCCCCCCCCCCCCCCCCCAAAAGAGATTTTGACGAAAGAAAGCAAATCCAAAAGACTCCCTCTCCTCTAAACATTTAGTCTACACACTCACATAAAGAAAAAGATCGAAAGACCCACCAAAAGATTAAATTAAAGACTCACCTCATCGGTCATCAACACCGCAAGTAGTCTCTCATTAAAAAAAGGAGAAGAAAAGGAAAGAAAGCCATTAGAGAAACAAGCTACTACTTTCATGCTATCATGGAAGGAGGAGGTAGTGATGATCATCAACTCCACCACCAACACCATCACCTCCATCATCACCACCAACAGCACCACCGCCCTAATTTCCCATTCCAATTACTCGAGAAGAAAGAAGAAGATAACCAGACTTGTTCCCCGTCTTCCTCCCCTCCTTTCCCTTGCCTCCCACCCTCTTCCTCTGCCGATCAACCCAACACAACTCGTTCCATTTCAAGCCTCCAAATCTCCCCGGAACCTTCCAAAAAACCAATCCCTAAACGTTCTTCAGCCAAAGACCGACACACCAAGGTCGATGGACGTGGTCGTAGAATTCGCATGCCCGCTCTTTGTGCAGCTAGGGTTTTTCAACTCACTCGTGAACTAGGGCACAAATCCGATGGTGAAACAATCGAGTGGCTACTCCAACAGGCGGAACCAGCTGTGCTCGCCGCCACAGGCACTGGCACAATCCCAGCAAACTTCACTTCCCTCAACATCTCACTGCGTAGCTCAGGCTCAAGTATGTCAGTTCCCTCTCAGTTACGATCCTCAGGTTTTAACTCCAACTTCTCTATGCAACAACGTAGAAGTTTGTTCCCCGGGATTGGACTAGAAACAACCCCAACTTTCCTTAACTTCCAATCTGGTAGTACCTTGAATTCCATGTTCCAAGCTAAGCAAGAGTTGCGCGACAATAGTACCTCGTTGGAAATATCATCAGAAACTGAAGAAGGTGCTCTAGGCAGGAAAAGAAGACCCGAACAAGATTTATCATCGCAACATCAAATGGGGAGTTACTTGTTGCAGTCAAGCACAGGGGCAATTCCAGCAAGCCATGGTCAGATTCCAGCTAATTTTTGGATGGTAACTAATTCTAATAATCAAGTTATGAGTGGTGACCCGACATGGACATTTCCTTCAGTTAATAACAGTGCTTTGTATAGGGGCACTATGTCTAGTGGGTTGCATTTCATGAATTTTCCTACTCCAATGGCCTTATTGCCAGGCCAACAATTGGGTTCAAGCAGTGTTACTAGTGGTGGCGCCGGTAGTGGCTGCAGTGGTGTAAGCAGTGGTTTAAGCGAAGGACATTTAAACATGTTAGCCGGATTGAATCCTTATCGGCAACTCTCCGGCAACGGCGTATCGGAATCACAAGCCAGCGGATCCCATTCACATCACGGAGGAGGTGGAGGTGGCGATGACCGACATGATACAACTAGTCATCACTCGTAGAGATGACCATCACCATGAACCTCTTTGCTTCTTTTGATCAGTTGTTTAGTTTGATGTGTAACACACGTGAGGTTTGATTGCTCTTTTGAAAAACAAATTGAGTTTTTAATATTCCAAAAAAAAAGAAGAAATTATTTTTTTGGTGTGATTAATATGGGTTCTTTTAGGGTTTGAAGGAGAGTGAGAGACAGACAGAGAATAGAAGGAAGACACTATTTTTAACATTGGTACGGGCTGGTTTGGCTGGAAAAAACTCTCAATTTTTTGGGGTTTTTTTATATTTATTTCATTACACAATATTAATTTCATGTCATCATTTGTTTGTGCAATTCTTTTGTTTTAGAAGAGACCAAAAATGCATTGCTTGTGTAATTTTTATGCGTTGTGCTTGTGTTGGAGAGGGAAAAGAGAAATTGACTTGTATTATATGCAAACCATATGGTAAGTCTCCTACCTAACCAGCAATTGGATTATCTCTTTTCCTTTCCTTTCTCTCGCTTTCTTTTCCATCTGATGTGGTAAAAAGTCCACAAAGTTTGTGTAGTCGCATTATACAGACAGTGAAAGTGATGAAACAGTGTTTACAGCCCTTTATAGCAACGCAGCGTTAAAAACTTTACAACTATTTTCTCTTTTCCTTTGCTTTCATTTGATTTTGAGTCTAATCCCAGCTGCCATGAATCTCAAGGTTTTACCGCATCAATGATTAAGATTTTTCAGAGAAATGGGAGGGTAATAGGACGGTGGGGGCCACAGCCTTATCAGTTCCAGGTGATGGCTCAGGTGGTGGGTCCCAGCTGCTGCTCATTGCCCCAACCAATGTACATTGTCACTGACAAACAGGTGGATCATTCCTCCTCCTCTCTTTCTTTAATATGAGAGAAAAAGAGAAAGAGAGAGTTTTTTTTGCTGGCACCATAGAGATCCGTGGTGGGTGTTAATGACCCCAGCCCGGGACAAAGGAGAGAGGGTCCCATCGAAAACTCATCAATCTGGGCCGTTCATTTCTTCCTCTTTTTTTCCTTTTATTTCTTGTTGCGGGCCATTCCTTTTTTGGTGGGCAACATTGAATGATTGGGTCTGAGCAATACTAGTTTTTTCAAGACGGAAATGTGGAGTTTAGATCTTTTCTTTCACCTCTCTTTAAGGGAAAATATTACAGTAAAATCTACTTATTTTATAAATATTTTAAGATTATTTTCATTTTAAAACTATTATAAACATATGAAAATAAGTGTAAAATTAATGTTAAAGGACAAAATTACATGATACTACATATAAACATATAAAAAAACGTAAATTTAGTATAAAAAAAACATAAATATATGATAATAAGTATAAACACATAAAAATAAACGTAAACACATAAAAATAAACGTAAACTTAGTATTAATAGGTATAAATTAAGTTAATATTGTAGACACCAAATTTTGTCCAATCATGGACATGAGTCAGACTCGATATAATGAGCCACAATAAGTTTAATTGGACTTTTAAAGTCCAAATTAAATTCATGGGCTTAAAAAACCCAAAAGGAAAGTGGATTGTTTTTATTTATTTTTATTTTTATTTTTATTATTAATTATCATTATTATTTTTTTCTTTTTTTCTTTTTTCTTTTCTTTCTTCATTTTTCTTCTTTCTGTTTTTTCGTTCTTTCTTTCCTTCTTTTTCAACTACATTTAATGAAATGAAGACCCAAAACTGATCGACACCCATCAACCCACTGACCGGCAACTGGTTTAGGCTAAAACCACCGTTGCCAGCCCCCCAAATTCCACAAAAGAACTACCCAAATCCACTGCAACCTACCCATTTCTGACACCCTTACTGCTAACCGAGATAATTGCTTTGACTCTAATGCACTGAGTTGATTAAAAAAGTGTTCTTCGATCTGTTTAAAGGAGGGGGCTTCTAAAAATTTTTCGGACAGAAACACCACAACCTCAACCCTCCGACTAACCACACAGCCACTCACCACCATTATCACCACTGCCAACACCAAACAACACTGAAGCCACCATCATCATCATCACCACCAACGAAACCAACCCCCCTAACCTAGACCTGAGAGCCCTCTACACCGAAACCCCAAACTCAGTACTTCCCAAAACCCCAGAATCCGAGGATCCCGGGATCCCAGATCTGAGGTCTGAACATCAACCTGCAAAAAGGGAGAAAGCAAACCAAACAACAACAACCAAAACCGAACCATCAACCAGAAATATCAAAGCACAAAAAAATAGGAAAAAAAGAAAGGTTAGATGTTTTTCGGAGGGCTAGATCAGTGAGGTTAGAGTTGTTTTTAGGGGAAACTAACCCCAGATCTGAGAAGAGGAAGTTGAGAGGAGTGTTCTAGGGCTGTCCGGAAAACCAACGGAGACCGGCACAAGGTGGTGCACAGTGGCCAGCAGTAGTCAGGCGAAGGAGAGGCAGAGAGGATTTTGGGGATTTTGAGTTTTTTTTTTAGGAAGAAAGAAGAGGAAAACGAGTTCAAAGAAAAAAGGGGGTCGCTCTTTGTAACTGAGAAAAAAGAAGAATAAGAGAGGATTCGCGTGCGCACTCGACCCGACCAAGATCCGCGTACTTGCCCGAATGCTTGCTCGCTCGAGAAGAGGAAGACCCCGCCCGCTAGTCCGAGTGTTCGCCCGCCAGAGAAAAAGCCAAATACGCGAGCACACTTGTCAGTTCACGTGCTCACTCACTCGCTAAGAAAAAGATAGGATCCGCGTGTTGTTCCCATTGGACCCAACCAAGATCTGTGTGTCCGCCCGATCGAGGAAAGAATAGATCCGTGAGTTCGCTCGCCCGCCCAAAGAGCTAGTCCTCTAAAGGAGATCGCCCGTCAAAGAAAAAAGAAGTTCGCGTGATTGCCCGTCCGCGAGTTCGCCCGCCTGCTCAAGAGAGGCAGGATCCGTGAGCTCGCTCACCCGCTCAAAGAGTTCGCCCGCTCGCGGAAAAAGAAGCAAGATCTGCGATCCCGCTCACTCAAAGAGCTTGCCCGTTTGAGGAGCTCGCCCACACGAGGAGAAAGAACATCCACGAGCTCGCCAGTTCAAGGAGTTCGCCCGCCCGATGAGGGTATATTCCCTTTTTTTGTCATTCATTTATTTAGGTATTTTTAATGTATTGGTAGAAAATAATAAGTAAATAAGTAAACATAATAAATATTAATTGAAAATGGAATTCTTCCGAGGATGGGATGTCATGAGACTCACAAGTAGTGATTTCTTGACTGATCCCTAGGTGAGAGGAATTAGCTAAATGTTACCAGAGTATTGGGATATTTAGCCAAATTTCTCAATATCAAGAGTTTCATTAATAAAAATCAAAATATAAAATTACTTTTCATAATTCCATATGCATCATAAACCATATGTTAGCATCGTGTGCATAAATAAAGGAAAGTAAAATGGAATTTTTCCGAGGATGGGATGTCATGAGACTCACAAGTAGTGATTTCTTGACTGATCCCTAGGTGAGAGGAATTAGCTAAATGTTACCAGAGTATTGGGATATTTAGCCAAATTTCTCAATATCAAGAGTTTCATTATTGAAATAAAAAATAAATAAAATTTCTTTTAAGTTTCATATGCACCATGCATCTTTATCCATACTACATGTATACGATCAATTATAAAATAGCGTGAGCACCACCGAAGATGGGATGTCACGAGACTCACAAGTAGTGATTTCTTGACTGATCCCTAGGTGAGAGGGATTATTTCAAATGTTACCAGAGTATTGGGATATTTGATCTTAATTTTTCAATAAATGGTGTTCATGTTGATTTTTATAACAATAATTTTTCAAGCAAGTACGTTAATTTTTCGTATAATCAAAAGCCAAGACTATCTTATTAAAACTAAAGGATAACATGTGATTATTATGGTAACGTTTTTAATGGGCGTCGTGGGGGTGCTAATCCTTCCCCACGCGTAACCGTACTCCCGAACTCGATTTTTGTTTTCGCAGACCAAAATTGTCTTTTTAATAAATCTTAATTAATTTTGAGATTTTGTTAAAAAAATAAATATTTTAGGTGACCAATCACACCTAGTCAAAAAAGATTGGTGCGCGACTCTCTATTGTTTTTAAATGTTTTCAAAATCGTCGAGCGCGAAGCCGTTACGACAAATATTATTATAAATAAGCATAAACACATAAAAATAAATGAAAATAATATTAAAACAGACATAAAATAAGTCAACCTTATAAAATTCTCCTTCAACAAGTATGCTTTCTTTCCTAGAGTATATGCACTCCTAACATTGTCCTAGAGTAAACAAAAAAAATCAAATTTTATTAGATAAGAGAGGTATATGTGAGTTTTACTTGATTTAAGACTTTTAGAAGGATTTAGGTTTTGCTTTCATAATATTTTTCATAAAGATTAAACTCTTATTGATAAAGAAATTAAACTTTTCTTCTTACCAAGTGAACTAACTATTTGTGAATAAATAAAATCATGTATTGTTTATTCTTGAATTTGATAAAATTAATATATTAAATGAAAAATATTTTTAAATTCAAACAAAATATGAAATGAAGGGGCACTTGTCTTTCTTAAATATCTTCATATAAATGGTCCACACGACACCCTATCATTCAAGATATCTTATATTAATTTAAAGATTTTTATTTGATGTGATTTGATAATGTATAACAATTATAAATTATCAGTACAATGTATTACATTATTAATAAGAAAAGTTAAATTTTTATTTTTAAAGACTTGCATATTTTTTTATCTTATTCATTAATGAATTAGTATTTTGTGGTTGATGGAATGTATAACTGCTATAGACCGTCCATCAACGTATCAAACAGAAAATTATAATCTAATCTTGATTTTTAGAACCTGTTTTTCTTTAAAAAAAATTAAAACCCATTTAATATCATATGGAAAAAAAAGAGAAAAATATCCTAAGTTTCTCTTTTGTCCAACTTAAGTTAACAATTAAAATATTTAACTTTTAGATAAAAAAAATCTTAAATTCTAACAATTAATATTCTCGTCTTCACATTTACAGATGGGATATCAAAATAAATAACCCTTTGGTATTAGTTTTCAGATTTATTTCGGATAAAAAAAATTGCATTGAACGATTACAGCATACAACTTAATTATATTATTAAAAAAATTAATCATTTATTACGTATTACATATGAAATTTAAATGGCAAATATTCATTTCATTAAACTCATTAATAATGACGATAATAAATGGTTTATCTTTTTTAATAACATAATTACATAATAAGATTTGAATAAAAAAATACATACTAATATAAAATAATCACTTCATATAGTTTTCTCTCCTTAACTCAATTCCAGTCGTTATATTAGTAAACATAGAAACGTATGATACTATCAATTATTGAAGAAAATATAAGTTAAAAAAAAAACAGTGTTTTTATTTGTATCTTAATGAGGTGAATAAAGCCAAACACCTGCATACATATTTTTTATTACCGGTTTTGTCGTGTTGCATTGATGCCTAAGCTCAACAAACTCAAACCCATAATTGATAAAGCCACTGCTATAATCAACCCACTATTTTGTGAAGAGATTAATCAAATCATTACCCCTTGGGTTATTATTAGGGAAGAAAAAGGAAAAGATAAAGAAAGATTTAACATATATTTATTTTTGGTTAGAGAGAGAAAAAGATGAGGACAAAAGCATAGATGTCCAATTGCCAATAATCTGTGTTATTTCAATGATTGCATGCAATACAAAGAAACAATTAAGATTACATCACTTCTTAAAGTTATCCATAAAATATATATATATATATATATATTTCACGGTGAATAATAATGCAAGTGATAAGAGGATTTTATTTAATTATTTGAGTTTGATTCTATTAAAAGATTATAGAAGATAAATTCATATTAATTAATTAAGATCAAAAAGTTTTTTTTGACTGATCGAAAGAGAAAAGAATTTGAATGAAACTTAAAAACATCTTATTGTTATATACATACATACATACATACATACATACATACATACATACATACATACATACATATATATATATATATATATATATATATATATATATAAAAGCACCACTATATAATCTTATTTGCTCCAATGTTGAGAATAAAAAAATTAATCTTGTGAATTACATATATAGAGAAATGTTAAAAGCTTGAGGTCTTTGTTTAATGATAACAAAAAATTAAAAAAAGGGATTTGAGAAATTTTAAACTTTAAAGTTTAAATTTTATCATGTGAGGATTTGATCCAATTACATTTATTTAATTAATTGTCGGTTTGTTTGTGGGTTTGTTCCTTTGGTTTTATTTATTGATTTTTTATGTCTAATATTTGAATGTGATTATAATTTTTTTATTTTAATAATTTTATAAAAAAAGATTAAAATGCTAACAATTTTCATAATTTGAAATGCGAGAAATTAAATATCTTGTCTTTAAAATTTATATTATTTAAGCCCATACACTATCATTAATGTATCTTTACTTTTGAATTCATATTATTGAGCACATCTCATACATATACTTGGATATTAGAAGACGTAATTAATGTGTCAAATATTTGGATATGTAACTAAATTTAACCCTTCCGCTATTCCATGCATTTGTTAATTTTTTACTATTTATAAATAGTGATCAATATCAAGTATCCAATGCAATTTATACACATCATTTGTTTTTATTCGTGTGATGCATAAATTAGTTTTAATTATTTAAATTTATAAATATATAAAATAATATTATTTAATTTATTGGTTTAAAATATATATAATATATCTAATATAATCAAGATATCAAATTATAAAAGAATAAAATATTTAATTAAAAATTCTAAAATTCTAAAATATAAGATAAACAAATATTAAGAAGAATAAAAAAAATAAAAACATATCATATATAATATTATTGAGCATATCAACAAAATGTTAAAATAGATCTTAAAAGTATATTTTAACAATTTCAAGTATTAGAGTAACTTTTTGAGGCATATTATTATTACTGACCTAAATAATGATTATTATAAATATTCATTTTATATACATATAATATAAATATGCATTCTTATATATATATATATATATATATATATTTATATATAAAAGTGATTATAACATAAAAGTATTTATATTTATATATGAAAGCATAGTAACTTGCATAATGCACGAATTAATTTTATCTATTTAAATATGTATGTAGCATATATATATTTATAAATTTATACGTTTTATACATAAATTTTGTTTATTTAGAAAAATAATAATTTTAAATATTTAAATAATATACATGATATTAATGGTTTAGTTTTATACTTTTTAGTTTAGATAATAAAATATTACTTTTAAATAAATTAAAATTAAAATTAAAATTATTTATTTTATAATATAAATAAATATCAATTAATATTTTATTTAATTTTTCAAATAGATAATATTAAAATTATGTTTCTTTTCAAATATTTTTGATTAGATAGTATTTAAAACTAATCTAATATATTCTTTTTTAAAAAGATTCAAAGACTCTAGGAATTTGAAAAAATTTAGGAAAGTAAAAAAGTAGAGAAGTTAATACTTATTATTCATTTTGATTTAGGTGAATATGAAATTAAAAATACTTATATGTCATTCAAATAGACTATCTATGTAAGTGTCTGTGTAGACATTTTACCAAATTTACTATAAACCTTGTAATTTAATATGTATAGTAGATTAGATTTATTTATTTATTTAAAAAATAATAGTTATAAATATTTAAATAGTATACATGATATTGATGACTTATTTTTATATTTTTCAGTTTAGACAATAAAATAGTTTTTAAATAAATTAAAATTAAAATCATTTATTTTATAATATAAATAGATATCAATTAATATTTTATTTAGTTTTCCAATTAGATAATATTAAAATTATTTTTCTTTTTAAATATTTATGGATTAATAGTATTTAAAATTAATTTAAGATTTTTTAAAAAGATTGAGAAATTCTAAGGATTAGAGAAATTCTAAGAAAATAAAAAACTAAAGAAGTTAATACTTATTATTCTTTTTAACTTAAGTGGACATAAAATTAATGATACTTACGTATCATTTAAAAAGATTGTCTATGTAAGCATCTATATAGGTATCTTACCAAATTTACTATGTAATTTGTAATATATATATATATATATATATATATATATATATTAGATTTCTTTTATGATAAACTTTCTTTATATTTAATTCAAGCCCATAGAATCTTCTACAACAATGTCCTAAATAACGAAGGACATTCATATATTTATTTACATAATTCCTTCTCTTAATTCATTTTCCTTCATATAGCATGTCCTTGTTAAATTTGCCAACTCTGCCTTCCAAGATGCTCAGCATACCTTACCTTTACCATCCCCCAAAAAACCCATTTTGGAGATATTCGTCATATATACACAGACCACAACAAATCCTTCTCAGCAGGCTGAAAAAATTTGTTAATGAGAACAGTATCGAAGTTGGTTGCTCCTGCACCTTTCGCAAAAATAGTTTAAAATTTTGTAGCTTTTACTTGTGCGATATACAAATTAGTGTTAATTATTTAAATTTGAAAATATTTAAAATAATATTATTTAATTTATATAATTAAAAAATATATAAAATGGTTATTATCTAATACACTTTATTGAGGTTTTTAAACTTTACTGATAATGTTAAAATGATGACACATACTTTTGATTTATTTATTTTTAATTTTTTTAATATTTGTATATTTTAAAAATTTTTAAGCGTTGGAGCAACATTTTGAGGTAAATTTTTATTATTTACCTAAATAATCAGTATTGTAAATATACATATAATATAAATATGAATTCTTTTATATATATATATATATATATATATATATATATATATATATATAAATGGTTATAACATAAAGGTATTTATATTTATATATGAAAGCTTCGTGCAATGCATTAATTAATTTTATCTATTTATAAATGTAAGTAAACATATATATATATATATATATATTTGTAAATTTATATGTTTTATACACAAATTTTATCTATTTAGAAAAATAAAAATTTTAAATATTTAAATAATATACATGATATTGATAACTTATTTTTATACTTTTCAGTTTAGTTAATAAAATAGTTTTTAATAAATTAAAATTAAAATTATTTATTTCATAATATAAATCAATATCAAGTAATATTTTTTTAGTTTTTCAAAAAAATAATATTAAAATTATATTTTTAAAAATATTTTTGGATTATATAGTATTTAAGAATGTTTTAAAATAATTTTATTAAAAAGATTGAGAAATTTTAGGAAAGTGGAAAATGTGAAGAGTATTTATTGTTTGTTTTGACTTATACATAAATTAGTGAATGCTTACATATCATTTAAAGAGAAGATCCAAGTATCCATGTATACATCCTTACCATATTTGCTATGTAGCTTGTAATATAATATATATATATATATGAGTTAAAAAATTATAAATCATATAAAAAGATATGAAAGTGTGTAAAACTAAATTTGTTTTACACGTGTAAGTGAATCTCTTATATATATATATATATATATATATATATATATATATATATATATATGAGAAGGGATCCACTTACACATGTGTAAAACAAATTTAGTTTTACACACTTTCATATTTTTTATATGATTTATAATTTTTTAATCGGACCGTTGAATTTTATATTCTATTCACATAGATCATGCATGCCAAATTTCAAATTAATCGAATATGTCTAACTATATAGTTCGTAAAATAAAATTTCAACCGTTGATATATATTGAAAAAAATACTATTCCCAATTAAAATGATAGAAATAGCAGATTGATTCAAAAATTTACATACATAATAAATATGAGTAGGTTGTTAAATCCAACGGTTGGTTTGCAAAAATATTAATCTTATATGAAGATATAAAACTGTGTAAAATAAATTTATTTTACACATGTGTAAGTAGATCTCTCCTCTATATATATATATATATATATAAAAGATCACATTTGATGACTTTTGTCTTAACATGAAAATAGACCTCACAAGCTTCAATTCTTTTTATCAGGAAAAAAAATGAAGGTAATGATAAGGTATATAAACATTTTTATTTGGACTAATATATAATCTTTTTATAATATGATCAGTGGCATTTTAAGTTTATTTGGATCTAACTTTTATTTTGAGCAATTTTAAAATTTCGTTTTCATATCAATACGATGCGTTCAAGAGAGCATTCCCAAAATGCACTTTCAAAGATCGAATAATTGTGATTGGTCAAAGGTTTGCCCGCAAGAGAAATATAATGAAATGCCATAAAAAACCAGTTTACTCATATATATAAATATATATATATATATATATATTTATATATATATATATATATATATATAGTGCATGTTTGGGCTAATGAAGTATTGGATTAATGATAAGGAAGAGGTCTTGAAACTTTAATATATTAGATTCGTATCTTATCGTATGTGAGTATATAATTTAATTATTTACTAGTTTAATTAGTTAAATTAAGTGCTGGAGTTAAGCACGTGTTACAAATTTTATGAATATAAATATTTGATTATGATAATAATTTAATGTACCAGTGTACCACTTCAATAAAAATGGTGTATGCTTGATTGGTAATAAAATGGGCTGAGAGGGTCATTTAAATCGTTGATTCCAATTTAATATTTAATACAAGCACATGTTTCAGCATTTATTGACCAACGGGTTCATGTTTGTCAGTTTGTGTAGGGAAATGGTGTAAGAAATTAAACCATAATGGAGTAATGGAGGCGGTCTGGTTCGTACATAATAGTTGCACATGGACTTGAGCCCCATTTGATACAATCACAAGAAAGCAAATGGCCCCTCGCCCCACACCCAAATCTCTTGTGTCCCTAAAGTGGTATGATTGGACCATCTCAACCATGTATCCCACCCGCACCTCTCCCCTCTCGGAGGTTGCTCAAGCAAGTCGGCAAGGATTTTGATGTTGGGGGTTGCAATTAGTCTTTAATGTTGCTTACTAGCTGATAACAATCAGCAGAATCTTTTAATTTTGGTCCAGGAAATTCTTTTTTTATTTTTTTTTGTAAATCACGATATGTGCTCATGTTACATTGGTTATGGGATTAATCCTGCTCACGTTATATGGTTGGTGTTGACCCAAAAGAATTTAATCAGATGAGGATTCAAACATGAGATCTCTATAGATCATCTTCAATCAAAAACTCAATAAAATCTTATACTATTGAGCCAAATCCCTAAATGCCAGTTTTTGAATGTCTTATTTGGGCCCAAGAGGTATCTTAATTGCTGGTTAGAGCTCTACCTACTACGGCTACCCGACCCGTTTATGTCAGATTCGAGTACCCTATAATACAGTAATAATCGGGTTCGGGTAATAAGTTTTTTACCCGTGTCGGGTTCGGGTACTACCATTAGGGTACCCTTTACCCAAACCCGTTTAAGTGTATGAATAATGTTAAAATTTTATGCTTATAAAGAGACTTGAACCTTGGCAAATAACATATATTGACAAGTGTTTACCAAGTGGACAAACTTGCAAGTGGGCGATGTTCGGCTATGAAAATATTTTTATTTTAAAGATTGCAAGTTCAATTTTAATATTAGTGGCAAAATTTTTTTTAATGAAACATAATAATAAAATTAATAAGTAAATTAAATAAATTGATTGTCTTTAAAATAATTAGATTTTAAATCTTAAACATAAAGTAATAAAATTAAATTAATAAAAAATTCAAAATATGTTAAGATAGAACTCTTTACTCATTGATGATTTAACATATATATGATGATGATTAGAGGTGGCAAAAGTTGACCTGACCCGAAATATCCGCCCAATTAACTCGAATCCAAACCGGACCGATCCGATTTGACTAAAAAAAGTCAACAACCCAAATCCAACCCGATTCGAATCGAATTGATTCGAATTTACATTTATCCAAACCCGACTAGATCCGATCCCGAATTGATCCGAACCCAAATTCATCCGAATTTAGATTAATCCGAACCCGAATTGATCAGAACCCGAATTGGCCCGAATCCAAATTTACCCAAACCTGAAAAGATTCAAACTTAAATTTAATATTATCAATAAATATTTAAATGTTAAAATTAAATATCAAAGTATTTTAATATAGTAAAAATATAATTTTTTTTAATAATATGAGAGTTATATATTTTTTTAATCTAGTTAAATTTAAATATTCACTTTTATATTACATTCATTTGAACCTAATGTATAATTATTTAATGGCTAATTTATAATAGAGTACTGAAGCTATATCATCTACACTAATATCTCCAATTATTCTATAAAAAAATCAAAATAAATTAAATAGATATATAATACTGTTTTATGATATTTAGTAGGGATTATTAAATCACTTTGATTCAAAAGTTATTAATTACTGTAGATAATAAAAATAAAATGAAAAAAATGTAATTAATTTATGAATAAGGTAAATATATTATAAAGAAAACTATCATACAAATTATTAAATATTTTGATTATTTCAATCCCAATTGTATTATAGGTCATGTAAGAAGAAAATTTTATTTTCATGAGTTTTGTAATTTTTAGAAATATGGTTTCAGTTGATTTTCATATGAGATAAATCACATCAAAATGACCAAAGCTTAATCCAATAAATCTGTCCAATCGACCTGAATCCAAATCTGACCAACCCGAATTGACTAAAAAAGTCAACGACCCAAACCCGACCTTATCCGAACCTGAAATGATCCAAACCCGAAATAGACTGATTTTTCTTTGACCCAAACCCGACCTTATCCGAACCTGAAATGATCCGAATCCAAAATGACCCGATTTTTCCTTAACCCAAAATGATCCGATCCAAAATGATCCAGCCCAAACCCGATCCGACCCGTCCATTTGCCACAATGATCATCATAATTAGGGCCTTTATTCTAAAATTGGGGTATATTATATGAACCAATATATGAACTCATGCTAAGTCATCAGAATGAATTTTTTTCCTCCACTTATTCCCATCTAAACAATATGTTCTTCCAACATCCATTCCGTCATCTTTCTAGATTATGATACTTTAATGTAATGTAAATCGTAACATATATATGATACTTTAATATCATGTAAATCTTAACATGTAAATAATTTTTCTTCTGCTTCTTCTTTAATATGGTTGTATAATTTATTCTACATCATATGATAAAAGATTATTAAACATAACATACAAATCATTATGATAAGATAAATATATCAATGATCTATTTTATGTATTTATTTTAAATCACAGGATAAGAGATTATTTCAAAATAATAACATATAAAAAATTATAATGAAACTCTAATTATTATTTATTTTATGGTTATTTTATATTAAATCATATGATAAGAATTTAGACTAAGAGATTATATAGTTAATTCTCACCTAGAAATTTTTTAGAAATACCAATTGACTTTCTCAGGTTGTTTTAAATAACGCTTTATTGACAATTCAAATCATATTTTTATTTTACAGCTTTATGTCATTTTTTTTATTAATCTCTACCCTAAAATGTGTCAACAAATAAATAATAAATTGATAAAATATCTAATAAAAAATTATCATACAATTAATCTCATATAATCAATCACATATATTTGTCCTCATCCAATTAATCATTTTTAATGGTG
Organism: Heritiera fomes; assembly: GCA_032173925.1. Classification (NCBI taxonomy): domain Eukaryota; kingdom Viridiplantae; phylum Streptophyta; class Magnoliopsida; order Malvales; family Malvaceae; genus Heritiera; species Heritiera fomes. The sequence goes on along the minus strand of JAPDPM010000005.1, from coordinate 6,954,026 downwards.
TTGTTGCCAAAAACAACAATGATTGATTGCTGACTCAAATCCTCGATCTTCGTGTTAGCTTGTCCTTAAGAATTCTGCAAGAGAGAAAACCATCAGGGGGCGCAGGGGTTTTCCCCTGCGCGCGCACTCCGATGCTTAAGTCAGACAGGTTTTGATAGGGTTTCAGTAGGCAAATAGAGCTTAGGGTTTAAAGATGATACCTGTGACCTATTTATAGGAGTTGTTTTGCGCGTAATTACCTTTAAGACCCACAGCTTAAATAATAACTCAGTGGATCATTTATGGGCCTTCTGAGTCCTCTTTCCTCTTGGGCTTAAGTTATCATTCAGCCTAATTGTCTTCAACTTGACTTATAGAAAAGCCCAGTAGTCTTTAACCTGACCCACATCAATTTCTCCCCACTCTTTCTCAGGGTTTACCATGTGAAAGAGTATATAAAGAATGAGCTTTTCAAATTCTTTTACTACTCTCTTTCTGGATTATCACAAGAGTTTTTTTTTATCTTCATTTGAGGGCTCAACTAGTGGACTTCATCATTATTTGTAACAAAAACGACATCATGTCATCATTTCTTCTATCAAGTGCCTTTTTCAGGACACTACCGGGATATGTTTTTCTTCTCTGAGCTAAATGCTTCTCAAGTGGAATATACCACCCTTCTTTTCAAATTCAAGGTCTTAGCCGACCGAAACTAAGAGCTATAAGGCGAAATTACAAGGTTGCAGAGCCACCAAAGCCTTCTATTAGCTATGAAGAAGAAAACCAAATCTAAGTTAAAGTCATGGGGGCGCATCGTCAAGAAATGCCACAAGAGGGTGCATATGTTCTTAATTGGTTTCATCAGATGCTGCTTGGCATGCTCCTGATTGGTTGAAGCTTGATCCAGATGCTGAGGATTTGAAACCTTTTCTGAGAATAGGCATTTATAAAGATATATATGATCTTACTAGCCCTTAAGAGCCTTTTCATTGACCCGAGATGGTCGGGGTTCTCACAAGCTTGGACGAAGATGATTTGGATAATTATAGCACCTTAGAACGTACATGCTTGGGTGCTTGTTAGTATCGATGCTCCTTTTGAGGCAGGAGTTAATCTAGAGTGCTCCCCAGTTTTTTGTGAAAGAGCTTAGTCTTTTACAAACTGATCAACACATTTTTAAACTCATCTACAGAGGCAACTACACATTTACCTTGTATTAATCTTACGTAATAATCAAACTTTCCTCGTGCACTTTTTGCTTCAAGTTCTTTTACATATGTGGATTATGTCGCCCAATTACTGCTTCAAGCCCTTACACTTTATGCATGACTTACATTGCACACTTTTCGCTTCAAGTACATGCGTAGCCTACATCGCGCATTTTTCGCTTTAGGCTTTTGGTTTGCCCGTCTCGCACCCTTTTGTGCTTAGGGACTTTTAATTTGCCCGTCTTGTGCATTTTTCGCTTAGGGACTTTCGAATTTGCCCTTCTCGCACCCATTTGTGCTTAGGGACTTTGTAGACTTGATAAGAATATAACATCATAAGAACATAACATCCGATAAAATTGTAACATACCTTATAGCAGCCTGCATACTGTGTGCTCCCCAAGTTTTTCTTTGCGACTTTTTGTGTCCAAAGAAGAACTTTTACTGGAGTACTGGTCTTGTCTTGCGTACTATCCGCTTAAGGACTTTTTAGAATATAATACCTTAAATGTAATCTGAAAAAATTGTAACGTACCTCGTTTAGAGACTTATTTTTGCCCATCTCGCACCCTTTTGTGCTTAGGGACTTGTTGTTTTGCCCGTCTCGCGTATTTTTTGCTTCAGGGACTTTGAATTTTCTCGCGTGGGGACTTATTTTTGCCCGTCTCGCGCATTTTTCGCTTAGGAACTTATTTGCGCCCGTCTTGTATCTTCTTTCTTAGGGTCTTATTTTTGCCCGTCTCACGCATTTTTTGCTTATGGACTTATTTGTGCTCGTCTTGTATCTTCTTCACGCTTAAGGTCTTATTTGTACCCGTTTCGCGCATTTTTTGCTTAGGGACTTATTTGTGCCCGTCTCGCGTCTTCTTCTCGCTTAGGGTCTTATTTTTGCCCGTCTCGCGCATTTTTCGCTTATGGACTTATTTATGCCCGTCTTGTATCTTCTTCACGCTTAAGGTCTTATTTGTGCCCGTCTCGCGCATTTTTCGCTTAGGGACTTATTTGTGCCCGTCTCGCGTCTTCGGCCAGCTTCTGTTTTTTCTTCTTCTATTCCTGCAACATATCTATTAAACGTGGAGGATTATCATAGTACAGATAAAAATAACTGGTCCTTCGTTTCATAATGTGGTATTTTCAATTAAGTGGAATAAGTAACAATATAATTGCAGCAAATGTTAAAACAATAATAGCAAATGTTTACCACCAGTACCATTACAAATCTTTGTCTTTGAAAAATCTGTAAAGTACGAGTGCTGGGATGTTTTGCTGTCAACCATGGATTGTGCACTAAGTCGTGCCTCGGTACCAGCGATCTACCTTGACGAGCTTACCACAAGTTGTTTTTGATCGAACCAAGCTCTCCCTGGCTTGCTGCCTTACACGACAGTGGCTAGTGCCTGCCTCGAACACCTGCCTAATTCAATCACAATTGTTAGAGTGGACAAGAAAATAGAAAACATCGTATGAGAGTACTTCAAATCTGGTTACCACCCATATGTCCCTGCTTGAGTGTGTTTGCAATTTTCGTTGTGCCGAGCACTCACTTGTATTGATACTCAAGAATGCTACGTATAGGGGCTTACAAGGGAAACACAGCCTTGATCTCGACACCTTAAACTGGCACATCCTTGTCTTGCTTAAAGGACTGACAAAGCTGACACACCCTTTATATAGACAAACCCTCTTTCACATGTGTGGTTGTCAATATGCCAAGTGTGTGGCTCTTAAGTCACTTCTAGATGGTTGCTAGAGCAGTTCTTGAAAGCTTCTGTGCAGATGATCTACAGATGTGTCGAAGGAAGCTTTTGGACATTCTGTCGAATTAGTGCACGCACCAGGTCTAGAAGATTCTAGATCATTTCACTCGGATCTCGCACTTGGGCTTGCGTTTGGATCGTCAAATTTAAATGTGCTGGCCAAAGTTTTTTCTAATGGGCGAACCAGTAGTTTGGATTCCATGCTCGCCAGCGTTGCTAGCCATTGCCGAAAGGCATGACTCGGGTGTTCTTTGCTCGCCTGCATTGTGCTAATGGGGGAATCTTGCGTATGGGTGCTGTGTTCACCTAATTTTCTTTGCTGTCATTTTATCAAAGTGGGGAGCTTGTCGTGTGCGAGAGCCCCTATCTCATCCAAGGCTTGTCGCGCGTGGGAGCTCCCCTGTCGCCCAAGGCCTGTCGCATGCGAGAGCTCTTGTCTCGCTCAGGACCTGTCACGCGCGAGAGCTCTTCTCTCGCCAAAGGCCTGTAGCATGCGGGAGCTCTTGTCTTGTACAAGGCCTGTAACTCTTCTTGGATTTGAAGTTCAATTTGACAACAAAGAAGATAAGGTTTCCCATGTTCGAGTCGTGTTGCATGCCTATAGTCGTGCAAACTGCTCTGTCGCGTGGTCTTAAGCTAGCTCGGGACAGAGTGCCTGTTGCATGCTTGTAGTCGCGCAAATTTACAGTGTAGCAAGCACCTTTCGAGCGACAGATTGTTCTGTAGCATAACGTCTTGCATGCAACTGACTATTCAAAAAGTGGCATCTTTGTGAGATCTTCAATAGTGGTCCCTCTTTCTTGCCATTTTGGCTGTCGCACGCGTGAGCCACCTTTTGCAGAAAGAGTTTACCATGTGGAACCTTGTCGCCAAAATTTGTCATGTGCATGCCTGTGCTCGCCGAATTGAGGACACTGTTGTCGCCCATTCCTTGTACTCAATCACCAGGGAACTTTTGGGCGATAGGCAGGGCTGTAGCCCACTTCTTGTATTCTGCCGCCAAAGATCACTACCTGTCGCCCATTCCATGCACCCAAATATGTGACTGGTCGTAGCCTCTGCTTTTCTTTTTCTTCTTTTGTCTTTCCATTTTTTGTGACACAATACCTTTTAATTTTAGCGTATCTTTAGACCATATAGCTCCCCAAGTTCTTCTTTGAAACAGTGTTGTCGTTCTTATTCAAAGATGAACTTTTTCTCGAGCATTGTGCTTGATGAAGTACAGAGTTTCCTAATCCTTTTTCACTTTGGTCACCTAAAATGGCTTGCCCATAGAGTTCTCTCGTGCCTTGACGCGTGTTTTACAGAGTGAGTCTTGTTGCGGAGGCTGGGCTGTGGCGTTGGTCATGCCATCGCCACATGCCACTTAATCGTCGAAAGTGCGAGTGGTCTTGTGCTCGCCACATGACACTGCATTCGTCAGCATTGCTTCACGCCTTGTGCGCGAGTCGCTAGGCTTATGGGAGCCGTTCGTTCGCCTAGAATGCCTGTTGTGTGACTTTTTCTTGCTCGCATGTCTGTTACATAGGACGAACCGCTTTATCGCAATATAACCTGTCTTTATAATCTGTGCGCCATTACCTTTTACCTATTGGGCAAGCATGTAGCTTGGGATCAGTGCTCATGTATTTGCGTTACTGCCTTGCGTACGGTGAATTGATTTGTTGTGGCAAGAGCCTTTTTGTTGCGATGGTGCCTGCTGTACGTTAGCTGTTTTTTCGATCTTTTACTCTACAGGCTATTCTTGCCATCGTCTCTTTACTGCCCAAGATTGTCATGTATGTGCGGTGCTCGCCATCGTGGCTTACTCTTTTGCCAGAACTCGTGCCTCATTCAACTGTGCTCGCCTGTTCTAGCTGTCGATAGGCGAGCTACAATCTCTCATCAAAGGCCTGTGATGCTACATGCATGCTACATTCACGCCTGCGTGTGCTCTTCGTGCAGCACCCTACCTCCCTTGCATGCGCGAGTTGCTATATCTCACCAAAGGGTCATGCCGCATGGTCCTACTTGTCGTTTGGCTTGCCTGGGGGAGCTACGTGTTCTGCAGACAGGTCTGTCACCTGTACAGCTGCTCTCTCACTTTCTCGCCAAGGGAGATGTTGTGTGCGAGAGCCCTTTTTCTCGTTGTTTTTGGCTATTGCGTGCAGGAGACTCTCTCTCACCTGAGGGAGTTGTCGGGTATGGGAGGCCTCGTCTTTTGTTTTTTACTGTCGCATGCAAGAGCCCTGTCTCACCCAAAGCCTGTGCGGGAGCTCCTCTCTCACCCAAGGCTTGCCTCGCCAAGGGCATTCTCTTGCCCAGGCCTTTCCTTTCTATAGTGGTCTTTTCAGATTCTTCGGTGGATTTGCATTTGCACCAACAACCTACTTTGTAAGTCCCTATACGTTTTTTTTTAGCTAGATTGTCACTGCCACTGGGTATGTAAACTCTCCATCCCACCTGTCGCGAGCGAGAGCCACTCTCTTGCTCGATGCCTATTGCGAATAAGAGCCATTCTCTCACTCGAGTGGGATCTTTATCTTTCGCTTGATGCCTGTCGCGAGTAGAGCCACTCTCGCTCTATGCTCGCTCGATGCCTATCCCAAGCGATAGCCATTCTTTCTCTCGGGTGGGAGCTTATCTCTCGCCCGATGCATGTCGCTCGTGAGAGCCTCTCTCGCTAAGGCTGTAGCGCGCAAGAGCTAGTCTTTGCATGCATCGATGCATTAGGCCATTAAAAATAATAATAGTAATGGGAAGTGTTTTATTTTTTTCAAATTCGGCTTCCATCATGTGAGCATCTGAGGCTAGCTTGCTAGCTAGGAAGATAATCTCGACATGTGTTGATTATAAAAACCTTAGTAATTGATCTTCATCTACTTGATTTCGAGACATTGTTGAGTAAGCGGTAGTACTGCCACTGGTTGAAGAAGTTAAAGATGAAGAATGATATTATGAGATCAAAAATTGTTGATTATGAACATGAAGGCCTGATTCAGCATATTGCGCCCTCCTTTCGATATAAAAGGGTTGACTCGAGCCCACAAAAGAGAGAAAATCGAAGCTAAAAGTATTGACCAAACCACAATGATGGTGGGAATCCTATCTTGCTTCCCCATCAATCCTTTGAGGAAGGGATAAAGATGAACAATGACCCGGAACGCGAAGAACAGTCTACCGAATAGAGGCCCCCATGAGTCGTATCCATTAGATATGGCATCTGAAATCCCAACTATGACTCCGATTACATTGATGATCAACAACGTCATCGGAGGAATCAACAAAGATGTCCACTTGAATATGAATAGCTCGAAAAATTCTCCATCATCTCCTCCTTTTGAGGTAAAAGTGAAGTTTGTGTTAACACCTGCTAAAACCTTAAGAAGACCCTGGAGTAGCGCAAATAGGTGCGACGAGACACCACTGATCACCCAGAACTACTCATTTCTCCACCAGTCATGTATTCCAACGCCTCCCCACTGCATTTCGAGGATATTGGTCACAGCTATGACCACAAAAAGAGACATGAAAAGGATACTGGCATAATTGCTTTTCTCAGGGACAATAAATTTTCCAGTAAGGAGACAGACAGCTGGTAGTGTACAATAAACGAGCAGTGGAATTGATGTCAAAGGGTACACCACTGAGGCTATGTAAGAAAAGCGCTCCAAGGATTTTAATCCACAGCCATACCCATACCATAATGGGCAATGCCTGCTAAAGAAAATTTCAATGGATCCCAAAGCCCAACTTAGAACCTGGTGCAGACGATCTGAGAGGTTAATAGGAGCTGAACCCTTAAATGCAGGCCTTTTTGGAATGTAGTACACCGATCGCCAGCTATGGCAACGCATCTTGAAGCCTATTAATATATCCTCTGTAACAGAGCCGTATATCCACCCAACCTTGATGAAGATGGAATTTATGAGCACCACGCCAGGGGGCAATACACGAAGCAACAGTGAACTTGGGCGTAAGGTGACTAGAGGTGCGACAGCGCTATTAACATTATCTTTATCTTTCGAGATGCTTTGAATAGCTATCTTTCACAAGTCCAGTGGTCATAAGCTTGGCTAATGAGATAAGGCAATTGGCTTACTTCCTTCTTAGAGGACAGGTCTTTTGCTGCTTATTAGTGGTCTTCTCCCGCCAATGGGGCATATCATAAGGGTATTATCTCATCTTAGGTGCAGTTCGCAGCTGCCTTATGGCCTGGAAGCGTCGTCAAAATTCATGTCAGACCAGCTTGCAGTAACAAGGCAAATATCTCAGCAAGAACCAACTCATTCTCTTTCACCAATTTAGATGATTATCTTTAGAGAACATGATAACAGCTAAGTTGTGTCTGAATGCTGCTGCTAACAACTTCAGAGATTTTGGTTCCAAACACAAACGGGAGAGTTGAACTCAACATGAAATATAGATTGAGAAGAGCAGCAGGGAATTCAGGAATTGGCAATTCCACAGGATTTTTGTTGCACTGAAATGAAAGTTTCGCTGCTACTGGTCCAGAACTGAATGAGATTGTCTCTGGGTGGGGCTTACACTCCCACCACGGTTCACTTTGTCTCTGGGTGGGGCTTACACTCCCACCACGGTTCACTTTGAGTGCCTCCAATGCTTTTTGTATCTCCATGGTCATTGCACTGTTCACACTCCCTGAAGATAGCTTCTTGTGTGCTTTCTGCAAATGAAGCTTGATTGAGTTGCTGCTCAATCCAGCATTCTTCCCACATATTGGACAGACTTTCATCATTGGCTTTCGCTGATGCCACTCCATTGAAACCTTTTCATGAAGTTTTCGATCAAGATCCAATAGAATCCTTGCAAACCCATCATTTGGGTTTTTCGATGAACTCGCTTGAGGGCTTTCCATGCTTCTAACAAAGTTAAGTTCTTCCGAAGCATCAGATAAGCAATCACTACTGTGGCACTCCTACTTTTCCCTTCAAAGCAATGAACTAAGACCTTTCCACCTATTTGTTCGACATGGTCAATAAAATCACATGCTTCTTCAAAGATACCGCCGATGTTTGAATATTCATTGTCACATATAGAAATATTTTTGTACTCAAATAGGTCAGGGTATTGAGAGTCTGACTGTCCAATTTCATTGGAGCACAAACACAATATATAAGTAATTCCAAAATGCTGTAGTGTGTAAACAGATCTTGCAGCCAGTGCCCCACCAATGAACAAGCTACTAGTAATTAAAGATGGCTTCTCTATATTAGCAGCCTCAGATATCAATGCTATTCTCTCAAGAATGTGCTCAAGCCTAACCTTCAACTCGTAAGCATCGACAACACTGTTATTATTGCTACCCTCAAAAAATCCAGTATTAAAATTGTTCTCCTGGCAGAGTTTAATAGCATCATTTTTAAGCATTTCATTCCATTGTTCCAAATCTCTGCTTGATTCAGCATCAACCTTGGCAAACTTATGGAAGTCTCTGAGCTTTGCAGTCAAACGCAAGCTTCGAAGTGGCTCTCCACTTCCTTTGTAGAACTTTCCATGCCAGCCTTCTCGTGACATTGGAGAACTCGAGTCCAAGCTTTCCCTGTGCCCTGAAGATGATGATGACTTGGGAGCCGTTCTTTGTAAGTCTGAATCACTAAAATCTGATTGGTTATCACTAAGGATCCGCTCCTTAGTTGCTTTAGATGCGAAAGAAACACCATCAAGGCTAGGAGGATTCAACGGTGGCTCAAGAACTGTAAAATCCTCCTTCTCTAAGTCCCCTGATGTTGTCTTATTTAAAATAGTCAAAAATTGACGTAACAAGCTATCTAGCTTTTGATGAAGTGTCAGCAGGAATAGATGGAACCCCTGCAGATCTCTCAAAGCTGCACGAAACCCATTACGGAATTCCTGAATAACCGAGGTTGTTTCTGTCCCCTCTACATCAGTTGTTTCAGCATTTTCTGGTGGTACAGATCCTCATTTCCCACATGTTATATCATGTAACAGGTTGGAGGAGTAACTGGAATAGGCTCACGTCACTAGATTTTGGAGATTCTGTGATATCAGAAAGATCATAGCTCTGTGGGACCAGTCCTTGACTATGAGTGGTTAATCTGCTATCAACCGAAGATGCCCTTCGTTCCTTTTGAATGCTTCTAATCACCCTTGGACGGAATCGTTTGATTGCAGAATCAAAGGCTCCATCCAAAGAGCCAATATTTCCGGAGATTGTTTTGTCTGCTCACAATAAATTTGTAGGATTACCACGCCATCTTAGTTGATGGCAAGGAAGTCTATCTCTCTCTGTCTCTCGCTCTCGCTCTGGCTCTGGCTCTGAGTCTGACGAGGCACTAATCTGCCATGCAACCTCTCGCCAAAGGTCTCTCGCCTAATGCCTCTCTCGTCTACTCTTTTTCTCTCTCGCCCAATGCCTCTCTTGCCTACTCCTTTGTACTCTGTCGCTAAAGATCTTCAAGCGACAAGCAAAGCTGTCGCCAGTAATATGTACTCTATCGCCAAAGGCCTGTCGCACGCGATAGCTAGCCTTTTGCCCAATACATGTCGCGTGCCTCTCGCTATCTTGAGACAGAGTTCTTGTCGCAAGCCGTGGGCGCGCGATTTTGCTCTGTCTCGTGAAACTTTGCGTGTGATAGTAGTCTATCGCCTGAAACCTTTCGTGCGACAGACTGTTTTTGTTGTATGTGTATATATATTTTATTATTTTTTATTTTTATTTGTGTGCGACAGAGTCTTTTTGTGAGCTTTTCTTGTGTGTGAGACCTGCTGTGCGACAGACTGTTCTGTAGCATGCACTTTGCGCGCAACAGACTATTTTTTTTCGCGTAACCTGTGCACCCTTTCGCAACCTACATACCCTGTCTCCCGCAGGTCGTCTTTTCACCATCTTTTGTATTTGGCTTTTTTGTTTGTTTCCCACAGACGGCGCCAATTGTTGTTGCCTAAAACAACAATGATTGATTGCTGACGTCAAATCCTCGATCTTCATGTTAGCTTGTCTTCAAGAATTCTGCAAGAGAGAAAACCATCAGGGGGCGCATGGGTTTTCTCCTGCGGCGCACTTCGATGCTTAAGTCAGACAAGGTTTTGGCAGGGTTTCAGTAGACAAATAGAGCTTAAGGTTTAAAGATGATACCTGTGACCTATTTATAGGAGTTGTTTTTCGCGTAATTACCTTTAACACTATGTTTGGATAAACATTAGTAAAGGAAAGGAATGGAAATGAAAAGAATGTAAACTAGAGGAAAGGAAAGGAAAGGAAAAGGTACATGTATCCTTTGTTTGGATAGCTAAAATTAATAAAGGAAAGGAAAGTAACCCTAACAACCCTTGTTTGGTTAAAGAATGGAAAAGAAAGGAAATGATTTATTATAATGTTTTTTTCCAATTATAATCCTTTTTGTTTTAAATTTTATAAGATAATAAGGTTAAATTTGACATTCTACATGTTATAATTTTTTTCAAGTTTCCTTTCCTTCCCCTTTACCCGGAATTGGGGTTTTAAAAAAACTGAGTAAGTCAAGGGAAAGCAAGGGATGCTCACTCCCCCTCTCTTTCCTTTCCTTAACTAAAAAATCTTCCCAAACAAAGGAAAGGTTTACAACCTTCCTTTGTTTTACTTTACTTTCTTTTCCTTTCCCTTCCCTACCCTCAATCCAAACATAGGCTAAGACTCATAGCTTAAATAATAACCAGTGGATCATTTATGGGCCTTTTGAGTCCTCTTTCCTCTTGGGCTTAAGTTATCATTCAGCCTAATTGTCTTCAACTTGATTTATAGAAAAGCTCAGTAGTCTTTAACCTGACTCACATCAAACGGTATTTAAGCAAAATTACCTACATTACTGAAACATGGTACCTTTACTTAATTCATTACAAGTCTTTTGTTATAATTATTAATTTATTATAAAACATTTATTTTAATCGAATTAATACATAAAAAAGGTGAGAAAAACAGAAGTATACGGTGCCGTTTTGGATATGCTTCCAAGGCTCCAGAACTACGCCGTTTTGTATAGTATTTAAGCTTTTTTAGTTTCTTCCTTCGTTTGGCCAAGCCGTTTATCGTTCTTTTGCTCTGTCTTCTCTCTAGGGCAAACAAAAAGAAAGTTCCCACTTCCAACACTATTTCCGTCACACTCAGCCACCACCGACGACCAAGGACCTCCAAAAAACTCCAGAGGTAAACCCTTTGGCCTTCTAAACTCCCATCCCTCCTCTATTTTTAAAAAACCCAAATCCTGAAACTTAGATCTAGATGTTAAAGAAACCGAGATACCTGCTGATTTTCTAGATTTTTGCTAACTGACTTTTAGTTTGATTTTTTTTCTGCATATTGGGTATATTTTTTTTCTGCCAGATTTTCGAACGCTGGATGTCATGGATGCCGGACCAACAAGGCTGGCTTTCCTACATCAAGTTCGAGCTTCGTTACAATGAAGTTGAACGCGCACGTGCAATTTACGAACGGTTCGTTCAGTGCCACCCCAAAGTCGGAGCTTGGATTAAATATGCCAAATTCAAGATGAAGAACGGGGAGGTTGTAAGGGCAAGGAAGGTGTACGAACGTGCAGTGGAGAAGCTGGCGGATGAAGAAGATGCGGAGCAGTTATTCGTTGCATTTGCTGAGTTTGAGGAACGGTGTAAGGAAACAGAACGAGCTCATTGTATTTACAAGTTTGCTCTTGATCATATACCAAAAGGGAGGGCGGAGGATTTGTATAGAAAGTTTGTGGCTTTTGAGAAGCAATATGGTGATAAGGAAGGGATTGAGGATGCCATTGTAGGGAAGAGGAGGTTTCAGTATGAGGATGAAGTCAGGAAAAATCAGCTTAATCATGACGCTTGGTTTGATTATATAAGGTTGAAAGAGAGTGTGGGCAGCAAGGGGAGGATTAGGGAGGTTTATGAGAGGGCTATTGCTAATGTTCCTCCTGCTAAGGAGAAGCGATATTGGCAGAGATATATTTACTTGTAGTGAGTTTTTGTGTGCCTAATGGTGGTTTGCTTGTATTTATTTATTCTGAACTTTTTAACTGACTTATGGTTTACTTGTAATTTAGGATTAATTATGCTTTATATGAGGAACTTGATGCAGAAGATATGGAGCGGACGAGAGATGTGTATAGGTATGTTACTTTTTCCTGCAATGGATCTATGGTTCTGTTGGTTGCTACTCTTGCTAAATCACAAGTGAAGTCATTGCTTTGCTCATAAGTCTTGCCAACCAAGTTCTGCGAGAAATTTGGCAATTGACAACTATTAGAATGTTTGAATATACTGGATTCATGCTTTACCTGTTTGCCTAAGTCATTACTCTTTTGGTGGTTTCATGCTCAGGAAGCATGCTGATGAAAAGGAAAAAGAAAAAGGAAAATATCAGACTTAACCTGCTAGAGAGGGAAAATCTCAGATGTTATTAATTACATAGTCTTTATACCACCCTTTTTCTCATTGAGTGTTCTGCTTCTTTGTTGTGATGTCTTTCTGTTCAATATTTCCTTTCTTTGCTCTGGTTCCTCTCGTCTGGTTTATATATAGACAGGTCTTTACATCCAAAACGTCATGGGAAATGACATTGTATAAAAAGGAAAGAGAACATTTTGAGAATGCTCATTGTTAATCTTCCCTTTTTTTTGGTGATTTGATGAATTAATAGTTAGTTGGTAGTGGATTATTACAAATTTATAGCATATATACAATTTTATTTTGGTTGTTGTCTTGCTTCTCATCCTCATTTATAGACATAAGATGCACTCTAAAGAGTTACTCATGTTTTGGGTGTTTTTGACCATTTGGATGTGTGGTGATAATAGACTTTGAACAGTTCCTCATTCATTTAAATTTTTCCAGGGAGTGCCTTAAGCTTATTCCCCATGAGAAGTTTTCCATTGCAAAGATCTGGCTTCTTGCTGCTCAGTTTGAAATAAGACAACTCAATCTCAAGGGTGCTCGACAGATTTTGGGAAATGCTATTGGAAAGGCACCTAAAGATAAGGTCGGTGTCCAGCCTGATGTTGAAAGTCTTATAAATTTGACTACTTTAACATGAAGGTTTCTTATTATGTTGTTTTGTTAATATTCAGATCTTTAAGAAGTATATTGAGGTTGAGCTGCAACTTGGTAATATTGATCGATGCCGAAAGTTGTATGAGAAGTATCTAGAGTGGGCACCTGAGAACTGCTATGCATAGAGCAAATATGCTGAGTTAGAAAGATCGTTATCTGAAACACAGCGAGCGAGAGCTATTTTTGAGCTTGCCATTACACAACCAGCTTTGGACATGCCTGAGTTGTTGTGGAAGGTATTTGCCCCAAATACAACTGTTTTATGCTGTTTATCTTTGTGGTTATGGTTACTTGCATTTTTTTAGTCTAGACAGGAACCATTACAACGAGTGTTGGTTGGGAGGGTTGATTACTTAATTATAGTTTTGGTTGGTCATGCTTGATAATTTTGTCTTCTTATTCCTTCTCTCATTATGAGGGTTTTCCTAGTGATATGACATGATTTTCTTCATGGAACTTCACTTTATAAACAGTTGCATGTTTGCTAGGACATATATAAATGGCACAAAAGTTTGGACTGCTATAGGGTTTTTAAGAGTGATTTCTCCATTTTTCTTTGTTTTTTTTCTTTATTGACTGATAGTTGGTTTTTTAAGAATACCATGTAGCAGATGGTGGTAATGCTTCTCATTCTTTAATGACAGGCATACATAGATTTTGAAATTTCGGAAGGTGAATATGAACGAACCAGACAATTGTATGAGAGACTTTTAGATCGTACAAAGCACTTGAAGGTGTGGATTAGTTATGCAAAGTTTGAAGCCTCTGCAATGGAGAAGAATGATGGGAATTCAGACTTACCACAAGATGGGGTCGAGGAATATCATCATGAAGGAAAGAAGGGATGTGTTCGGCATGCAAGAAGTGAGTTTAGACCTATCCAAATTTTTCTACCTGCTATACATCTACTTCGATTATTTATTAGAAGAATAAATTCTTACTTTTTATTTTTTAACCAGGAGTCTTTGAAAGAGCTATAAACTACTATAGAACATCAGCACCAGAATTTAAAGAAGAATGTGCTATGCTCCTGGAAGAGTGGCTTAACATGGAAAGCTGTTTTGGTGAGCTTGGCAACATTAGCCTAGTCCAGTCTAAGTTGCCAAAGAAACTCAAAAAGAGGAAGCAAATTACAAGTGAAGATGGTAGTGCCGGGTGTAGACACCCTATTTTGTCTGGGGTCTTAATTTGTATAAATAATTAATTGAGTTGGGTGACATTGTATTTTAATTTAACAATTTAGAATTAGGCTAGAATTAAATTAGAATTTTTAGATTTAGAATTAACATTAATTAGGGAATTAAAATTAAAATAGGATTTAGGAATAAAAAAAGAGAGAGAAAAGATAAGAAGAAATAAAAATAAAATTAATTTTAGGATAGGATAATTAGATTTTTATGGATTAATATTAAATTTGATAGAGTTAGATTAGGATTAACATAAGAATTAAATAGATAAAGGATAAAAATATGAGATAATTATTAGAATAGGTATAATTGTATTAGGACTCTAATAGATTTGTGGCTATAAAAAGGGATCAAGGCTCATGATTTAAAGGACAGACAATCAAATTCACAATCAAACACACAATCAATATCATCGACTGTCACCACCGTCCAACACCGACTCGTTCGACATCGGGCCATCTCTATTCCTGCCTTATTGAACTGTCCTCGCACCGCACGTCATTGCCTACTATTGCTGCGCGTTCTATCATCGCGGCATATTTCCGTTACCATCTTCAGAAAGCTGCCCGTATTATTGACTCCGATCACTTACGCTGCTCCAGTTGGCCTTGTACTTTGTGCTTTTGTCCAGCCACTTGTTGGCTTGCTTTGAATCACTGGGAGAAAAATAAGGAAAGAAACAAGGAACCCGTTTCTTCGCAGGTTAGTATTTCATTTATAAATCAATTGACATTCATTTATGTAATAAATTAATAATATGATTAAAGAATTAATTAATACTTGACGTTAGTGTTTGATCATATTGAATTTAACATGCTACTAATTTAATATGTACAATATAATTGCGTGATTGTATGAATAATTTGTATGATGCATTATTTCGTATGCTATATTGGATTAGTATTTAGATTATCAAAATAAAAGAAATAGTAAGTTAAGTTAGAATTATAATCCATTTCAAATTTGTAATATTAAGATATAAGTTAAATAAAATTATAAAAAAATATTAAAATAAGATTTAGAAAAATTGTTAATTAGAAGAAATAAATAAATTATAAAATATGGAGATAAGTTGAGATTATTCCGAGGATGGAATTCTGAGTGTCATGAATGGTTGACATTTTGGAAATTCCTAGGTGAGGATATTTGCCTTAAATTTTGCCAGCAGGATGGAAGATTTAAGGTAAGTGTTCAATATTAATAATCGATATTTATTTCTAAAAACATAAATATATATTAATAGTCAATCTCTATTTAAAATAAAATAAACATAAATATTAATAAGAAATTAGGGAATAATGATTAAAAATAAAAATATAGTAATAATAAATTGAGAATAAGTGGAAGTTATCCCGATGATGGAATTATAAGGTGTCACGAATGGCTGACACTTTTAAATTCTTAGGTGAGATGTTTTCTTTAAGTTTCGCCAGCATGATGGAAGATTTAAAGAAAATTTTCAAGAAGAATAATCAACATTTATTTTCAAAAAGATAAATAATATTAAAATAAAGATAAAAAATAAAATAAAAAATAAAGGATAATTAAAAAGGAAATAAAAATAAGATAAAAATAAGAATAAAAGATGGAAAATAAAATTAAGATATTTCATAAATGATTTGACAAGTCCGACGACGGAGCCTATCCGAGAAAGACGAATGGGATTTCTTGGATACTCTTGAGGTGAGGATGAAATTTAAGAAATTCCGCCAGCATGATGGAGAGTTTCTTAGAAATTGTCCAATATTTAAATATTTAAATTTAACAAGATTAAAAACCATTTAGTTGAAAATTATTAAAGATATCACAAAATTAGTTGGTACCATTTTAGGATGGGCGTTGTGGGGGTGCTAATCCTTCCCCACACGTAACCGTACTCCCGATCCCTAGATTCTTTGAATGTAGAGCATGCCTTATCTTTAGACAAGAATAGGTGACCAATCACACCTTAGGTTTGAATGGTTGGTGGCGACTCCTAGAATTTTAAAGTCTAGCGGATAGGTTCACGGACCTAGACGTTACGACAGTTTGGCGACTCCACTGGGGACTTTTAGAGAGTCAGGCCAATAGAAAATTTTGTGATTATCTTGAGTTTTTGATTAAATGGTTTTTTGCTATGTTGTATATATTGCTTGTTATGCTATCTTTATTGAGGGACATTTAAAATGGAGTCTTGTTCCTTCACACACACACATCACTTGCATGAACATGCATGAGCCTTCTACCCAGGCTTCGTCCTTTTTAGGAGGAAGTATAGTAACTACGCTCTCGTGAGGTGATAACCTCCGCAATGGCTAGCGAAATACTTCCACTCAAATTGAACCTTTCCGTTTGTAGCCTGTGATGGGTGAGGATTGGGTGCCTTACTAGTCTTGTGTGGACAACAGTGAGGAACAATTTGGGAACCTTTAGACCTTGAATTATCCAAGCCTAGCATGTAATAAAACATAAGACCTAGCCTTAGGGTGGAACCATACTAGATTGAAATGTAGACTCAAACCCAAGAAAGGACATATGAAGGAATAAGTTTTACTTCCTCCTTTTTACATTGTTTTTCAACAAAAAAAAAATTTCAAAAAAATGTAGTTTTTCTTTCTTCCATTTTTCAAAAAAAAAGAGTTTGTCTGTATCATTGAGTCATGCATAGTTGTGTTTGATTTTGCATCACATAACATATCATTCACGTAAGTTTGCATTTGTCTTGTCATAAGAATGAACATACCATTGATTGTTAGAAGAGATTGCTAAACCTAAATGCATTTCATATACATTCATTTTTGTGCATAAACATATCATCACATGAAATATAATTTCAACTTAATTGTGGCACTCAAGGTATCAAAATTGCATCCACTAGACGATCTGCCCTCCATAGATATCATACAAGGTATCAAGCACGCATAATGGAAGAGGATCAAAATAGCAGGATAGAAAAGTTGGAAAGGGATAATGCAGAGATGAAGGGGCAATTGAGCGAAATTACTCAGTTGCTAAAAGCCATGATTAAAGGAAAGGAAAAAATGGGTAATCAAGATGAGTCTGTACAAGAGACTCAACAAAGCATGCGAGACAACCCCATTTTTGTTCCTGAAGGAAGCACTGCCAAAGCTCCAACGCACCTACAGAAAAAAGTTCAAAACCCAGTAGAAGTGCCAAACTTAGATGATCCCACAGAGCTAGAAAAGTTGAAGCATAAGGAAGAATATAGTGGTACTAAAGCCCAGTTGAGCTTGATAGAGGAAAGACTAAGTGTCATGGAAGGATTTGACTATTTTGGACCCATTGATGCTGAAAGGTTGTGTTTGGTATCGGGTGTCGTGCTTCCACAAAAATTCAAGGTGCCTGAATTTGAAAAGTTCAACGGAACATCGTGCCCAAAAAGATCATCTCACCATGTACTGTAGGAAGATGGCGGCATATGCATGGGATGACAAGCTCTTAATTCATGTTTTTCAAGACAATTTGACTGGGTCAGCCGCTAAGTGGTACAACCAATTGGAAAGGAGCAAAGTTTCTTCTTGGTCTGAGTTGGCGAGAGCTTTTATAGCTCAATACAAACATGTGTCCGATGTAGCTCCTGACCGCTTATCTCTCCAAGGTATGGAAAAGAAAAAAGATGAGAGCTTCAAAGAATATGCCCAACGATGGAGAGATGTGGCATCACTAGTTCAACCTCCTTTGACTGAGAAGGAAATTACCATGTTCTTTTTGAATACTCTCAAGGCTCCGTACTATGAGCGTATGCTTAGCAGTGTGACCAAGAATTTTGCAGACATGGTGTTGACAGGCGAAGCTATTGAAAATGCCTTTAAGAGTGGTAAGATTGAAGCATCTATGAATGATAGCAAGAGGAATGGGTTTTTAAAGAAGAAGGAAGAAGATGCACAAGCTGTCTACAATAACTCACGTCGCTCCTATACCTCTTATTCACCTTTAGTGAATTACACTTATTCTCAACCCCACCCACAAACTTATCATCAGAATGCTTACCAACCCATTTCCCATTCACAAGACCCCACTTTTTCACCTAATGATCAAAAGAATACTCGAGCTAGCCGAAATGTCACAATAGACCCTATACCAATGACATACACAGAGTTGTTCCCACAGTTGGTAAGGGGTCACCTTATTGCCCTTGTTTATGTAGAGCCCTTGAAGCCTCCCTACCCAAAGTGGTATGATCCTAACGCAAAGTGTGCTTATCATAATGACACTGTTGGTCACTCTATTAAGAATTGTATGGGCTTAAAGAGGAAAGTCCAAGCACTTGTAAACACTGGAATTTTGAGTTTTGGGGCAAAGAATGATCCAAATGTGAATAATAATCCTCTACCAGATCACACAAAGGGTAGCGATTGATGCTATGGAAGAAAGTGGATGATATTGATTGATTCACTGAATTTGAAGATAATGGTTATTTCTTTGTGTCTAATTTCATCCATATTAGGACATTTCTTAGATAATGTAGGAGTGCTTGTGCCCAAAAGCACTAAGATTTTCTTTTATGTATTGGGCCAACTTTCATTCATTTTCATTTTCAATAAAGGATTAGTGTGATGCATATTTCTTACTTCCTCATTCCAATCTTGTTCTTTAATACAAAACACCAATACCCATATTCTCTACTTTGTTACCAAGCTTAAAAGTATCCAAATAATGAACATGATAATGATGATGGCAATGAATATAAAACTCGATTTTGAAAGAACTACTTTGTTTGGTTGGATGGATTTCCAGTTTGCTAAGATTGTTCAAGCAAGAAGAGAATAAGAAGATCTTTACAACTAAAGGTGAATCTCTAGATGAAATTCTAATGAGTTTGTATTTGTTCAATAGATGACCTTCAATGAGAGTACTTGTATTGAGATGAGAAATGGCCTTCTTTCACTACCTTTCAAGCGTGAGTGAAATTATCCATTGGTTACCCCTTTTGAGCCTATTATATTCTTTTTGATATAACCCACCAAGAATCACCCTTTACACTGGGGGGCAAAGAGAATGGAAAATGAAGGATTAGTGGGGCAAAGTGAAAAAAAAACATTTTGTGGAAAAAAAAAGAACAAAAGAAAAAAGAATGAAGAAGGAAAGAGGGTTTGAATCAAGAAAGTGAAAACCCTAGTCACATTAAAATGAAAAAAGGAGAGAAAAAGCAAATGGGGCAAAAGGCCTAAATGATTCATGAAAAATGATTCTTGGTTTGATAAACCCTGAAACACTTATTTTGGGCCTATTTTATCCTTTCTTTCATAAACCCTCACCTGAGCTTATGTTACGTGCCTTAAAAGTCAATTTTGATCAAATATGAGTACTCCCATTGAAGAATCATGTGTTGAATAAAGGCATACTTACATTATGAGATGATGATCCTTTGGATGGAATTAGAAGAAGCAGATCAAGATAAACAAAGAGATCTAGTCTAGATGGAAGTAATGGGATTCCAAAAATTGTCTTGAATCCATGAGAGCATTAAATTGTGTGAAGAAATATCTGCTGTTGGGGCATGTATTAGAATCAAGAACAAACAAAAGAAATTTAACGAAAAAAAAAAAGAAAAAGAAAGAAAAGGAAAAGGAAAAGAAAAAAAAAGAGATGAAAGGAGAATTCAGATCGAAAACCCAAAAAGGGCGGTTTGGATCAATGGAGTGCATCTAAGTTGAAAACCTGAAAAGGCGACTTAGATACCACAAAAGCTGGATGTCAACGATACTGGAGCAAGAAGATATCTTGATGAACTCAACATGATCAGATTAATGGACCTTTGAAGGGGATTTTGTATTTATTGATCAAAATTGTTTGAATTGTTATTATTTGGATACTATTACCTAATCCTAAAAATTCTCACTTTTCATTCAAGCCTACTTTCCTTTTAAGCCTGACAATTTCTTGTTAAATCTTTCCAAATGTTGAATAATACCACACTCTTCATTTCACTTATCATTTCTTTGCTATATCCTTACCTTGAGGGATTGAGAAATTGTGTTGCATTGATTTTGAAATTGGAATGATAATAAATGTTTGCTTGGCAAAATATGTGAAAGACTCCTATATTATTTAGGAAAATGAAAGAAAAGGAAACTTATGAATGAATGAAAATTGGAAATCAAGAAAAACCAATGAATAAAGAAGAGTGAATGAAGATTTTAATGAGCAAATGAATGACCAGATAGGGAGGATAGTGAAAAAGAAGAAACAAGGGAGTAGATAAGATAAAGAGAGCACGAAGACAAGAGTTTCATTGGGCAAGAAAAACGGAAGAAGGAAAATGAGGAAAGAAATAAGAAATAGAAGGACAAGAGGACATATGAAAGAGAAGAATGCATGAGATGGATTGATAAAGAATAACCTTGTTGTTGCCACAATTGAGCTTGAAATGTTGCATGGATAGAGTAGATTGCGTCATAGAGATAAAACAGATTGCTTGAATGACATTGCATGGATAAAATAGACTGCATTACATGGATAGAATTGATTGCATCAATAACATTGCATGGATAGACTAGATTGGATGAATGATGTTGCTTGATAAGATAGCTTACATGAATGACATTGCATGGATAGAACAGGTTGCAATTGCATGGATAAGATAAATTTCCCAAGATTTCAAATTTTAACAAGAAAAGGAATTTTAGAGGGGTTTCCTAAAATTTCAAAAATTAGATAAGAGAAGTTTTGGAGGAGTTTCCCAAAATTTCAAATTTTGGACAAGAAAAGGAGTTTTAGAGGGGTTTCCTAAAATTTCAAAAATTAGACAAGATAGAAGTCTTGGAGGAGTTTCCTAAGATTTCAAATTTTGGACAAGAAAAAGAATTTTAGAGAGGTTTCCTAAAATTTCAAAAATTAGACAAGATAGAAGTCTTGGAGGAGTTTCCCAAGATTTCAAATTTTGGACAAGAAAAAGAATTTTAGAGGGGTTTCCTAAAATTCAAAATTTGACAAGAAAAGAAGTTTTGGAGGGGTTTCGCAAAATTTCAAAAAAGAGAAGAAAAAGAGTTTTAGAGGGGTTTACTAAGATTCAAAATTTGACAAGAAAAGAGATTTTAGAAGGATTTCCTAAAATTTCAAAAATTGGACAAGAATAGAAGTTTTGGAGGGGTTTCCCAAAATTTACAAATTTTGATAAGAAAAGGAATTTTAGAGGGGTTTCCTAAGATTCCAAATTTTGACAAGAAAAATTTAGAGGAGTTTCCTAAAATTTTCAAAAAAAAAAATCAGAACTTTTTAAGACAAGATTTTAAAGTTTGACTGCCTGCCTGTTTAGGAGGAGCTATTAGACAAGATTTTTAAAGTTTGACTGCCTGCCTGTTTAGGAGGAGCTTTTGGACAAGATTTTAAAGTTTGACTGCCTGCCTGTTTAGGAGGAGCTTTTGGACAAGATTTTAAAGTTTGACTGCCTGCCTGTTTAGGAGGAGCTATTAGACAAGATTTTTAAAGTTTGACTGCCTACCTGTTTAGGAGGAGCTTTTAGACAAGATTTTAAAGTTTGACTGCCTGCCTGTTTAGGGGGAGCTTTTTAGACAAGATTTTAAAGTTTGACTGCCTTTCTGTTTAGAGGGAGCTTTTTGAAAAAATAAAAAAAAATTTAAAAAAAAAAAAGAGAAGTCAGACAAAATAGGTGTCTATGTCTTTGTGCAATTACTGTTTCACAGCAAATGCACAAAGAGGGGCAGCTGTAGACACCCTATTTTGTCTGGGGTCTTAATTTGTATAAATAATTAATTGAGTTGGGTGACATTGTATTTTAATTTAACAATTTAGAATTAGGCTAGAATTAAATTAGAATTTTTAGATTTAGAATTAACATTAATTAGGGAATTAAAATTAAAATAGGATTTAGGAATAAAAAAAGAGAGAGAAAAGATAAGAAGAAATAAAAATAAAATTAATTTTAGGATAGGATAATTAGATTTTTATGGATTAATATTAAATTTGATAGAGTTAGATTAGGATTAACATAAGAATTAAATAGATAAAGGATAAAAATATGAGATAATTATTAGAATAGGTATAATTGTATTAGGACTCTAATAGATTTGTGGCTATAAAAAGGGATCAAGGCTCATGATTTAAAGGACAGACAATCAAATTCACAATCAAACACACAATCAATATCATCGACTGTCACCACCGTCCAACACCGACTCGTTCGACATCGGGCCATCTCTATTCCTGCCTTATTGAACTGTCCTCGCACCGCACGTCATTGCCTACTATTGCTGCGCGTTCTATCATCGCGGCATATTTCCGTTACCATCTTCAGAAAGCTGCCCGTATTATTGACTCCGATCACTTACGCTGCTCCAGTTGGCCTTGTACTTTGTGCTTTTGTCCAGCCACTTGTTGGCTTGCTTTGAATCACTGGGAGAAAAATAAGGAAAGAAACAAGGAACCCGTTTCCTCGCAGGTTAGTATTTCATTTATAAATCAATTGACATTCATTTATGTAATAAATTAATAATGTGATTAAAGAATTAATTAATACTTGACGTTAGTGTTTGATCATATTGAATTTAACATGCTACTAATTTAATATGTACAATATAATTGCGTGATTGTATGAATAATTTGTATGATGCATTATTTCGTATGCTATATTGGATTAGTATTTAGATTATCAAAATAAAAGAAATAGTAAGTTAAGTTAGAATTATAATCCATTTCAAATTTGTAATATTAAGATATAAGTTAAATAAAATTATAAAAAAATATTAAAATAAGATTTAGAAAAATTGTTAATTAGAAGAAATAAATAAATTATAAAATATGGAGATAAGTTGAGATTATTCCGAGGATGGAATTCTGAGTGTCATGAATGGTTGACATTTTGGAAATTCCTAGGTGAGGATATTTGCCTTAAATTTTGCCAGCAGGATGGAAGATTTAAGGTAAGTGTTCAATATTAATAATCGATATTTATTTCTAAAAACATAAATATATATTAATAGTCAATCTCTATTTAAAATAAAATAAACATAAATATTAATAAGAAATTAGGGAATAATGATTAAAAATAAAAATATAGTAATAATAAATTGAGAATAAGTGGAAGTTATCCCGATGATGGAATTATAAGGTGTCACGAATGGCTGACACTTTTAAATTCTTAGGTGAGATGTTTTCTTTAAGTTTCGCCAGCATGATGGAAGATTTAAAGAAAATTTTCAAGAAGAATAATCAACATTTATTTTCAAAAAGATAAATAATATTAAAATAAAGATAAAAAATAAAATAAAAAATAAAGGATAATTAAAAAGGAAATAAAAATAAGATAAAAATAAGAATAAAAGATGGAAAATAAAATTAAGATATTTCATAAATGATTTGACAAGTCCGACGACGGAGCCTATCCGAGAAAGACGAATGGGATTTCTTGGATACTCTTGAGGTGAGGATGAAATTTAAGAAATTCCGCCAGCATGATGGAGAGTTTCTTAGAAATTGTCCAATATTTAAATATTTAAATTTAACAAGATTAAAAACCATTTAGTTGAAAATTATTAAAGATATCACAAAATTAGTTGGTACCATTTTAGGATGGGCGTTGTGGGGGTGCTAATCCTTCCCCACACGTAACCGTACTCCCGATCCCTAGATTCTTTGAATGTAGAGCATGCCTTATCTTTAGACAAGAATAGGTGACCAATCACACCTTAGGTTTGAATGGTTGGTGGCGACTCCTAGAATTTTAAAGTCTAGCGGATAGGTTCACGGACCTAGACGTTACGACACCGGGTATGTAACTCAGTCATTCACTTTGCTTCTGCCGATTGCTTGGATCCATCATGTCACTGTCTTGCACTCTTGATGCAACTTTAGTTGTTTTTTGAATCAAGCAATTAGGGACTGTGGGGCTAAAGCCACTAGGCATGCAAGTTGACATAGTTTCTCTAAGTTTCATATCCCCCTAAATTGTGGGGCTCTTTTACCTAGTTTTTCATTCATACTCGTATAGGTGTTTTCTCCACTACCATAAGGGTTCTGTTTGTTCACGTGCAATATTGGCCACTTTTATTTTCCTTTTGATTTCACAAATTTGAAGACTATGCATCGAACTCAGGCCAAAGAAAGACCATGTGTTAATCCCCATTTAAACAGAATTAGTCTTCAATGAAGAGATGCATTTACAGTATTGGCATGTCTGAATTTTCCTGGAATACTAACTGTTGAATTATTTGGATTGGCAGGTACGAAGAATACATTGATTATGTATTCCCAGAAGAAAACCAGGCCACGAACCTCAAGATCTTAGAAGCTGCATACAATTGGAAAAAACAGAAGATTTCTTCTGATGAGTAGGAGGACATCTGTAGTATGGCTTTTTTCGCACTTCCAAATGTAAATAAAAGCACGCCCGATTAGCTGCGTAATTTTTTTTTATATATGGATTCATTCTGCAGTGTTTATGTTTCGAAATACAAGCTTTTAAGGGAAGATGTCTTAAGAGTGACGTGATATGCAGTTTATCATGTGAAATGAGTTAGCATTGTTTAAGAAATTCCCTTGTATGGTTAGCAGATTCTTGTTACTCTAAAATGAATTTTACCAGTGGAGAGTTTGTATTGACAATCTGCTATATTGTTATTCATTTTGTCCGCAACTGAAGTCTGATATCTTTACTATGGACCAGGAATCTTGAAATGTAATTCAAGAAAAAGAATTAATTTGCATGTAATGCTAATGGTTCGAGAGAAAACACAGTTTCTGTCAGAATCGACGATGATTCTTTGACCGTTACAACGATGGAGTAATGTCCAGTTGAACCTAATTCTAATGGCAAAAATATTTAAAAAGTCTGGATTCTATCAGTTACTTAAATAACTTTTTATATTATTGCATCCAAGTAAATTTTTAATCTTTTAATTTTATTCTAAATAAACTTTTAAATTTTAATTTGTTTTCAAATAAATCTTTAGTGTTTAATTTGTACTTGAATAATCTCTTAATATAATAGAGTTGAACAATTGGGATTGGGTTTAAAATTTACTTCTTAAATAAAAAAGATTAGTTATATATAATACATTCTATATTATATAATATTTTTATATTATATAATTAAAAAAATCAATTAATTCAACTTGTAAATTTATAAGGTATTTACTTAATTAATCTAAAAAATTGACTGATAATCATAAACAAATTTAATCAAGCTAAATTAATCGTAATTTTTTATTTAAAATAAGTATTTATTATGTAAAAATTAAAAAATAAAAATTTATTTGAATACAATAAAATTATAGGAGTTTATTTAAATGAAGTGAGACAGTTAAATAAAACTGCAGATCATAAAACTGCAGTGGATAGGAATTTGGTAATCTTCGCTAAATCTCGGTGACCTTAAGAACTCTTTTTCGCTAAATCTTCTCCTCCTTTCCGTTTGGATTTATCTTCTACTTTTTTTCTCGCCGTTTCTTGCTATCCAAACAGAAAAAAAGAATAGTGAAAAAGAAGCAATGATGGAGAAGAGGTTGAAGAAGAAGGCTGAGAAAAACTGTCGGGGCGTCGCAGAGATGGGTTAACCGAGGGAAAAATGTCTTATTGCATGAAAGTTATATTTGTCATATAATGGAGTAAATTTATTTATTTTTTTTTGAAGTGTGAAAAGATAAATTTGTAGTGTAAATAGAAGCGCTCGTGACCGCGGGGGCCAACTAATTAAATCCTGATAGCTTTCTTTTTCTTTTTTTTTTAACCAATGAGAAACATTTCTTTATCCTTTAGGAGTAAGACATCCTCCATGTGAAATTAGCAAAGCTCTCTTGTCATCCCTTCTCATGATTGCTTTCACCCTTGAAGATCTGGATATTTAAACTTTACACATCTTCATTCTACTGTAGATTTTTTCTCTGCTGCAACTATATTGAGAGAACCCCAATTTCTTTTTTATTATCAGGTTGGCCATCAACTCCTTTGGCATTATATTCTTTTTCATAGAGGTATCATCTCAACGTGGACAACAACTTTCCACATTTTCCCAACATGGATATGACAAATCATAATTACTACTTTCCAATCTTTCAAGTTTTGTTTCCTGGCAATGGCAAATGAAAAAGACTACAGAATGAACATGGATATTGTATTAGTAGGGTTCCTGCTAAGTAGAAATTTTATAATGGGTGATGCGAATTTCATCTTCAGGTCGACTGGGCGGATGAGTCTTGTTCCTCAGTCTCAACTGCAGATACTCATTGTATTGGAATCCTCTGTACTTGGGAGGCTCCCCAATGTCTTTAGTGAACTGTGGCAGTGGCTCAACCCATTTCTCTCCCTGCAAGTTATAGAAGAAAGCAAACGAATACCGGCTTCTCCCTTTAGGCCTCACCACTCTGTGAGTTGCGCTCCTGAATTTATTGTTGCTCAATACCTTTGTACAATGTTTCCAGGACCACAAGAGTTAATCAATAGATTCATTTTTGAAATTATATGGTAAATGCCAGCTCTCATGTTTTTAAATGTTATTTCACCTTTTTTTCTCGAACTTGAAGGCCAATCTTATAGTATAAATGAATTGAATGTACACATAAGCTGAAAACTGAGTAAACAGATTAGAAATGACATTGGGAAAAGTAATGTTTTACCTGAATAACATCGCCTATGTTGACCACTAATGTGCCTTTTGCAGGGGTTACAGGAATCCATTCTCCGTCCTTGCGAACTTCTAGACCACCAGCTTCGTCCTGGAAGACGAAGGTGAAAAAATTGGAATCTTCATGTTCTGTTAATCCGTTGTTCTCAGTTGCAGTAGCTGGGAAGTAACGAAGTGCTATCATGAAATCCCAGCTTCTATCATGATTGAATTCTTTGAGGAAATTGGTAGGGAGACTCAAGCACTGATTCAAAATGCTCTCTAGAAGCACACCTGTTTTTGTCAAGTTGGAGAAAAAATCTTCCGAGACTTGCCTAGCAAAGTTGATTGAATCAAATGAGTTTTCAATCTTTGTTATATATTGCATCTGTTTAGGTATATTCGCAGAATATTGAAAGATAAAATATGAGTTGAGCATATAGCAAAACATACCTGAATTCAGGTGGGTTATCAGGGAAAACATTGAAGCTAGACCCTGGACGAAACAGCAGTAGATACTCACTCTTGTCAGGCGAGTTTTGGGGCTGCGTGTTGTATCCTGCAGGAAGAGGTGCACCAGAAGCTGGACTACTTTTGAGTTTCTCTTCAGCTGGATACTCGAAGAAAATCATGGAAAGCTCAAGCATCCGTTGCAACAAATTTATGGGCACGCCATGGTTCACAATTTGGAAGAAACCATACTCGGAACAGGCCTTCTTGATGACATCCATGGCCTTCCTCTGGCCATCCTTATCATCTTCTCTAAAGAAAGGTGAGAGATCTACAGTGGGAATGAGGGAATCAGCCATACCAATTTCTGTTCCAACTCGATTGAAGTCTTCTTTAGAGCCGAATCACTATCATGTGTTTGTTAAATACAATTCCAACCATTCAGCTCAAGTAACTCCAATTAATTCCATATTTTTTAAATGATCCACCACCGATTTTGTCTTTTCAAGTTCTGTCTTGTTGTGAGTTTGACTAGATGCCTTTTTCTCGAGCAAAATGATTGGAAGAGGGTTGCCAAATGAAACAAAACAATGACGGTAACAACTACCTAATTTGTAGAGATTTAACCTTTTTTTTTCTTAGCAAGGCAGGAGGAAGAAGCCGCTGTGATGTAGGTTTGGAATCTCCACAATTACTTCCTGCGCAGAATGAAGGGGTTGCCCAAGCGGAAAAGGACAATCTGACCATTAATTTACTTCCGTTCATTCTGATCAGGGTTCAGACTAAAGACAAACAGATGACCAAGGAATCTGCCGCCTTATTTTCATTAGCTTCGTAATTTTTCTGCTACAGGCAGCCTATTCGTTCACTTGGCCCTAGAACCTGCTGAGGCTGGCGCCCAAAACAATGAGTATGACAGAATTTTGTCGATGATTGTCTTATTCTCAATATTTTACTCAACAAGGGGGGAAAAGAAACATCACCAGAACGCCGGCATAGAAGTGTTATTGGGCCAGATCAGACCGGTTCCGAGCTGAGCTAGATCAGTTTTGGCTCAATAACAAGGTGAATGGTTTGAACCGGTTCAATGATGAACCAAGCCGGGTCAGGCCATAATGAGAATCCCGTTACATCGGTTTGACTCGGTAGCATGGTTTGTCGGTTATCGGGCTGCCTCTTTTTATAACTTTTTTCTTCAAATTAATTTTTAAAATTTATTTATTAATTTTAATCAAAATAAATATTAACTTATTTATTTATTGAATATATTTTTATGATTTTATCTAATAGATTTATTGTTATAATAAATAAATAAAATTATTACAACTTATTTAACAAAGAAATTGTAATAAAGATAAAGTTATTATAATATTATCTAATACAATTATTATTACAATAAAATAGTAAATAATGATATCATAACTTATTTAATAAAGTTATTAGTTTAAAAAATTATAATGCTTTAAAATTTTTTTAAATTTTTTGATAAAATTAAACTTATTTGTTACATTTGAAATATAATTAAACTTATCATTTATCATTTAAAATATAAGTAAACTTGTCATTTTGCATTTAAAATATTTATATGTTGTGCATTTTAAATATTTATTTATTTTCTAAACTTATAACATTAATTTATTGGGTATTTAACAATAATAATAAATAAAAATAATAAAAGAGAAGAATGAGAGTAGGAGACCAAAGATTTTTTACATGAAAAATCCCTTCAAAAGTTACAATAGTATAAACGATGGGATCATAGTCCATAAAAAATTACTATGCTGAACTTATTTACAATTTTTACATACAATTTACAAAGAAAGAAAAAATAAAGGGTAAATTCCACTAAGGTCCTCAAAGTTTTACTATAATTCAACTCTGTTACATTAGTTTTAAAATGGACACTTTAGTCCAAAATCACAAATGATTTTAACATATATCGGTCAATTACTAAATTTGAATTAATAATATCACATTCTCAAGTATCAATAATTAATTTTATTACTATTTATTATTTTTATATATATATTTTTAAAAAATTTATTCTATGTAAGATTTTTATTTTTTAATACTAAAAAAGGGTAAAATGGATATTTAATGAGTAATAAATATTTAGGTTACTAGATTTTTTTACTAGTAACTTAGTAGAACAATTTTTTGTACCCTAAAATTTATAATATTTAGACCTAAATGTCCATTTCTCAAACTAATAGATTAGAATTGAATTATGATAAAATCTTGAGGGCCTTAGTAAAATTTACCCAAAATTAAACTATTTCCTATTACTCATAATTTATAAGGATTGAGTTGGAAATTTCTTCCTTCTTTGACGAAAGATTATCGGTGAACTCATTGGCAATTTCAAGTTTGTTAATGCGAGATTCTATTTCGAACCAATCGTTAAGGTATGTTAGCATGCATAATGAAGTCGAATTAAGATTGCTTCGATGGTCTCTAATGATTTTTTCACATGTCGAGAATGCGAATTCTGAAGCAAACGGATAATACTTGCATTGCAAAAATATCTTGGCCCATGAAAGTTAAAATTGAAAATTGTCTTTGATTTTCTTTGCACTATTGGAGAATATAAAAGTTAATGTTTATTTGAAAATATTGACTTAAGAAAATCCTATCTAATTGAAACTAGCATTTCGTCGATTTGTTGATTCGAATCTATTGACGTTTCCTTTTAGCTTCATTCTCTTCCTTATTGCTTTTTTGATTGCGTTCAAAATGCCTTCTCCTTTGCTACCACCTCTACACTCGGTTTCTTCGTTCGGTTCTCCTTGTCCTCGGTTGGACTACTCCCTCTCACTTTTATAAAAATTAAAAAATCTCGAAAATAATTGTTAATTGAAGACTTTTGGTCCTTAATATAATTAAGCCCAAGAAAATCTTTATAACAAAAAAAAAATCTACATTTAACTCACATTGATTAGGATCTAATAAAGCTGCAACACAATGAATGGAAGGAATTGTTTCCCAATATTTTTAAAATTTTTCCTCCATGTTATTTACAAAAGAAAATAAAGTTTCATGATCTTTAAATTTTAAAAATTTATCAAACATTGTAAAAATTTAATTGACCTTGCTTATACCTTTATCCTAAGAAGGAATAGGTTTAGCTTATTGGATTTTCTTTGAATTGGAGGCTATCTTGAGAGACTTGTGTTAACAATCATAAACTATTTACTTTCCCCTTATAAGGAAAGGTATTGCCCTCTCTTCTAGTATCTAACTTCTCTTTTCCTTTCTTCAGCTCTAATACAAGAAGTCCTTAATTCCTAACAATTGTCATGCTTAGCCCCATATCATGTGAACGATAACTAATTCTTCAAAGATTTTCGACTTAATACCTTAAATAATGTAACACAATCCCCAATTTATTCCTTGGGTTCATATATCAAAGGTAGATGATTCAGATAGTCATTCCGTGCAATTAAGACTCAAATTCCTCCAGTTATGAAGGTAGTCAATCACCATCTCGTCCTTTCCTTGATGTGAGCTTATGATTTCAATCATGCACAACATTAAAAGGGTGTTATAATATCGATTGAGGAATTCATGCTCAATTTGTTCCTAACTATTTGTAGTCCTAGCACAAGATCATTGTACCAATCAATAGCAGTGCCCTTCAAAGAGTGGATAGACTGCTTCACCATGAGATCTCCATCAATACCAACATTAAAACAAGTTTCCACAAATTGTGCAACATGTTGACGTGGATTTTCTTTGCCATCAAATTATTAGAACTTTGGATGTTGATAATTCTCATGCATCTTCAGACGATCAATCCTTTGACAATAGGGCTTGGCATATATGTATGAAGGTTGGGTGACACAATCAACTTGATCCTTGATGGCTTTTTCGATAAGATCTTTGATTTGATTAGCAGTAACAACCTCATTAGTCTTCCCTTGAGAGCTTTTTCCAACTTCCATGAGTTTGGGATCTTTTGTAACTTCCATTGAGGAGCCATCACCAACTTTTTGAAGCATTGATCGCTGATTTTGGCCTAAAGAGTCACATCCCAAATTATGCCGAAAACAATACTTATTCTTTTAACTTCACATATTTATGGTTGGAATGTCTGCAGTGTCCCCATTTATACTTAAGTATTTCAATTTCCTTCTTATAAAGTCATAGTAAAATTTATAAAATACACAGCAACTTCGAATTTACATCCAGTATTTTAGTTTAATTTACATCCCAAATATTGTTTACATAACATAGTACTATACAGTTAAAATCTGAATACATAACGAGAACAGTATACTCAACGAACAATAAAAATCGCCTGAGGAATACTCAAAAGCAAGAAGTCCTCCTGAGCGAGCAGAGAACTACCATAAATAATCTAGAAAGAAGATAATGGGGGTGAGCTTACGCCTAGTAAGAAATATATACGAAAGCTGATACAACACATATCTATATTCTAGTATTTCAAAACATAGTCTTTTACAGAAAACTAATGATCACAAATTAGGCATGATTTCAAAAAAGATACTATAGTGGATGAGATAATCAGGCTGAGTACAGAAGGATGCTTTAGAGCACTTCACTTGTCCCGGCATCCTATTCCAACTATAGGGAATTCTTTAACGCATAATCAAACACAGAGTTTAGTAAGGGTTTAGAAATAGCTTCCATTTTTCATTTCATAAATTCATTCAAAACATAAATTCCAAAACTCTTTGTAAACAATATCATAATCAATTTCAGTAATTCATTTCAAGATCTGAAATCATGTTTAATCGCAAGTTGCAACAGAAATCATTAACATCTAGGAGTGCTCGGAATACCATGAATTTACCACTCCAGTAGAAATCAAATAGTGGAGACAAGGCAACACCCAGTAGACTCATACAATAACAGTAATAACGACATATGGCCATAGTTAAAAGGGTTTACAATGTACACGGGTCAGGTGATAGCTATGGCACTGAAGATGTGACCAGGGTCTATCAGCAACAGTAATCAGTAATATTAGAAATGGGAGCATGTGCTCGTAGGTAGCTATGAAGCCAACAATCTCAAAACAGTTCATAAATCATTTCAATGCAATAATTTATATCTTCAAATAGTTCATAAAGTATTAAAATCACAATTTCATATACTTGAAGAATAAAAATTCGTCAAATATTCACAGTTCAATAATAGATGTTTAAAATATTTTATTTACGTATTACGGAGATATCAAAACATGTGTGTACCAGAAAATTTATAAAAACTAATAAAAATCTTATTGAAACTGAGTTACGAAATTTGCATGCAATTAAAATCTTTGGAAGCTATTACACCAAATTTCATTTATCACTTCATTTTCCTCTTCCAAAATAATAGTATTTATGAGTTTCGAGGCCTAGGCCATTTTTAGAAAATTTCGACAACATAATGGTTAAAACTATCCTAACCTCTCTATAAGAAAATACAGTTTATAAACCACAATTTCTAGTTCACCGTCCAACCAAATCATCACATTTAAATCTCATAAAGAGCTGAGTTATCAAATTCATGCAACGCAGTATCCCTACGCTTCATATATACATTCCTTACCTGTCAGAATCTTGCTAGGTTGCTTATTAGCACCAATATCTCCTTCAGACTCTTGAGCTGCAATTGACCACCCAAACATAGTCAATTCACTTTACTTCAGTTATAATGAATGTTTAACTCATTAAAACCTAATATATTGTCTAGTGCAACTCTAAATCTGTTCTATTTTATACTGGTGCTAATACTGCCACTATAGTCAAATTGCTTTCGTTTTCAATTCGACTACACCTACAGTCTCGTATAAATTTATACATTATTTTAGGACCCAAAATGCATTAAATTGAGCATGGATTTTACCTCCCCTTCACCTTAGTCGAATATAGTTAAGCTTCCTATGCTTGTGTTTTCTTCAATTTAGGCTTAAATTCATCTTTTACACAAATTTTACATCAATTCTACATCCATTTCATATTGAATAACCCCATGTTCATGAAGAATCATCTTGGCCAAAACCCTACCACATTCCAAAACATATCAAACAATCTCTAAGTTGATCAAACTCTATAATTTTCCTAAGTACCTATTGAAATCGAAATGATAATTTAGTGTTCCTTTCACTTGCTTTTAATTTTGATAATATCAATAAACTTAGTACTTCTCATAAATTAGTAGCTAATAACTTAAACACAATGATTTCTTTTCTAATTTTCACTATGTTTAACAATAAGACCTTATAGTTCTAATTTAATTAAGTTATTTTCATAGGGTTCCACACTAAGGTAGCACCTTATCATCATCTTAATCTCCATATTTTCTTGAATCAATATCAATTTTATCACTTAAACACATCACAATACTCATATATGTTAGAATCAACTAAAGAGAAGTAGTTTACCTTTTGGAGCCTTTTCTTAGACAATTTCCTCTTCACTTTCCACTTCTAGCCATCGATTCTTCACTTTAAAACCATAAAAACACTTATAATCCATCCTTCTAACACATACATAAAGCTTGGAATTAATAGAAATGGTTGGAACCATCTTACTTTGGAAAAACTGAACCTGCTCTATTCTTGATGCCCTATTCAGTTCTGTTCTTTTGTTATTGTTCGCTCCTTTTTCTAGTAGCTAATTGGGGTATTTGAGAGAGCAATTTGGTAGTTTAGGAAGGTAACTATATAGGGTTTAAACCTCTCTTCCCTTCTCCTTCTTTTCCTTCTTCTTTTCCTCTCTTTTCTTTTTTCCTTTCTTTCTCACGTTGCTGCCTTTATTTTCTGTTTTGTTTTTGATCTGTTCAGCCCTTTTTCTTTTATTTTTTTGACTTAATTTTGAACCCTTAATTGTTGAGGAAAATGGGGCACTCAATGGTCAAAGAATAGCTTATGAAAATCTTACAAAATATCTTGTATTTGCTGCCTACTTAGTCCTAACTTTCAACCTCCTTCAAGCTTCTATTCTACCTCATTTTGATCAGCCATAATTTCCCTCATTCCAGTTGAATATTTTGACCTTTATTGAACTATTTTCCTACTTAAATTACTCTCTAGTAGTTGAATATATTATGGCTATTGGAAAGTATCAATTCTTACAAAAATTTTATCTATTTCCTCCCTTTTTCTTCTCCTAATTCATGGTTTGTGCCGCTGGAATTTTAGCCACTGTTCCCTTATCGTTTTGAAGTTTTTGTAGCTTATTTTAATAACCAATTAGAAGGTGGTTTGGTCACTTGATATTATCTATAAATATTTATTTATGTATTTCCCAAATTCCAGCCAATTTCAACTTGATTTGGTTGTAATTTTCATCTCATCTTCTTCGTCAAAAATGTGGGCCGCATTGATTTCTCTTTTTCTCTTGTGATACCCAATCATAAAGTATGTTCCATGCTTGACTTTTGCTTACTAATTTCAGTGTAACAGTCTCAGTACACTGTATTTACTCAATTTTATACACATTTATCGATTGGGCTGTCTGTGATGCTTTACATTCAGTTAACCGTTATAGTAATAAACAGCACTTGCATTCACAGTGCAAATTCAGAAATGTGAATATTGCACTATTTCTTAACATATCTACATCCCCTGTAT
Organism: Heritiera fomes; assembly: GCA_032173925.1. NCBI lineage: Eukaryota > Viridiplantae > Streptophyta > Magnoliopsida > Malvales > Malvaceae > Heritiera > Heritiera fomes. The sequence continues at coordinate 6,919,272 of JAPDPM010000005.1, read as the reverse complement.
TTTACTTATACTTAAAGTTGTACTATACATATTTTCTGAATATATAAAAGAAAATAATATACCTACGATATCGTATCTGCTGACTCGAGTGACCAATCTAATAGTCAATAACTCAGGATGGTACGTCTCTTAATCCGATATAATAACCTGTGGAGTGGAAATAAAGGGATGAGCGACAATGTGCTCAGTAAAGGAGTCGTATGCTGTTTGATATAATGAAATCTATATGTCGTAAAACGTTTATTTTCTTAACAGTGTACTAGCATAGTAGGGAAGGATACTATTGTCAACCGGGAAATCCAGATGGAGCATGGAAGGCATTTTGAAACACCTGTCTTGTCCCGGATACCCAGAGTGACTATCGGGAGTGATAAATAAATTGTTTCTCTTAAAATAATTAAATTCTTATTTCTCATAAATATGAAAATGGTATAAACCATTTTATTATATTTCTTCAGTAATCATTTTCCAACATGTGACAGTATAGTGATAAAACAGTCCAGTAACAGTAGATGTAAAACTGTAGAAAACAGTAATGATCATATACAGTACAGTAGGTACAATAGTTTTCAAATGTCCCAATAGTGGAGTAAACAGTTTAATAATTATTTCTATTTCAGAAATAATTTCCATGATTCTCTTTTTCAATAAATAATAATTTCATTTCACTTCAGTAACAGTAATCAGTATCCAGTAAATTCATTCAGTAAACAGTAAATCAATAGGTTGAGATTAGGCATCACCTTAAATCATATCATGCTATAATCGTCCACTAAGGGACACAGTACAATAAACAGTCTAGATCTATGGCCATAGTCTAAGGGGCTTCCTCAGTGTACCCTTGCTAGGTGACTCTGGGACTGCTGATGACTTGGCGGGTCAATCAGCCACTTGAACAGTAACAATAGATCAGTAAGCATGAATCTCGGGGCCAAGGCTCATAATCAATTGATTTCTCATAAAAATACCTTTTAGGAATTTATATAAATTTAAAGCATTTATTTAAATAATTATTTCCAAAAAGGTATTTATTTTCCATTTCCAAATACAGTAAATCAGCCGATAAATATTCATGTATAAAGTGAGAAAATAAATAAATATTCATTTTGAATATTTAATATTATATAAAACATAATTAATTTCTCACTTGAATAAAATTTAAAACATGAATATTTAATTTATTATTTTCTCATAATTTCTATTTTATGGAAATTTTAGGTAAATGGTTTCCAAATTTATCATTTGACCCAAATTTATGCATCTACAATATTTATGATATTTTAGAATATTTTCTGTAATTTTTCAGGCAGCATAACGGCTGCGGATTCTTAACCTCCTGCACCGAAATTACAGTATATAAACCAGCTTCTCAACCACAAATTTTGCATGTTTCAAACCAAATCATACTTTCCATATTTTCATAAGATTAAGCTCAATAAAACATGCAATTCACTATATCTCTACAACTCACACACTTCCCTCTTACTTGTATAGCATACCGAGCTTGTCAATAACACTTACCGAAATCCGAATTTTCCGGCTGTAAAATAATTTTATCAACAATTATCAAAAATTTTCCTCTTAATTTTAAGTCACTAACTTTCATAAAATGCCGCCACTGATATTATAACATATGTGTAACCAATATAAATTACACTGGTGCTCAAACTAAACTTGCTCATTTTTGCTCCTTTTTCAGTTCCGATTTGACCGATCTTTCTCTTTCGATTTCTACAGTCATTTCTATTATCAAACCATAAAATACAACATGAATTTATGCTCAAAAATGCCATGGCCGAAATCCCCTCTTGAACATATTCCATGATTTTTCAATCTTTTTCATGATTTATTGTTTCTATATTTCTTAATCTATTTTGAGCTTCCATTTTCTACTATTTTTATGCAACAAAATGCATGATTTCTCCATATTCTCAAGTTGACCGAAACCCCTTTGATACCATTTTTAATTTTTCAACTTTCTTCCATAATTTAATGTTTCCAACTTTAAATCTTTACTCACTTGATCATTTCCTATTATTCTCTTGCATGAAACTACAAAGTATTACTACATACTCATGTCAACCGAAACTCCTCTTCCATGGCAAATTTTTATCTAATCAATATCATGGAAAACTAACTTCATAAGCTTTCTCTACACCTTAAACTAAGCTAGAACATAACTTTAGATTTAATTAAAACAATAAAACATGATATCTCCTCACCTTAACCGAACCAACAACTCCAATTTCTGTGTTGTTTCCTTGCACGTTAACCCGTTCTTTCTTGGTTCTTAGGTGGTCTTAAGGTAGAGGAAAGGTGTATGGAGAAGGGTTAAATGATTAAATAGCAAGAGGATGAAATTTTGCTCGATAATGCATGGAAGAAACGGGAGTAAATTTGAGCAAACTTACAGCCAAAACAGCAGAGTCGACGTGCAGCAAATAGAGTAGGGAAGGAAGAAAGAATTGGCTTAAGTTTTACTCTATTGAATTTTCTACTTATCATATTGTCCAATAACAACGTGCCACCTAATTACTTATCCCATTTCTTTCATCATTTTATGTCTTGTAGTGCATTAAAACGTGCAACAAATAGCAGCAAAAGGAGTGGCGGTAATGAGCCATTTTGCTGCTCGGTTTTGACATAATTCCCCCCTCTTTTTGTATACTCCAGCCAATAAAAATTAATCACATGTTAAATTTTAAATTTTCCTTCTTTTAAGTATTATTTATATTACATTTTATACCATAAAAGTTGCATTTTAAGTTCCTTTAGATGGATTCAGCCGTGGAACACAATGGCAGCAAAAGGAGAGGCGATGAAGGCTGCATATGTGTACTCCATCAAATGATAAATTGCCATATGTCCAAAAACTAAATTCCCCTCTTAAAGAAATCATTTATTTGTAATTTTTTTTTTGCCATTAAAATTGCATTTCCGATTCTAATTTTCAGATTTGCTTTCTTTATTTATTCTATACCTTCCATTCATCATTTAATATTTATTTCACCTCTTATACACTATTTTATAAATCATAAGTCCAATAAATCCAAAATCCAAAGTGAATATCCACATTCAATATTTATTTAATTTCACTAAATAATTTATTTTCACTATCAACCATTTACAAAAATATGGTGTATAGTATTATAAAATCGGGTCTCACATTCAGCTATACTAAGCTTAGTAAATACGCTAATGTCATCCCTCCTCACCTAGTCAAAATTTCCATATCCCTCCTCACCTAATCAAAATTTCCGACCAATCTTAAAGAAGTTCGGTGAAACATTGTCTCAATTCATGAAGAAAGCCGTTTCCCTCTTCTTGTGCATAATTCTCATGCATTTAGGCTTCTTCATGAAGCCTTCATATATTCCCACTTAGATATATTCCTATTGGTTCTTAATTTTATTTATTTGATTTTTATATATGTTACTTAGTGAGAATTATATCTAAATTTCTTGGTTGTGATTTAATTTAGTTTACATGGTTGAAATTTAATTATCTTACGTGAATAAATTTAAATGGATTTTGCATGGTTAAATTTTATGTTATACTTTAAATGAGATACTACTCATTTCCATATCACTAATTAGAATATGGAAATTGTCCATAGTAAATCCTCAACTCATTTTCCATCACTTCAACTCCTATAAGTCAAATCACATTGACCAATCATAATAATTCACCTTTGCCCTTTCATTTACATAACTTTTAAGTTATGACGTCATTTAGGAAAATGCGGGAAAATATGGTCCTCACATGAAGGCATTGGTTGCTTTCCAATAAGGTTACCAATCCTTTCTATCATGAAAGCTATTTGGTTGTCTCTTTGTTTAATGCTTAATTCAAGGGATTCCACAATTTTTGCCAAGAGAGCAAGTTGTTCTTCCAATGATGTAGTGCCAATTGTCATAATAGCCATTTCTCTAAAATTTGACTTTTCATGAGATTATGGAACAAAGTCTGTGAGAACCAGTTATTTTGTACTATATATGTACTATTATTCATTTATTAATAAATAAATGAATTAATTCCAAATTAATTCCTAAAGTATAAGTAAATCAAGAAGTGGGCCCCACTTAGAAATTTGAACTTAGATGAAAATATGAAAGTAGAAATAGTGTATTCACAGTGTAATGAGGATGAAGAGAAAATTTTAGAGACTTGAAATGATATTTTTTTCAATAATTAAAGTTGTTGGCAAACAATTCAGGAAGTGACGATTACATCCTGAAAATTTTTCGGTAATAATATTCAAAATAAAATGAATTGAGATGAAGTAAGAATATCAAAATATTCTATATGAAGAAGGAATTTATAATAGTGATAGTAGATTTATCAAAATCAGTAGTTTAAACAAAACTTTACGCGATTTACCCAGTAAAGGTAAATTCGTAATTTCTCATAAATCCGTACGCCGCACGTGCATGAAACCACGTCAATTCATCAAAATATAATTAATAAAAATTTTCGGTGAAGAAATCTGAATTTTTAGAGTACTGGAACATAGTTTTTACGGTTATGGAACGTAAAGACAAGAAATGTCCGAAAAGTTTATAACCAAGGGCAAAATAGTAATTTTACAAATTCTAGAAACCTCCACATAATTCTCCATGTTGACCGGCCACTATTGCTTCTTCTTCTCCATCAAGCTCACGCCATTTCCACCCAAAAGAAAGGAGAAAGAAAAGAAAAGAGAAGAAAGTCAACAAAAGCCACAAAATTTGACATTTTTTCACCAAAATTTCTTCTAAGAAATTTACCTACACCACTCCTTCTCTCCATTGAAGTCAATATCTCATTAAAAGAGGAAGAATACAAGGAGAAAAGAAGAGTGGAAGCTTCGGCCAAGCTTAGTAAGTCATTATGTTTATGCTTTCTTTGATTTCCAATGGTAGATTCCTATAGTTTCATGTGTGCTAAGCATGAATATACCATTTGATTTAATGAAATTGAGCTAAATAAGATGATACCCATGGGAGAGGGTTTCGGCTATTGATGGAGCATGAGGAATACATGTGCTTTCATGCATTAAATGCATGCCAAATTAGTCATGAAGCATGGTAGAACAAGGATCATTGAAATGTTGAAAATCAATGAGAAATGGAAGAGGGAAGATTCGGCCATGATGAAGGGGACCCTATTCATGGCTGATTTTGATGGCTTAAGGGTAGATTTAGACTGTAGGGATGATAAGGAGTTTGATGGTATGCTCGAATTTAAAATCCAATGCAAAACGAAGAAGTTATATAATAATATCGGTAGAAATTATACTGCAAAAATAATAGCAGTGCCTAATATGGCTACAATTAGAAATGAACAATAGCTCAAAAATAAGTATTAAATGAGCTAATAATTTTAATGAAATTGTTTGCAGCCCGGGAATTTCGGATAGCGAGTGGTGCATCCGAGAAATCCATATACGCTATACAGGTAAGGAATATGTATATGATCTGTAGTGATACTTCGAATGCATATAATTATGCAAATAAATTTAATATGAATATTTTTGAAATGAATTGCATGAAAATCTGTGGAAATAAGGCTGTTATGGAAAATTTGAACGGTGTTTACCTTGCAGGGAGGCTAGGACAATAGCAGCCGAAATGTTGCTGAAAAATTTTAGAATATTTTCTAAAAAATGTTAGAAAATATTTAATTTCATGAATTGATAATTTCCTAGCCTTGAAGTTGAGGAATTTATTATTTTTCATAAAATATGAATATACTGAAAAATATTATTTAAATATTCATGTTACTGTTTTTGATGAAAATAAAGGTTTTGAAAATTCCTCCTAGATGCTTTACAGCAAATAAAATGGTTTATGAGATGAAATGATGAAGAGTGAATATTTTATAAATGATTTTCAAAATATTCACTATTTAATTTATTAAAATCCTTTATGGAATTGGTTGAAGATTTAATAAATTTTCTTTATTTTCCATAAAGGTGAAAAGAATATGAAAATTTTGTTTTGAGACTTCTAGGCCTCATATCATGCCGATATGTGACAGGCGATATGTGATATGTGACATATGATATGTATGCAGTCCTAGTTAGTACCTGATTAGTGTTGATCGAGGGTTACCATAGACTATGGCTATAGGTCTGACATTACTATTATTTTCCTACGGGATATCTTTTCTCTAGCATGATATTTTCTGGGTGATGCCTTAGTCTCTACTTTATGAAATATAAAATGACATATGATATGAGATATGTATTTAAATGACAAAAATACGAATATGCGTTTATATGAAAATGAATATGGTTTATAACAGTTTATAGTACTACATGAGTACTTTACTGTTTACAATTTATACGTGATATGTGATATGAAATTTTAAATGAGAAATATGAGTTATTTAAACTAATATTCTTTTAAAGAATATATGAATATTGGTTTATTTTACTTTAAATGCTTTATTTTTATAAAAGCATTCTTTAAATGAAGATCTGAAAGAATATGAAAATGACTGGTTTCACAAGTCAATAAATTACTCTCTATAGTTGCTACTAGGTACCGGAACACGTACGGTATTCTAAAATACCTACCATTACTCCAACCAGTTGCATAACCGACTATAGTATCATTCCTATTTTGATTCCTAGTATACATGTAGGAAAATCGTGGTTTTCATGGCATATAGATTTTAGAGTATCTAGTTGGTATACAATTCTCTTACTGAGTCGTGGTTTGCTCAGCCTATTATTTTTAACATCTACAAATTATTTCTAGTGACTACATAATTAGTGTCACATCCCAAAATGTACATTATTTACCACATTATAACACCACACGTCACGGTTAGGCTGTCTGCGATAAAGCTGGTTACGGGCTGGACCGGGTCGATTTTGGACCGATTTTCACCGGTTCCAGCCCTAATCAGAGAAGAACCGGTCTGAACCGGTAGAAAACCGGTTTGGTTCGGACCCGTTCTATATTACTAAAGAGGCGAACCGGCCCGGTTCGCCCAAAAACCGTACCGAACCGGTTTAAACCGGTTCGGTCCATTTTTTCATTTAAAATTTTTATTTTTTAACATTTATATTAATTTATTTTAATATATATTAATATATTTTAATAATTTAGTCTAATAAATTTATTTTTATACTAAATAATGTTAATAATTTAATTTAACAATAATTTATTATAAAGTTATATTATAATTTATTTAATTAATGTAATAATAATGTAAAAATAAACTACTATAAAATTATCTAATAAAATTATTGTTATAATAAAATAAAGTTATATTATGAATATAATATTATAATAAAGTTATTATGGTAAAATGATATTTGATTCAAAATACAAATAATGATATTATGAATATTATTATTATATTCATTTTGCAATATCATTTTGCATATCTTTATTTATGTTCATTATTATATTCATTTTGCATTTAAAATAATTTATTATATTTGAAATATCATTTACTTAATTTTTATTCATTTATTTATTTATTCATTTATTTAATATGTTTTTAAAATATTAATTCATTTTGTATTTTAAATATTTATTTATTTTAAACATAGATAAGTATAACATTAATTAATTTGATATGTAATAATAATAATAATAATAATAATAATAATAATAATAATAATAATAATAACAACAACAACAGCAACAACAAAGGAGAAAAAAGGAGAGAGTAGGAGACCAAAGATTTTTTACGTGGAAAACCCCTTCAAAAGTTAGAAGGGTAAAAACCACGGGACTGTAGTCCATAAAAATATTCACTATGACTAAACTTATTTACAATTTTACATACAATTTACAAAAAAAAATTATTCTCTACTCTTCATAATTTATACGGATTGCCTTGGAAATTTCTTCCTCCTCTTCTGAATTATTATCAACGAATTCATTGACCATTCCAAGTTCGACATTGCGCGATTCCGCATCAAAACAATCTTTAAGGTATGTTAACATGCACAATGAATCCGGATTAAGAGTGGTTCGATGGTCTCCAATAATTCTTCCACACGTTGAGAATGCGGATTCCGAAGTAACAGAAGAAACTTGCACCGCAAAAACATCTCGAGCCATGGAAGCTAAAACTGGAAATTGTTTTTGGTTTTCTTTCCACCATTGGAGAAGATTAAAGTTTTCATCTACAGAAAAATCTTGACTTAAGAAAAATCCTAGCTCATTGAAGCTAGAACTTCTTCTAGTTGTTGATCCCGATCCCGATCCGCTCGCTTTTCCTTTTAGCTTCATTCTCTTCTTTGCTGCTTCCTTAATTGTGTTTAAAATTCCTTTTCCTTTTTTGCTACTTTCGGTTTCTTCGTATGAATCTTCTTCTCCTCGATTAAAGTTGAATTGCTCCCTTTCTGTTTCATAAACATTAAACAATTCTCGAAAAAGATTGTTAATTGAGGACTTTTGATCCTCAATAGAATCAAGACCAAGAAATTCTTTATAACAATCAAAAAAAATTTCTATATTTACCTCACCTTGACTAGGATCTAGTAAAATTGCAATACAATAAATAGGAGGAATTATTTCCCAATTTTTTAAAATTTTCTTCCATATCATATACAAAAGAACTTAAAGTTTCATGATTCCTAAATTTTACAAATTTGTCAAACATTGTGTAGATAATAGGAACAAAATACGGTGTAGTTGGATAAAATTGAGTTGAAAATCTTTCGGTTGCATCTTTAAAAGTAGATAATAAATCAACACAATATTCAATAAAAGTCCAATCTTCTTCAAAAAGTACTAAATGTGTGCTACTTGTATAATTGTTATAAAAAGGAGTAACAAATTCTTTATAAGGTAAAATAGAAGAAAGCAAACGATGAAGTGAATTCTATTTTGTTTCCACGGGAAGTGGAAACGCTTTAACAGTTATATTATTTGTTATACAAATTTGCTTCCATTCACGTTTATTACTTGATGTGCGAATCCATTTTGCTAAAATTTTAATTTTATCAATTGGACCTATGCCAGTACCAGTACCATTAGAACTAAAACCACTTTGAACACATAAATTTATAATATGACATGCACATCTTGCATGAAAAAATATGCCTTGCATAACAAGGTTTAAACTTTTAATTAAATGAGGAATAGCTGCAGTATTACTCGAAGCATTATTAAAAGTAATAGCAAAAACTTTATTATTTTCTAGTCCATATAATTTACAAACTTTAGTAATATATTTATGAATAGTATATGAATTATGTGCTTCTTCTATTACATTTAAAGATAAAATTCGTTTTTGCATGGACCAATCTTCATCTATCCAATGACAAGTTATAACAAGATAACTGATACCATTAGTACTAGTCCATATATCACTAGTTAAACTAACCCTAGATGAAATATTACTAAGTTTATCAATTAAAGCTTGTCTATATTCTTTAAACATATCCATGCAATCTCTTTTTAATGTATGTCTAGAAATAGATTTATATGCGGGTTGTAAATCGTTACAAACAAATTCTAAATATCCTGTTTTTTCACAAATTGTGAATGGTTGTTCAATCCTAATTACAAATCTAACTAAACCACGTCTAGCTTGAACATTATCAAAAATAAAATTTTTTCCACTATCACGTGTATTAATTTGAGATTGTTTACCTTCTAAAATTTCATCTTCTTCGACATCAGGATTAATTTTATGTGCAGTAATTAAATGTCTTTTATACGTACCTGTACCGCCAGCACCTCCACCGGACTTATAAGAGTAAACGCCTTGGCACAATTTACAGATAGCATAATATTTATTCGTCTCACCTTCTTTTGCTACAATATCGAAATACTCCCATACCCTGCTCGTTTTTTTTCGACTAAACTTCGGCCTTGATGATGTAGCAGCAGTGGTGGCAGCTAATGATTGTGTTAGAGCATGACCTCCACGTCGACCACGACCAACCGATGGCGCCGCCAAAGGAAGCTCCTCCACCGGATGAATATCGGGTTCGATTTCATTAAATGATTCGTCACCCAAACTAGGAATTTCAGTGGAACCAAAAGGTCGAGAAACAGAGCATGAACGACAAAAGAAATTTGACATTTTTATATTTTTTTTGAAAATAAATATATGTTAAAAACTAAAAAAAAAGATGTATGATATATATAATATATTGGAATTTGAAAACTGAAAATTAAAAGTAAAATTTGCAAAATTATAAAATAAAAAGAAAAATGAAATTTATAAAAAATTGATGATATTATAAATTTGGAATAAGGGATATATATAATATATTAGAATTTGAAAATTAAAAGTAAAATTTGTAAAATTATAAAATAAAAAGAAAAATAAAATTTAGAAAGGAAATTATGATATTATAAATTTGGAATAAGGGAATTTAAGTGAATTTAAGAGAGTTTGAGTGAATATTAAGAAAGTATGTGAGTGAAGAGAATAAGAGTAGATGAATATAGATAGTAGATTTGAGAGAAAATATAGAAGAAATGTAAATGAAAATAGAACATAGAATAGATATATTTATAGGAAAAAAATTAGAATAAAAAAAATAAAAAAAAAAGGATTGATGGGCAACGACCATTTCAAACACACAGAGGCAAGTCTGTGACTTGCCTCTGCTGCAGACTACAGTTGCACTGCAGCGCGTAGTGGTGGCCAATTTTTTTTTATTTTTTTAATCGGACCGGTTTTGGATCGGGCCCCTTAATGGGCTGGGCCCTTAACGGGCCCGGTTCTAAATATTTAAAACCGGCCCAGCCCGATAACATACCGAGCTGGGCCGGTTCCGAATCGGTACAGTACTGGTTTGGATATTGGGCCGGATTAGCCCGATCCGGTTGCGAACCGGGTCGGGCCAACCTGGCCCAATAAGCACCTCTAGTCTGCGATGCCTTTATTACTCACTTTTGAAAAACAATAACTAATATTTTATAAATTGTTATTCACAAGATGAAAATATTTTCCTTATGAATATTTATGGATTGATTAAACTTATATTCAGTGAAATTGATTTCATAAATGGTGTTTATATCACATGTTTACTGTTTTGAGACTATTAGGCCCCATATCATACTCACGTGTCACGTGTTAGTGCTGATAGATACTGATCCTATTATCAGCGTCCTGGTGGACACCTGATCAGTGCACACTATGGACCCCATAGACTATGGCCATAGATCTCATGTGTTATTATTTTTCCTATTCGGGATATTATTATAGCATGATATATTTAGGGTGTTGCCTGGTCTCCATGATACTGTAATGACGATTGTATCTTTCATTGAACCTTTAGTTGGTACTAAATTAATTGCAGCCACTGAGCTTTTGATATACTACATGTTGAACTAAATATTATACGGTGTTTTACAAGTGTAGAAATGAATATTTGTTGAAAGGAATATTAATTCCTTATTTATTTACTTAAATGTTTTATCATGTGAACAAGTAATGTTTTACTTGGATTTGAATATCAAGAGAAAACGATTACTCCCTATAGTCGCTTCTAGGAGCTAAGACACATACGGTATTCTAAAATACCTCTCATACTCTATCCGGTATTCCTAGCTGACTATAGTATCCATCCTATTTTGAGTTAGTGAGCTATTAGGTTGCAAATGTTTTTAGCATATAGATTTTATAGTATCAGTTTTACATACAATTCTCCTACTGAGCGCGTTAGCTCACCCTTTTATTTTCTCACTCCACAGACTATGTTCAGTGATTTCGTTCCACGGATTTGGCTGTGTTGTAGTGAACCCCGAGGCAGCATTTAATGGATCTTGGAGGTAGTATTTCTTTTATATGTTTTCAGACATAGTTGTACAATACTACCTTTGTGTAATTCATGTACCGGGGATGTAGAACACGAGTACAGACTGTATATGTATATTGCAGTAAATATTTTCATCGACTACTAAATTAAATTCTATATAATAGTAGTTATTGTTTTTCAAAAGTGAGTAGTAAAGGCATCGCAGACAGCCCAACCGTCACGTGTGGTGTTATAATGTGGTAAATACTGTACATTTTTTGATGTGACAGTTAAATTGGCATCAGAGCAGGTTGGTCTGATGTCTGTCATTGTCTTTGGGTTTAAATAAGAGTACATCCCCTATAGTACTGAATAGTTTGAACATATTTAAGTGATTCAAGTGACTGAACACTGTTTTGAAATGTCTGTGTTGTGTAGAAATGAGTGGACGCAGGGGTAGACGAGGTAGAGGATGCGGTAGGGCGGCACCTATTTCGGAGCCTACATCGGAGCCGGCCCCAGGACTCGCACTCCCTTCACAGCCTGAGAGTCCGAATACCAGAATGAATAAGATGGAACGAATGTTGGCAGACTTTATAGCCACGTATAACGCTGACAAAGTTGAGAGAGATAGAGATAGAGCAGCAGCAGCAGCTCCCGTAGTAGCACCACCCCCATCACAGCCAGTAGTACCACCTCCCGTGCCTCCTGAGCCACAGCATGCCCCTTAGCCAGTACCGCAGGCACCTGCCGTAGTAGCACCGCAGCCACCAGCACGGCTGCGCAGTGTTGAGTCTTACTGTGATGTCACTTTGATACGGTCATTTAAGAAGTTGGATCCTCCGAAGTTTAAGGGGGATAAGGATCCACTGGTGGCAGAGCAGTGGGTTGAGGCTACAGAGAAATTATTTAGGTATATGCGATGTACAGAGACAGAGAGTGTAGGACTAGCAGTGTTCCAGTTGACTGATGACGTGGAGCACTAGTGGAAGTCCACACAGACAGTTTTGTTGGCCCAACATCAGGTGATGACCTGGGATATATTTATGGAGGCTTTTCGCCGACAGTACATTTCTGATACAGCACAGAAGAAGCTTCAGCAGGAGTTTTTGGAGTTAGCATAGGGGAGTACGTAGGTGGATCAGTATGAGTCACGATTCACCACCTTGAGCAGATTTGACCCGCAGATTCAAATGAGTGATTAGCATAAGACAGACAGATTTATGGTGGGTTTGAGACCATCTATCGAGGCCCGGTTAGTCCCGTTCGACATCCGTACATATGATGAGGCCGTGAGACGAGCACAGTTATGCGAGCGGGATTATGAGTAGTTTCATATAGAGTCTGGGTCTAAGGGTAAGGATAAAGACAAAGAGCAGCCGTAGAGGAGCACCAGTGATCGATTTAGTAGATGGTAGCCTAAGAGGGCCAAGACATCGGGTATACAGATTACAGAGGGGAGACCAGTTTGATCTGCTACAGTTGCCCCTACTGCTACTAGCCCTAGTACATTTCAGAGAGGTACCGCGGCCAGGTGTACATTGTGTGGGAGGTTGCACGGTACTAGACTATGCCATATCATATCTAGGGCGTGTTTCCGATGTGGACAGAAGGGGCATTTGGTTAGAGATTGCCCGATGTTGAGAGAGGCAGTTGCATCTACAGCTTCAGCTCCTATTCCTCCTCCAGCAGCCCCAATACAGATTAAGACAGATAAGGCGACACCTTCACAACCTAGACGCGCAATAGCCGTAGAGAAGGGTAAGAAGGCTGTGACATAGGGACGAGTGTTTGCATTAGATCAGGAGGTTGCTGATACTTCTGCAGATGTAATTAAGGGTAAGATTTATATTTTTGATATTTCAGTATTAGCATTGCTTGATCTGGTTCTACGCATTCATTTGTATCATTTGTATGTGATAATAAGATACCAGTAGAACCTCAACCTTTTAGGATACACTTTGCAAACAAGTACACCATTTAAGGAGTCCCAGATGACGGATGTGGTGTATAGAGATTGTAAGGTTACTGTAGGAGAGAAGGATATGACAGCTAACCTTATTTTGTTAAACATGTTTGACTTTGATGTAATCTTAGGGATAGATTGGTTAGCTACGAATTTTGTTAGTTTAGATTGTTATACCAAGTTTATTACCTTCTTTCGTCCTGAATGATATACTGTAAAGTTATTTGATAAATAAATAAAGTGGAGTATTTTATAAAAATTGTTTAAATGCTATTTTGGTGTGATTGAAGGTTTCATTGCGTATGTGGAAGACGTGGAATAGAAACGTCCAGATCTGTCGGATATTTTTGTGGTTAGGGATTTCCTGGATGTATTCCTGGATGATTTACCAAGGTTACCACCGGATAGGGAGACAGAGTTTGTGATTGATCTGGTACCTGGTACGGAGCCTATATCTAAGCCCCCATATCGAATGGCGTTAGTGGAGTTGGAGGAGCTTAAGAAGTAGCTCCAGGAGTTCTTAGATAAGGGTTTCATCCGCCCTAGTATTTCTCCTTGGGGTGCTCCAGTACTATTCGTCCGGAAGAAGGATGGCAGCTTGAGATTGTGCATTGATTACAGGTTGCTTAATCGGGCTACCATCAAGAATAGGTATCCCTTATCCAGGATCGACGATTTATTTGATTAGCTCAGGGGTGCAGTAGTATTTTCTAAGATTGATCTCCGATCAGGGTCTCATCAGTTAAGGATACGGGAGTCTGATGTCCTTAAGACTGCATTTAGGACTCAGTATGGCCACTACGAGTTCCTAGAAATGCCTTTTGGATTGACTAATGCTCCTGCAGCTTTTATGAGTCTGATGAATGAGGTGTTCAAGCCATACCTGGATCAGTTTGTGATTGTTTTCATAGATGATATACTGATTTACTCCAGATCATCAGAGTAGCACGAGCAGCATCTCCAGATAGTCTTACAGACCCTTAGAGACCGGAGGCTTTATGCCAAACTCAGTAAGTGTGATTTCTGGCTAGATCACATTGTATTTTTGGGGGAATGTGGTGTCTAGAGACAGGGTATCTGTGGATCCGTCTAAGATCGAGGCGATTATTCAATGGGAGAGGCCTCGTACAGTTACAGAGATACGGAGTTTTCTGGGTCTAGCCGGATATTACCGTCGGTTTGTAGAGGGGTTTTCGAGACTAGCTGCTCCACTGACACGCCTCACGCTTAAGGAGGTTAGATTTGAGTGGACAGATGCGTGTGAGCGCAGTTTTCAGGAGTTGAAGTGACAGTTGACTAGTGCTCCTGTTCTCACCCTTCGTAGCGGATCTGGTGGTTTCTCAGTGTACAGTGATGCATCCGTGTTGGGATTAGCGTGTGTTTTGATGCAAAATAGTCGGGTAATTGCTTATGGTTCCAGACAGTTGAAAGAGCATGAGAAGAATTATCCGACCCATGATTTAGAGTTAGTCGCAGTGGTGTTTGCATTGAAAATTTGGCGACATTATCTATATGGAGAGCGATTCCAGGTATACACAGACCATAAGAGTTTGAAGTATCTATTCTCCCAGCGAGAGTTGAATACGAGACAGTGCAGATGGATGGAGCTGTTGAAGGATTATGACTGCGAGATCCTTTACCACCCGGGGAAAGCTAATGTGGTGGTAGATGCTTTGAGTAGGAAGCAGATGGGCATGGTTGCTTATATGATGGTCCGGGAGTATGAGTTGATTGAGCAGTTCTTGGGCCTCAGTTTGAGTGAGATTTCCTCTGAGAGATATGGATTTACGGCTAGCTTCAGGATAGAGCCGGATATGATGGACAGGATCAGGGATGCTCAGAGAAGTGATTCTAATTGTATAGAGGTTGCTAGTCAGGTATAGATGGGAGTTCAGTCTAATTATGGGATTGGTAGCGATGAGATACTGAGGTTTAGAGATAGGATATGTATTCCCGATGACCAGCAGCTGAAGCATCTGATTTTGGCAGAGGCTCACACCTCAAGGTACACTATACATCCAGGTAGTACTAAGATGTACCATGATTTACGGAGAGTGTATTGGTGGCCTAATATGAAGTGAGACATCACGTAGTTTGTTGCTAGATGTCTCATATGTCAGCAGGTAAAAGTTGAGCACCAGAAGCCTGCTGGATTATTACAGCATCTACAGATTCCGACATGGAAGTGGAAGCACATTACTATAGACTTCGTGATGGGCTTACCGAGAACCTGGAGGAATCACAATAGTATATGGGTGATAGTTGATCGATTGACGAAGTCCGCTCATTTTCTTGCCATGAAGTCTACTGAGTCCCTCAGTGCCTTAGCCGATTTGTATGTTCAGGAGATAGTGAGATTGCATGGTGTTCCAGTGAGTATCACTTATGATAGGGATTCCCAGTTTACATCTCATTTCTGGGAGAGATTGCAGGAGGTGATGGGATCCCGATTGAGTTTTAGCACCGCTTTCCATCCGCAGACTGCTGGACAGTCCTAGCGCACTAGCCAAACGCTCGAGGATATGTTGAGAGGGTGTGCACTAGATTTTAGAGGCTCCTGGGACGACCATTTGTCACTAGCGGAGTTCGCATATAATAATAGTTATCAGTCCAGTATCGACATGGCACCCTATGAGGCTTTGTATGGCAGGAAATGTAGATCGCCTGTTGCATGGGAGGAAGTAGGTGATCGCCAGATATTAGCTCCTGATTTAGTAGAGCAAGCTTCTCGGAGTGTACATTTGATTTCGGATAGATTGAGGACAGCTCAGAGTCGGAAGAAAAGTTATGCAGATACTAGATGCCGACCATTGGAGTTCTCAGTGGGGGATTCTGTCTTTCTTAAGGTCTTACCATCGAAGGGTATTATGAGATTTGGTAAGAAGGGCAAGTTGAGTCCTCGTTACATCGGGCCCTTTAAGATCTTAGATCGTGTAGGAGATGTTGCTTATAGGTTGGCATTACCTCCGGAGTTATCAGGGGTTCATAATGTTTTCCACGTATCGATGTTGAGGAGATATCATCCAGATCCCTCTCACGTAGTTCAACATGAGCCACTGGAGATTAGGGAGGATATGAGCTACGTGGAGAAACCGATACGGATCTTGGATCGAAAGGATAGAGTACTACGGTCTAAGATGATTTCACTGGTGAAAGTGCTATGGCAGTATCACTCAGAGGAGGAGGCTACATGGGAATTAGAGAGTCTCATGCGAGAGAAGTATCCAAAGCTCTTTCAGTGACAGGTTCGATTAAATTCGGAGGATCGAATTTCTTAAGGTGGGGAGAATGTGAGAACTGTGTATTCAGATGTTGTTTCACATGTAAGGACACTCATACTGTTCAATTCATGTGAATTCCGCAGATACGAGCCAGTACAGTGTGGTGGGCCCCATAGGTTATACAGTGCTTGGATGGACGTGAGACCGGACAAATAATACACAGAGGGTCTAATAAATATACGGTATGAATTTTAAGTCTAAACTTCTTGATTTAGATTATTTTGAAGAGTACGAAAACAAATTAGGAAATGACGTTTAAGTACATAGCCTGGTGGCATTTTCATAAATTGAGGTCAAAATAAATGAGAATTTAATCTAGTGATTAAAGAATGATATTCTACATGAAAATAAGTCCTGAGTTATGTAAATAGATAGACCGAATCGGTAGTCAAATTATAATTCTATGCGATTTACCCGATAAGGGTATTTTTGTAATTTCACCTTCTCGAAAAGGTTAAACCCGAGCCAAATCACCACCATTTATCAAAATACACTTAATATGAATTTTTGGTGATGGAAAATAAATTTTTGGAGTTCAACTGCCTAGTTATAAAAATTCCGAAAGAAAAAGACCGAAAAACCTATCATTAATGGCATTTTTGTTATTTTTAACATTTATAAAATATGTCCAAATATTTTTATATATTTCCAACTGCTGCCGGCACTGTTGCAGCTTCTTCTTTCTCTCATTCTCGTGACCTCCATGGAAGCATAAAAGAGAAGAAACTAAAACCTTTCCAAAACACTTGATTTTCATCATATTTTCACTAAGCTATTTCTACCTAAATTGCTTTACTCATCTTCCTCTCTCAAACCATACCAATAGTCCTTTGATTAAGTGGCAAAATCAAGAGAAAAGTGAAGAGGAAATTTCGGTCAAGGTAACCCATTTTCATGCTTTTATATTCCTTGAATTTTAATGGTTGATTTTGGGATAACTAAGCTTCCTAAGCTTGTTTATGGTATTAGTTTAGGTTGAATTTCGGAAGGTTTTAGTTTCTTCTTTTTTATGCTTCCATGGAGGTCACGAGAATGAGAGAAAGAAGAAGCTGCAATAGTACCGATGGCAGCTGGAAATATATAAAAATATTTGGACATATTTTATAAATGTTAAAAATAACAAAAATGTCATTAATGATAGGTTTTTCGGTCTTTTTCTTCTGGAATTTTTATAACAAGGCAGTTGAGCTCCAAAAATTTATTTTCCATCACCAAAAATTTATATTAAGTGTATTTTGATAAATGGTGGTGGTTTGGCTCGGGTTTAACCTTTCAAGAAGGTGAAATTACAAAAATACCTTTATCGGGTAAATCGCGTAGAATTCTAATTTGACTACCGATTCGGTCTATCTATTTACATAACCCAGGACTTATTTTCATGAAGAATATCATTCTTTAATCACTAGATTAAATTCTCATTTATTTTGACCTCAATTTATGAAAATGCCACCGGGCTATGTAATTAAACGTCATTTCCTAATTTGTTTTCGTACTCTTCAAAATAATCTAAATGAAGAAGTTTAGACTTAAAATTCATACTGTATATTTATTAGACCCTCTGTGTATTATCTGTCTGGTCTCATGTCCATCCAGGCACTGTATAACCTGTGGGGCTCACCACACTGTATTGGCTTGTATCTACGAAATTCACATGAATTGAATAGTATGAGTGTCCTTACATGTGAAACAGTATGAGTGTCCTTACATGTGAAACAGTATCTGAATACACGGTTCTCACAATTAGCGTCTTGGGATTATTGGCTGCACAGTTATTGCCTTGGAGCGGCGAGCTAATACCTTGGAGATATAATCATTTACATTTTATGTTTAGACTATGTTTTACAGTACTACTGTGTTGTAAATTATACAGAGAATGTAAGAAATAAATAAACATCCATTGTATAATAAATTATTGTATATGAAAAAAGAAGAAAAGTAAGACATCGCAGATAGCCCAATCATATGAATAATGCGGAAAAGTGTGTAAAAATACAAGTTTAAGATGTGACAAAGCCACTACTTGAATAAGCTTGTTCCTTGACCGGAAACTAAAGGCTTGCACTTGATTCCAGAGAATAAGCAAGTTTCCTAGTAGAAGATTCTTCTTCATTTGCAAAAAAAGTATCATAGAGTGAGTTTTGGTTAAGTACTAAAGACGTGTTTGGATGAAAAATTTTGAAATTTTGAAACATTTCAAAATGAAGGCATTTCAAAATGCATCAATTTAAAATACTAGCATTTATAATTGTCTTATTTAGATAAATATTTTTTAGAAAAAAATTTTGAATATTAGAATTTGGTGAAATAAAAATATACTTATTAAAGAAAAAAAACAAAAAATGCAATATTGGTATATTAGATTTGTAAAAATATATAGATATTATTAATAATATAAAAAACCAAAAACATATTATGTTTAATTAAAAGAATACTTAATTAATAGTGGGTCATGTGTAAAAAAAATAAGTAAAGATTTGGAAGAATTTTAAAAACTATCTCTTTAGGTGGATCTTCAACAAGAATTTAACATCTCAAATTTCCTCTAGAAATTTCTCTTAAATTTTGAATTTTTTTTTTACGAACAAGGAAATTGAAATTTAGATTTTTGAATATCTTAATTGAAATAAATTTCTTTTTTGAAATCTCTCAGCTAAACTCACCCTGAAAGAGTGAATATAAATCTCCTCAATAGCTTTTGTCTTTCTTTTAACGCTATCGAGATGAACAGGAACATCAGTTTTTGATGATGAACCATGATAGCAGAATTCACTCCAGCAGGCTTGAGAGTTCGCATGCTAGTAAAGTTCTTATTGGAACCCATTAAATCTTGTAAAGTTGAATTTGGAAGAAAACATATGAAAGGCAAAGATTGTCCCACAGGGTGTATCAAAATTTTGTATACACAAATTTTGATTGGAAAATTAGTTGGAAATATTTGGAGACAAATGTCAATTTCATTAAATATGAAGGTATAATCTCTAAATATTCTTAGTACAAAAGAAAACCTCTAATTATTTTCTTCGTAAAGATTTGCTTTAAGAATTTGATTGACTTGATCTTGAACAAATGAAATTAACTTTACTTCGTATGATAAAATAAGATTAAATGACTACTTGAAATTTCTTCGAACATTCTTTGTGTTCTTAAATATTTTTTTTTCAAATCTTTAGAGCTCGATCTTTAAGACATTAGAGAGGTTATGGATTCTTCAAAATCTTCTACTCTTCAGAATTGTTCAGAAGTTCTCAAATGGCTTGGAGAAGAACTATATTTATAGTGCTAGGTGAGAGAGCTCTGCAAGAACTCAATTTCTTTGATTTATCTCTTAATTATTTTAATTAATTAAGAGATAATTGAATTAATTTTAATTGATCAAAACAGGAAATTTATCTTTACATTAATTATAAAATTAATAATTAGTAATCATATACATATATTATATTATACAGTACATGCACACAATATAAGGAAAGCCACGTGGATACCTCTCTTAATGATGCATATGGTAAATTTATTATAGTTAACAAATTGATTTAAAATTCTTTGTATGGTAATTATTATAATATAAATAATTTATCTTTATATAATGAATTAATTACCTATTTTGTAGGGTTATTATTACACCTTCAATAATTAAAAATATATTATACCCATAAATATATACAGTATCATATATGGTGATTAGAATAGTATGAATAAATAAAATCATTGTGTATTTTACTCACCTTGTGTACGCACAAGATCCCCGACGGAGATTAGTCACTGTTGCCGGCGGTGGATACTTCGTACCAATATCATGGTTAATCAAAAAAAAATCATTGTGTATTTTATGTATATAATTATTTTTTCCTTCTAGATATTCTTAAATAACCATTCAAATAATTTTTAAAATTGTTTGTATGGTAATTATTAAAATATAAATAATATCTATAACTATATATAAAAAGTGTTGGCTCTTATAGGCTATACCGAGAGGGGGGGTGAATCGGTTTTTCACTAACCTTAGGTTCGTTTTTCGGTTCTTCTAAATTCTCTAGCCTATATTGATATTTTCTAAGTTCTCTTAGCTAGGCAATTATACAATATAAATTCAATGCAATAAACACAAATATAATTGCAAGAAAGTAAAGAGAGAAAGGATAGAGAAATGTACACAAGTGATTTATAGAGGTTCGGCAACCTTGCCTACGTCCTCTACCTTGAGACGCTCCCAAGGATTTTCCCAAATTCACTATCCTTGAATTTGTTACACTCCCTCTTTTCAAGGCTAAAGAGAAACCTCTCTCTTTTCTAGGCTCAAGAGTAACCTCCCTCTTTTTCTAAGGCTAAAGAGAAACCTCCCTCTTTTCTAGGCTTAAGAGAAACCTCCCCTTTACAAGGATTGATGAGATACAAATAATGTAATCAAAGATAAGCCTCTAGGTAGGCAAGTGATTACAGAAATTAAGCTCAATGAGAAGCCTATACAATATTTGTGCTAAGCACTACAAAGAATATGAGAATGATAGATGATGTAGACCTTGGAGCTCTTGATTGTTGTTTGAGGCTTGAGGAAGATGAATAAGATGATGAAAGATGTTGCTTGGTTGTTCCTCATCCTTCCTTTAGCTTCTAAGCCTCTATTTATAGTCCCTTGGATGGTTTGTGGACGTTGGTTGGAGCCAAAACCGAAACTAGCCGTTGTATCTCACAGAAAATAGCCGTTGGAGACTTTCTGACATAAAGGGATCGATCCCTTTCCTTAGGGGATCGATCCCATGCTTCATTTTGGCCTTCCGGGGCACACTGCCAAAAAGGGATCGATCCCTTTCCTTAGGGGATCGATCCCATTCCTCCAGAATGGGTTTTTCCTGCACTTTTGGGTTAGAAATGATGTGGTCTTTGATCCTAATTCAACCCAAAACATATTGGCACTTTTGTGGGAGTTTTTCATGACTTTCTTTGATAAAAACATTGTCCAAAAATTCATTAAGTGATTTTCTAAAATATTCAAAACATTTATAAAGAATTAAGACCAATAAGGATGTATCATTAAATCATGGTCTTAATGTTTGGGTATGATCACTTAAAATGTATTGAGAAAATCATGTGTGATAAGGCAAATTTACAATATGAATTAAAACATTAAAGCTCACTTAAGTTTTTGTCATTTCAAAATATGTATGGCAATTTAAAGCTAACAATCTCCCCCTTTTTGATATGACAAAACTTAATGTAAATTTGCTTTGAAAATTCTTTGATAAAATACTCCCCCTCAAATAAAGCAGGATTTTATAAAGCTCCCCCTTAATATAAGCATGGGTTTTGAAAATGAATTTTTAAACTATTTCTCCCCCTTAATATCTCTCTCTATATCTATCTCTCCCTTTTTCTATCTCTCCCCCTTTTTGTCATAGCAAAAAGAAGGAAAAATAATAAAAAATATGCTCCCCCTAAAATCATGGCTATGTGAGAATAAATAAAAATGCTCCATCCAACAAGAAACATGTTAGTACATGGGACTTATAGCACAAATAAATAAGTCAATATTCTCAAAGAGTATGAAATATTCATGCAATGAATATGACTTATGATCCAATACCAATTGTTTATAAATAATTTGGATACCAATTGTTGATAAGTAATTTTGCAAGAAGGTTCCAATTGGTAAGAAGTTAAGCAAGCACCTAAGTATATCAATTGTTCTCTAAGGTCCGACTAAGGTGCATGGTAATACATCATGATTATGAGCTAAAATTATATAACATATCATATGCATGTGCTCATAAATCATATTCAAGAAATATTGTGTCTAGAATTAAATCATATAGCAATTAACTTCAAATTCTAGCACACAAGAGTTTCATACAAAAATATCCTAAGAGAATTCTTCTCTATTAGTCATTTCAATCTTAAAGAGCATGAGAAGAATTGTCAATTTAAAGCTCAAACCAATTGGTAATTTAGTTTTGGCTTACCAATTATTGAAAATATGGTTTCCAATGATACTAATTGTTATTTCAATCTAAATACCAATTGTTACTAATGGTTAACTTAGGCATTTTGCATGAATCCAATATCTATGTGTAGTGTGTTCATGTCAAGAAAATACTCATTCTAAATATGCAAGAACACAACACAGATCATCAAATATGCATATGGATCAATTAAACATTAGTACACAATCATAAAAGATTAATCCATATTCATATTCACAAATTGATATCATATGGAAGATTCAAAACATCAAGGAATTCAAGCAAACATATTTTCTTCCATGGTTTCAAGCACACAAATCCTATGCTCATTTTCTAATTCAAGTCCTTAACTAATTATGAGCAAGGAAATATTCAAATAATAAATGCATGGATATTAAATTTGTTCAAGTTTGCATTTATCTTTGAATGTTGGTGTTGTCATTAAGACCTTAGTTCTTTAAGTACAAGGATGATAAAGTTTCATGCATTTGAACATTGAGGATCCATTTACCATCACAAATTATAGGCCAATGACCATTACCAATTGTTGAATTTATATTTGAAATCAATCCACTAGATGTAAAATTATCATGAAACCTAGTGTGGAATTGATAAGTCAAGCCAAGAGACATAATCCTATAAGCATGCTTGACTAAGATGAACAAAAGATATGAAAAACACTCATTATGCACAAGTTCATCAAATTCTCAAATATATCCATAAATCATTGAAATAGATCTCAAAATTATGTTTAAGTATTCATTTAAAGTATATTTCAAGATTATTTCAAGATTTATGCAATTCATGACCATTTTCAATGAGAAAACTGATTTTGCACTTGTGAGTTCAAGAAAAATGATATAGATTGTTGAAAGTGATACCATTTGTTGGAAATGATATTAATTGATGAAGTTGAGGCATGATATCAATGAAAAATAAAGATCATCAAAAAGAAGTTAAAACAATGAATTTTAACTTGAGAAGAAAGAAGATATCAAGAAAGTGAAAAGTCCTTCTCAAATTCGGTTAAAAAAGTGCAGAATAGCCATTTTGGCCTGGGGGGGATCGATCCCTTTGTGAGGGGGATCGATCCCTTAGTTCCAGAATACACCAATTCCGTGTTCTGCTCAAGGGGATCGATCCTGTTTGAAAAGGGATCGATCCCTCATACTGTTTCTGCAGATTTTTGACAGAAAATCCAACCTTTGAGGTACCAAAACTTCGTTTTTGAGTTATTTAAGTCCAAGTAAAGGTTCAAACATTAGTAAAACATGATTTTGGACTTGTATGAATGAAGAACATGATTGAAAAACTTTTTTACAAAAGATTTTGCAATTTTGGAAGGATTTTCACCAATAAAGGCATTTTTGGCCTCAAAGGAGGTCATTTTGATAGTTATGCATACTTTGGCCAAACCAAATCATTAGAAATCACAAATATGCCAAAACAAACTTGTTCACATAGATTTTAAGCACATATAACATCAAATCATCCTACTTGTGAACAACATGTCATGATTGTCAACATGCATATTCTTCATTAAGGCTCATGACAAGGCATTTTGCATATATGACATATTTGACATCTTTTGAGCAACCAAATATATTATCTAGACATATCAAACTTGCTCAAGATGCAGAAAATCAAAAATCATTTCAAAATCACAAATCATGCTTTTCATTCAATGTATCAAGTACTATTCATCAAACATTCAACAATCATTCATCATGCCTTTTGTTCTATCATTCAACTCACAATGCATCAAGAATCATCAACCAAATTTCTCATCAAATCACAAATAATCAAATAAAAGTTTTAAGGAGTAAAGAATTAATCTTACAAAACTCCTTTGCTTGAGTATGCTTTGCCTTGAATTGTTGAGTCCACCTTGAGCTATCCTTTAAAAAAAATTGTTGTGATCTTGTCAAAGATGGATCCTCAAGCTTTTTCCTTTTTCTCATTGGCACAAGCAAACTCCATGAGGATGTGTTGAGCATTCAAACTTCATAGTATCTTGTATCTCCATGCTCTAACACTCCTACAACACACAAATTCAAGCATGCTTTGGTACCCAAACTTTCTTGGGTCCATGAGAGTTAGTATTCACAATTTTAGATCCTTTTGGGATCCATTTCAAGCATAATTCATCATTATTTATTGCATGCTTTGGCACCCACATTTTTCTAACAACTCTTCCTCTAAATGTGGTTTTTCTATATGTGCATGCTTGTGAAGAGTGTCCTATTCTATTGCATAGTGAGCATGTAAGAGATAGATCATGCATAGTATTTTTGCTCACTAAGAAATTCCTAAGATGAGTTTCTTTATGTATTTCATTATATCCTAACCCATCTTTATCAAAGAAAGCTCTTTGGGTCTCTAACATATGATCTAGCTTTTGTTGACCCATATAAAACCTAGTAAATGAGTTATGCAAATTTGTATTCTTTTTATTCAACTCATTTATTTCTAGATTTGCTTCTTCTATCTTCTTCTCAAATTCAAGTTTGGCATTTAATAGCATTTCATTTTCTATTTTCAATTTAGCAATGATTTTCTTATATTTGGAGTTCATGCATTGAAATTCATTTGCTAAATCATCAAAGGCATTTTGTAGTTCACTAAAGGTATAATCATTATTTTCACTAAAACTACAACTAGCCTCATCATCACTAATAGCCATAAAGCATGAGTAGGCTACCTCTTCATCTACATTTTCCTCATCGGAGCTATCACTATCGCTCCATGCAGCCACAAATGCTTTCTTCCTAGGCTTCTTATCCTTTTCCTTCCTAAGTAAAGGGCAATCTAACTTAGTATGACCCCGTTCATTACACTCATAACATACTAAAGGGTCCTTTTCTCTTCTACTTGACTCCCCTCTATGATGTCTCCTATTATTTTCTTTTTCTTTCATTCTCATGAATCTATTAAATCTTTTGGCAAACATTGCCATTTCTTTTTCTTCCTCATTTCCACTCTCATCACTATCATCTTCAATGACCTCATGAGTGGAAGACTTAAGTGCTATCCCTACATTCTTTGAAGGCACTTCATTTCTTTTCAATTTCATCTCATATGTAAGTAGGGAGCCCATAAGTTCATCTAAAGACAAGGTATTTGGATCTTTAGACTCTTCTATTGCGGTTACCTTTGCCTCCCATGATTGTGGCAAGCTATTCAAGATTTTCTTCACCATTTCTACATTGGAATATGTCTTGCCTAATGCCTTAAGTCCATTGATTATGTCATTAAATCTAGTATACATATCACTCATGGACTCATTTTCTTTCATTCTAAAAAGCTCATAATCATGTGTGAGCATTCCTACTTTGGTCTCTCTAACTTGATTGGTCCCTTCATGTGTGATGGCTAGTTTGTCCCATATTTGTTTAGCATTTTCACATAGGGACACTCTATTATATTCATTTGGACCTAATGCACAAAAGAGGGTGTGCATAGCCTTGGCATTCAATTGTGCCAATCTCATATCATTGGTGTCCCACTCATCCTCACTCTTAGGGACATCTTTTCCATCTACTTTCTTTATTGGGATTCTAGGACCATTAACTATTACTCTCCACACTTCATAGTCATTAGATTGCACAAATAACATCATCCTAGTTTTCCAATAAGAGTAATTCTCACCATTGAATAGTGGAGGTCTAACTAACGAGTGTCCCTCTTCTCCTAGGGGTGTGCCTATATTCAAGTGAGCCATTTAAGATCGTTTTGCTCGATAGAGGTTAATCTAATTCAATCTCGAGCCCAAGCTCTGATACCAATTGTTGGCTCTTATAGGCTATACCGAGAGGGGGGGTGAATCGGTTTTTCACTAACCTTAGGTTCGTTTTTCGGTTCTTCTAAATTCTCTAGCTTATATTGATATTTTCTAAGTTCTCTTAGCTAGGCAATTATACAATATAAATTCAATGCAATAAACACAAATATAATTGCAAGAAAGTAAAGAGAGAAAGGATAGAGAAATGTACACAAGTGATTTATAGAGGTTCGGCAACCTTGCCTACGTCCTCTACCTTGAGACGCTCCCAAGGATTTTCCCAAATTCACTATCCTTGAATTTGTTACACTCCCTCTTTTCAAGGCTCAAGAGAAACCTCTCTCTTTTCTAGGCTCAAGAGTAACCTCCCTCTTTTTCTAAGGCTAAAGAGAAACCTCCCTCTTTTCTAGGCTTAAGAGAAACCTCCCCTTTACAAGGATTGATGAGATACAAATAATGTAATCAAAGATAAGCCTCTAGGTAGGCAAGTGATTACAGAAATTAAGCTCAATGAGAAGCCTATACAATATTTGTGCTAAGCACTACAAAGAATATGAGAATGATAGATGATGTAGACCTTGGAGCTCTTGATTGTTGTTTGAGGCTTGAGGAAGATGAATAAGATGATGAAAGATGTTGCTTGGTTGTTCCTCATCCTTCCTTTAGCTTCTAAGCCTCTATTTATAGTCCCTTGGATGGTTTGTGGACGTTGGTTGGAGCCAAAACCGAAACTAGCCGTTGTATCTCACAGAAAATAGCCGTTGGAGACTTTCTGACATAAAGGGATCGATCCCTTTCCTTAGGGGATCGATCCCATGCTTCATTTTGGCCTTCCGGGGCACACTGCCAAAAAGGGATCGATCCCTTTCCTTAGGGGATCGATCCCATTCCTCCAGAATGGGTTTTTCCTGCACTTTTGGGTTAGAAATGATGTGGTCTTTGATCCTAATTCAACCCAAAACATATTGGCACTTTTGTGGGAGTTTTTCATGACTTTCTTTGATAAAAACATTGTCCAAAAATTCATTAAGTGATTTTCTAAAATATTCAAAACATTTATAAAGAATTAAGACCAATAAGGATGTATCATTAAATCATGGTCTTAATGTTTGGGTATGATCACTTAAAATGTATTGAGAAAATCATGTGTGATAAGGCAAATTTACAATATGAATTAAAACATTAAAGCTCACTTAAGTTTTTGTCATTTCAAAATATGTATGGCAATTTAAAGCTAACAAAAAGAATCCTTAAGGGATTCTTTGTTTGACATGTGTGTTTTTTTTTTTGAGTTGGTTGTCTTATACTTTTTTTTTGAGTTGGTTTGTTAATTTTATATATATATATATATATATATATATATATATACATATATATATATATATATGTACAATTTTTATATTATTTTAATTGGATAAAAGTCATGGCAAAGTATGAATTACAATATTAGTGGGTATAAAAATTATCTTTCAATGAGTGAATTACTATCATATGACACTTTATTATCATTTTAGAGGTAATTTTTTTATTAATTTATATATGATACACTGACAGTGTATAGTTTCTATACACTGTCAATGCACTAGAGGTTGACACCTCATCAATAGGCCTTTATGAGCAAATCAAAAAAAATTATTTATATTTGTTTTTAAAGGCTTGGCATATTTTTTAATTTGTCAATTGATGAGGTGTCAACCTCTGTTGCATAGACAGTGTATAGAAACTATACACTGTCAGTGTATTATATACAAACCCTTTTTTATTATTAAAATTTATAATTAGTTTTAATTTTTTTTCTTAACATTAAAATATTAAAAGTAAATTCAATTACGTGGTAGCTTTTAGTTTCATATGTGATGTTTTTTAATTAAAATAAAATATCTATTTTTAAAAGTTTTTTAATGTTAAAATACTATATATACAAAAAAAATAAACTTACTATGAAGAGAAGAGAGAGACTATGAAAAGTTCAAAAAAATGAAAAAAATTAAATCAAATATTCACAATTTTTTTATAAATAATTATTATTTTTTAAAAGTTGAAATAAAAAAAGTGAAAGATATGAAAGCAGAGAGAGAAAAAAATTTAAAATTCAAAGGTTTTTTTTTAAGGAACTAAACCAAATATCATGCAAAAAAAAAACAAATATTCAAAATACATAATAAAAGTTTTTAAAAATTCAAATCAAATGCCAAAAAAAATTGGTTCACATAAATTCGAATAAAATACTAAAAATATTACAAATAATATAAAAATTCAAAAAATGATAAAATTATAGTATAAAGGAAAACATTTCAAAAAAATAACTTTTGAAAACTTAAACACAAATAATTATAAAAAATTATAAAAGAATAAATCTATGAATCAAAATTTTTTAAAGAATTTCTTTAAATATGAAAATCAAATGATATAAAAGAGAAAATAAAGTAATATATATAAATATATATATATATATGTGTGTATATATATATATATATATATATATATATATATATATATATGCATATAATTTCAACATTAAACACTTAGAGACTATGACAAATAAAAATAAAAAGTGGTAGTGGTATTAGTTTAATATGAATTTATCTTGAAACAAACTAATTAGGATAAACTGTATAAAAATTTAAATATTTTATAAGCTTTTTTTTATTTTGGTCTATTTAATTTTCTAACTTAGTTTTAGAATTTTATTTTAAATCTAAAAATAAAAAAATAAATAAGATGATTAATTGATAAATTAAAAATTATCATTTTCATTTGATAAATCAATATTTTAAAAATAATTATTTTGATGTATTATTATTTTTAATACTATTTATAATATAAATATTTTTATTTCAATTTTCTTAAAATTTTAAGAAAAATAAATTAAACAATTATGTTTTTTTTAAAATAAATTATACAAATAATATTCTTTTAAAAAGAATAATTGTGTTATAATTAAAAAGAATAAATTATACAAATATAAGTTTAATGTAGTTTCAAGTATATAAGCCTATGCTTGATTAATAACGATTTAATACACACACTTTAATATTTTAATATAAATCCCTTAATAAATCGTTAAAATTTGTACACACATACATCTGTTACAGTAGATGAAAAGACGTAACATGCATATATTTTTATTTATAAATATTTTAAATAAAAAATAATATAATTTGGAATATTTTAAGGAAAAAATATATTATGTACATTTAGTATGTGAAATTGCTTTTTTTTTAATAAATTTGAGCAAAAAATTTTAATATATATACTCATTAATTAAAATGAAATATATGCATATATATATATATATATATATATATATATATATATATTAAAAAACTCCCCTTGAGATTAATGTTTATTTCTATGCATTGAGTAAATGATCAATTTTTTTTGAAAATATGTTTTTTTAAATTAGCCGAATTTTGTCTCGTTAAGTTAAAATAAATCCTTGAGGGTATTTTAGTACCACATTTTTGATACTCACACTTTCATTTTAATATATTTTAAGTAAACAAGTTCAACAAAAAAATGTAATTAGTTTTTTTACAAACATGTTCACTTATTTTATATATATATATAAATATATATATATATATATTTATATATTCGTAACTTTTATGTTAAATAGTTAAAAAAAAAATTATTTCAAAAATCTCCAAAAAATCATGAAAATTATTTTAGAATTTATAATGGCAAATTTAAAAAATATTTTTTTAGTTTCATATAGTCAACTTTACTAAAGTGTATGAAATTTATTAAAATTTACTCCAATTAAAAAATAACTTCAAATGATCATAAAAATAATTTATTTTTATTATTAAAATTAAAATTTTTTTAGTTTATTAGATAAACAAAATATCAATAAATATAATAATTAGAATATAATATAATATACTTTTTTAATGATTAAAATATATGTAAAAATAAATCTTATTAAAAAATATTTATTTTAAATAATTAAAATAATTTGAGAGAATATAAATATTTTAAAAATAAATTTATTTTTATTAAACTAATTAAATTAAAATCTCAAATTGGATTAGATGTGTTCTTTTAAAAAAATTTAAAGAATTGAATAATTAAATTTAAAATTTATATCTTTTTAAAAATTTTCTACCCACAACGGAGTGCGGGGTAATTGGTTGGTATTATATTACAAGGCACATACCTACAATATATGGAAAGCCACATGGATACCCTCTCTCAATGACATAAAAGATATATTTATTATATTTATTTCTTTAACTTTTAAAAATTAAATAAATTCATTTAAAATTCTTTGTATAGTAATTATTAAAGTATAAATAATGTATCTTCATATAATGAGTTAATTACCTGTTTTGTATGGTAATTATTTTACTTTCAATAATTAAAAAATATATCATTCCTTTGATCAAAAAATAAACATTTCATTCCTATAAATATATAAATTATGGTAATTAAAATAGTATAAATAAATAATTAAAACCATTTTTTATTTTATTTTCTTTTCCTT
The DNA here is from genome assembly GCA_032173925.1 of Heritiera fomes. Classification (NCBI taxonomy): domain Eukaryota; kingdom Viridiplantae; phylum Streptophyta; class Magnoliopsida; order Malvales; family Malvaceae; genus Heritiera; species Heritiera fomes. Next base: position 6,888,097 of record JAPDPM010000005.1, on the reverse strand, counting down.
TTAGATATTCTCAAATAACATTCATCTAAATAATTTTTAAAATTCTTTGTATTGTAATTATTATACTTTAAATAATTAAAATATATCATTCCCATAAATATATATGTATCATGTATGGTAATTAAAATAGTACAAATAAATAAAATCATTATGGATTTTAGTTTCTCTTCCTTGTTGACATTCTTAAATAACATTCATATTATTGTTTGTCTGATAATTGATTCTTGAATCCTATATTTAAGTGTGTGCACTGATTTGTGAATGACTGGTTTTTTAAATTCAATTCTCTTGAGCATACCAGGGCTTCTGAGTGACATGATTAATTATTATTGTATATAAATGTTATTTGTTCAGAAAGGAAGCTATTTAGACGGAAGAGTTATACCTTTGGAAGAGAAATTATACTTTTTTTTTGGTCGAAACCCCCCGGTTTTCATCTTCGGTGACTATTCCGGAGTCGGGAGAAGCAGAGCGTGATTAGGCTTGTCTCTCTCCCAATACTGGCACTCCATACACAAGTCAGGATTCGAACCCTGACTTTGCTTAAGGGACGAGGGCCGCTTGCCACCCACGCCAACCAATTGTTGGTAAGAGAAATTATACTATAAAAAATTTCTATTTACATAAGGAGTTAATGCCATTTTATTGTATTTTAATTATTAAATTGTTAAATATCCGTTTTTACATGGTAAAAATATAAGTATAAATAAATTAATGTGATAATGTTGATATCATTCCCATAAATATATACATTATACTTATACTTTGAAATCATATGCAATTACATGCAGCAACAGTCAATCTAGATAAAATATAAAATATGAGAGAAAATATCATTCCATATATGCAAGAATAAAACCATTCTATCTATATATATATATATATATATATATATATATATATATATATATATATATATATATATCATATATGGAAATGAAATCAACAATATCATTTATGGAAATTATATAAATTTATATTATAATTACAGGATACAAACAACTTGATAAGGTTTTTGAATGGCACGTGTCAAGCCTCTATCATGTAATAACTAATATAATATTTAAAAATAAATATTTTAAATAATCATTTTTATTTGTCAACACTCTCTCAATTATTTTTTTAATCAAATGCAATTTTAGTTCTTTATAAAAATTATAATTTACTAAAATACTTAAAATAATAAGTTTGCTAGCCGTTTGAATGATAAACTTTTCAATATATTTAGTAATTTAAAAATAAATATTCATTACTAAATAAATTAAAATTTTGAACGGTAATTTTTTAAAAAACTATGGAATAAAAGCTTTTAGACAATTCAGTAAAACACACTATGAAAAATATTTGAAAAGATGTAATATAAATAAAAAATATTTATTTTATTTATTATTTAATACATAATTTTTTATTACAATACATAAATTATATTCAACCCATAAATAAAAAATTAAAATTAATAAAATCAATATATTTATTGTACGGGGACACAAGCTAATTAACTTAAAATATATAATTAATTTACCTGGCAACACATAATTTGTCACTTGAAATATTTTTTAATTATTTTATTAAATGAATTTCATTGGACACGTGATGATTTTTTAAATGGTCCTTTTTTTTGGTGAATAACTGGTTAAATTTTTTCCCCTCCACAGTATAACATGGTTGAAGGATGTTCACCGTGCTGCATCCCAAATCGGTCATCTATTTGGGCGCCACAAGTGTGACATCATAGATGCATATCCATCATTGCATTTATTTTTTATGTTAAGATTTTTAAGTACGTATTTATTTAATATGTAAATTAGTTCATATATATTTACATATAAATAATTATTACATATTTACGATATGTAATTATTAAATTTTTTATTTTAATATAAAATAATATATTCTATAAATAAAATTTTTTAAATATTAAATAATATTAAAATATACATAATCTTTTTTAGTAGAATAATAATATCATTTGATAAAAAAATAATTTTCCTGATTTTTAATTAAGACAAATTATTTAATATAAAAAGTTTTTTAAATTGTCATTTGATAATTTCATAAATACCAAATTTATCTTATAAATTTTATTTTATAAAAAATTTTAATGTAATATATTATAAAAATATTTTTTTCATCTCATTACACATTTTTATTACATTTGCATTTTAATACATCTAACCATAAAATTATTCAAATACATCTCAATAGTTAACTTCACCGTTAGAATAATTAATAATTAACTTACCTTTTAATTATCCCAGAGAGTTCACTGTCGCAGACCTTGAATGGCTGAAAGAATTTTCTGACTTGCAATTATTACGGCAAGCAACAGTAAGACGTACGAGTACATTGTAGAAACAATCACTCAATAAGACTCGTTTCTTATGAGAAATCAGCTCAATCCGGACAGCTATTATACATACCATAATATAATTTTTTTCTACTAATTAACTGAGTTTAAACAAAACTTATAGGTAAAAAGCCAGCTTTCCAATATCATTTCATGTCACCATCAAGGAAACATGAAAAATAATAGCATAAAAAAAGATAAAAAAAAGTAAAAGAGAGATGGGCAAAAAGAAAAGAGTCAGAGCTACGCTGACAATGATGCCAGTTGCTTATACAGCAGAAAAAGCTACCTTAAAGATGGTTTTACTCCTCATAACCTTACTTAGAAGCGACTACGAGACAACTTTACAAAAGTTCTTACTGAAGCAAGGCAAGCAGCTAATATAAGACTAGAAGTGATTTTAGTTATCGTCATCGTCCTCATCGTCATCCTCGTCATCTTGATCATCATCATCAGAGTCATCTTCATCTTTTCCCTGTCAATGGACAATTTTAAGAAAAAATGATACGGGAGAAATATATTTTGGCAGTAAAGCAGTAAGTAGGGTTCAATGGTACATGTACTATGCCACTTAGGTGTGCTTGCCACAAACTTGAGACAATCAGAAAGAATGATGTCTATTTAGTATAAAAATATTCTGACTTGGCCAAAAAAAGGATGTGCACATAAATGACCTAAAAATATAATGCACCACCGTGATGAGTATAAATATACAAATCTTACCATAGCAGAATATTTTTAATTCAAAATATTCAAGAGCTGTTACAAAGTCCAATACAGCTATACCTAAACAGTGACCTACATCCAAGTATTCCCTAGAAGAAAAAGAAAATGCATATAATGCTTTCTCAAATCACCACAATTTACATTATTGCTCTCAACCTCTTCCCCCATTCCTCTGTACCACTATATCAAGGACTTCTTTGATCAATATACCAAACTATAAGTATCTTCATCTAAAACCTGAATTTTAATTTTGATAAACTAATCATTCACCTCAGAAGCTAAACTTTCCCTACACAAAATGCACTCCAAACAATAAACTTAAGCATCTCAATTTATAATATCAGACACCGGCCACCTGCAAAGCTCAAATTGCTTCTTCATCCATCGTAAGATTTCAGCCATGCTGTATTGGGTAAAGAGGTTCTCAGGCTAAACTGATTTAAGAAAATCTGAAGGGCATGCACACAAGAAAAAAAAATCTACATATCCAATCTCACTGATTTGTGTCAGTCAGGATAAGCCCCTTGCTGAATATGTGACTATAAGGCAGTCATGTATCGTAAGGCCAAAACATAGAATACATTGCTTTGAGCATTATCCAAGCTTGTTCCACTATCCTATTTCAGAGGAATTCTCGATGATTAATATGGCAAATACTGGTTACTGCTGCATTACTCTACTACAACCAATACAAAAAATTATCAAATGAAACCAGCACATTACAGCATACATCCACTATATAGTATAGGAAAAGTATAATGCCATCATAGAGAAAAAAATCATAATTTACTACATAAACTAAATCATCTTCAATAACTAAGTAGCACATGATTATTAGAACCGGTTATAATTATGAATAACTAAAACACAGGAGGCAAATATAAAATCCAACTGCAGGTTCCATAAGCAAATTCATACAAGCTCTAGCAACTATATCTCACACAAATGTCACCATGATCCACAACCACCCAATCAAAAGGAATGAGCCATTAAATCCTAATAAAAAAAAACTCAGTAAAAGGATTCATCCTTTCCAACCAGTTGATAAACACTTAAGACACTTATGTCTATATTCACATTTTTATTTTTACAAATTACTCATTCAATTGATAAATTCACATTTTAACTGCAAGGAAACTCTAGTAAATATACTTCTCTTGAACATATATAGCATAAAATAGAACAAAATACTACAGCCTACATCCATGCAATTTTGATACGAAAAGAAAATTAAATTAGTAAAAACATTACACGTAAGTTTTTCAAAAGAAACAAAAAACCAAATATATAATATATATGTACCTCTTCATCACCTTCATCACCATCAAAATCCTCTTCATCAGCCTCCTGAATCAAGAAAAATGATAATAACAATTAGCAGAGGAAGCAAAAAAATGTTCATAAGCAACAGGTATATAACAAAATCAGGGAAAGAAGAAAAGAAGTTACATTGTTGAAATAAGTAAGAGGATTGGACCATAAATCCTCCTTGATTATCTCTGCTACCTGTAATGTTTACCAAGTGAAACTTAGACCAGCTCTGTTGGAAAATGAGTGAAAAACTACAGATGGATAGTACAAGCAGATAGAATTTACTTCATCATGAATTTCATCCATGTCATCTTTCTGCTGAGCATCAGTAAACCAGGTAAAGAAGCTGCATTCGTATGTGTAAGAAATTTAGCACCATATAGAGCTGATTTGCAGTGTCAGAAATGAAGAATCAAATACAAGGAATTGACATAAATGGATGCAAACTTTACAACACAGCAAATTGACTAGCAGGTTAAAGTTATTATACAACTTATAGGAAACTAAAAAAAATATGTATAAATACATAACATTTATAAACACACTAATCACTATACAATATTTGCCAAGGAATTGCAATAAATAAAGGCTTACAAGAATTACTAGACTGTGACTAAATAACACATAATGCATGTACAAATAATAATTTGTCTACAGTAAAAAGAAAACTCAATCTGTCAAGGTTCAGCTCAATAAAAAGAAAGAAGGAATATGACTAGTAAAAAATGAGATTCTTATAAAATGCTAAGCTAAATACAAGAAAATTATTAAAAATAACAAGAAAATATTAACAAAGAATACATTTCACAACCTAAGTTATTAAAGAAAATAATATCAAGTTTACGTTACTGAAGACCTCAGAGAGAAAATTGATTGACAAGTATGATAAACAAACCTTTCTTCGGCAAATTGCCGCTTGTTTCCTTTCTTCTCATGATTAACTCCATTTGGCAATCCCTTAACATTTAAGGAAAGTAATTCAATTAATATCCAAGGAAAACAAAAAGCAAGAAGTTAAATAGACATCAAAAAAAAAAAAGGGACACCCTCACCATGCCCTCTTTCCACTTGATTTTGGTGGCAGTAATTTTGGTTCCTTCATCAAGGAAGGTAAAGGTCTTTGTAACCTTTGTATCTTCAAAATAGGGATTGGGATTGAAGTTCTGAAAAATTATAATGGTCAACAAATCATGAAAGATTAGAGTATGAAATAATGTAACTTCTACTGGCAGTTGAGTGAAAGAAAAAGAAAGTAAAAGCAATTTCAATTGCCTATAAAATAAGGTAAGAAAAAGGAAAATAGATGAACTTACAAACGTAATAGAGTATCCAGATTTCAGATCTTTAAAATCCTCTACTTCAAGAGAGCTAATATGCTTGAAAATCTACCAAGTAATAATAATTGAAAAGAAGATGAAGAAATAAGAAAGCAGTTAACTTAAGATCACATAAAAGGAAAACATTCAAAAACATCTTTAAAAACAAAAATTCCAACCAAAAATCAATTTTTCAAAGTAATAAAAAAGTGCAGAACCAATTTCAGTTCGGGAAAGAAGTGAAACTAAACCTTCTGATCCGCTTCGGTCAAAAGTTCACCAAGAGCAGGATGACTCAAGAACTGCACGTGAAGAATGCGTATCAATTTAAAACCTTGTTCTGAACATGGAGACAACTTTAAAAACAGTATCCTAAATTAATAGGAAAAAAATAAAATCACTCACAGCTGTTAACCAGAAATCAGGAATCGACTTGATGATGTCATTCCGCTTATCATAGACTGGCTTGCGTATCTCATTGTACTTCTGCTCCACTTCCAAGACTTTCTCACTCGCCTCCTCATTGATCTACAACATAACAGAACAGAACAAAGAAATTAAATATAGAAACAGCACATGTATCGATTTACCAGTCCACAGATAAGCTCATAGTTGAACATATCCACAATAAGTTGCCTTTCACAATAATACATAATAACATAAAGTAACCCCAAAAAAGTGTTTAAGGAAGCAAGGGGACATTTCAACACACGGAAGAAAACAATCAAAGGACTAAGGCTTTTCACAATAATCCAGAAATATTCAACAAAATAAACGAAATAGAAAGCCAATCAGCTACAGAAACTAACAATCACAGAAATAATATTTTAACATTTAATTCATTGTGCGCAATTGAAATTACGACAAATTCAACAAATTTGTAACCAAAAAAACTACAACAATTCAAAACTTAGACACCTCAAACAAAGTTCAATAAAAATTACGCCAGAAAAAGCAAGCAAATTCAAATTTTAAAATAAAATCCAAATTTGGTTAACGTTTTTCCCGAAACTTTCCCATAAACCCTAAACAAGCAAAATTAAAATAAAATTAAAAAAACAGCAGATACTAGCATGGATATATAAATAAAAGTAAAATGCAAATAAAAAAGGACCTTCTCAAGCTCATCTTGGATCTCTTGAAGCTTCTCGATGGAAAGGACGAGGTCTCCGTCGATTTGTTCAGAGTTGTCTACTTCTCCTTTCTCCGCAACTTTCATCTTCTTTCCTTTGTCCGCCACCATTTTTCTTTCTTACACCAAACAAAAACGGAAACCTGAACCCTAAATTTTGGTCTCTTCACTCACACTCTCTCGCTTTTGCTTCCTTCTCTCTAAAACCCTAGTACTTTTTCTCCCCTTTGATATGTAGTATAGAGAAAAGTGAGAGAGCAAGAGGACAAAACGCTAGGGTTTTGGGAGTTTATATCTGCTCTGTTGGGGGATATTTTGGGGGCATGCAAATGGATCAATCCGAATCTGACAGCTGGACATGTTATGGTTTTATAGTTATTTGACTGTGAGTTCTAGGGACAGTATCGGAAATGCAAAAACAGATACCATCTTTGGATGTTTGGACACAGAATCTTCTAAGTGTTAAAGTACTTCAGGCAAGCCCAAGGACTAACGTTGTCTTCAGATATTTTGATTCGCAGCACGTGCAAACAAACACTACTACAGCCACAACTGGAAAAATAATCCATCAAAAAAAATAGGAAATTAAATTTGATATTTTCTACCCTTTATTTTCTTGTTTTGAATTTCAGTCAAAACAAACATCGAGAAAAAATTTTCGTTGTTATTATCAGTTCTTTAAAGAATATTTTTTATGTTTCTTACAATTATTGTTAGGTCTTTACAATTTATACTTTTTCTTAAAAAAAAAAAGTTTTGTTGTATACAATCAAGTTAGGCGTAAAAAATAAAATATTATTAAAAAAATTATAGTGTACAATCAAATTAGGCATAAAAAATCAAATATTTTTTAATAACTTGTTTTTTAAATTACAAATCTATGTTACATACATACGTATCAATAGATTGGACACTCGATTAATACTTAATATTAGACTCAATCTAATATTTTTGCAAAGTCTTAGTAAAAAAAATAGAGTTTAATTGAGTTTAGAGTATACTTATCGCCTACATATAGAAGTAAATCAATCTATAATTACCTTTTCAACCATGACTTAATAATAATGTTTCCTTTTGGAATGGGATAGACAACAAGAACAATTGGACAGGCTATTTGAGGAAGTGGTGCAGATTGAAGGTCAAGTAATTCCAAATGAAGCTCAGCTATCCTCTCCTTCACAGCCGCCGGACAATGCACGGAGATGGACCTACCTCCCAAATGGAGAACTTTTCTTCACAAACGGGAGAATTGAGATGGATGAGAGAGATCCACAATTGCACGAAAGTAGTGCTATGGGAGAACAAAGACGTGGCAATAGACCTCTCCAGATTAGAGAACATGGTTTTGTTCCAAGCTTTTGCGTTGAAATAGAAAGCGTCCCTCTTGAAGCTGTCGGAGAATCTGAAGAACTTGCTTTTACCATATGGAACAGGGAAAAGAGGAACACATATACAGGTAAAGAGGTTAGCAATGCACTGGATAATCTAAAAGAAAATGCAACAACCTCGAATCCTAACAATGTGGTAGATATCGGGCTACAACAAAGCCAAGAAGATAAACCACTAGACCCAGATTTAATGTACTCACAGCAAGGGAACAGGCAGGAACAGGACAACAACCTAGTGCCACAACAGGATATTGCACCACAGCAAAACGACTCAAGTGATTCTCTCAATAGCAAAAGGAAAAGGAATGAAGAAGAGGATAGTGATCAGGAATCTGAAAGCCGGAGTCAAATTAGGAGGTTATTGGAAATGCTCGAAGTACATGGACAAGAACAGTAGCTAGAGGCAAACCAAACTGAGGATGGGTTTAGGCAGGCTGTCCCACAACAGCCTCCACAGGAGCCATGATTCTGCTAAGCTGGAATGTTAGAGGTCTGGGTCAACCTCTAACAACATTCCAATGCCAAACATTGATCCACAGTTTCAAACCCAATTTTTGTTTTTTGATGGAAACTAGATTACAAATTGAAAAGGGTAGGAATCTAGCAGATAAATGGGGATACACTAACTCTGACGGTGTATCAAGTCTTGCGAGAAGTGGTGGCCTTCTCATTTTGTGGGACAGTTGTATTAATGTTTCAGTCTTATATAAGGATAGTAATATTATATTTGCGTATATTGATGACAGTATCAATAAGTTTTGGATTTCATGTATCTATGGGCATCCGGAATTAAAGCATAGGAAAGCAGTATGGGAGAAACTACAGAGACTGACGATGAACATCCAAGATTCAGACAAGTGGGTTGTGTTGGGAGACTTTAACCAAGTGATAAGTGCAAAAGACAAATTCTCTTTCAAGTCTTCCTCACTTAAAGGATCACAATGGTTAAGAGATTGTCTTAATGCATGCAATCTAGCGGAGATTCCACCTTCTGGGCAATATTTAACATGGACAAATAACAGGGAAGAGGATGACACAGTGTGGGAGAGGCTTGATAGGGCTTTCGCAAACCCCCGATGGTTTTACCACCTACGACTCCGCGGTGCTTACCAATCTTCCGGTCTCTTATTCCGATCATGGTCCTATGATTTTAGACACAAAAGGTAACAGACAATTTAAAAGAAGACCTTACAAGTTCGAAGCTATCTGGCTCACTCATCCACAATGTAAGGAAATTGTTCGGTCATCATGGCTCAACAAGGTTAGTGGCTCTCCTTCCTTCTCATTGGTACAGAAACTCAAAATCACACAAAGAAATCTCAAAGAATGGAATAAATTAGTCTTCGGAAACCTCCGAGAAAGGAAAATTAGACTTGAACATGAACTAATGGAGCTTCAAAAAAACATTGATTCACAAGAGGATTGTAAAAGAGAGAGGACTTTAAGGCTCGAACTTGAAACACTGGCTGATCAAGAGTAAATCCATTGGTTGCAAAAGTCAAGACTCAACCGGTCTACCTAGGGAGACAGAAATACAAAGTTTTTCCACACGACAGTAGCAAGAAGAAGAATTAGGAACCGTGTTACCAAGCTTCTTCTAGAGGGTGGTTTTTGGGAAGAAAATGAAAATCGGATTACAAATACCTTCTACCAGTACTTCCAAGGTTTATATTGTGATAAGGATGCTCCTGATACTAATTATATTAGGACCTACCTTAACAGTTTAAACATTCCCAGACTATCTGAAAAACACCATGCTATCTTGGATCAACCCTTTACAGAGGAGGAAATTAAGACAGCAGCTTTCCAAATCAGCCTTCTCAAAGCCCCAGGTGTCGATGGCAAGCCAGGTATCTTTTACCAACAATTCTGGGAAATTGTGGGGTCCTCGGTTATAGAATCCTCTTTGGTTTTTCTGCGATCAGGTCATCTCTTAAAAGAGCTTAACAAAACCTTGATCACATTGATTCCGAAAGGGAAGTCCCCCCAAAAGGTAACAGATTTCAGACCCATTAGCTTATGTAATGTAGCTTACAAGATCATTTCTAAAGCTATTGTCAATAGACTGAAACCAATCATGGAAGATATAATCTAGCCATGCCAGAATGCTTGCATTAGAGGAAGAGATATTACTGATAATATCATAATGGCAGGAGAGGTTTTTAACACCATCCGTTAAAAAAGGAAAGGTAAAGGAATTTTAGGAGCACTTAAAATTGACATGAACAAAGCTTATGACAAGATCAGTTGGGAATTCATTAGGGAAGTCATGAGAAAAATGGGTTTCAATGAGCATTGGATCCAAATAATCATGGAATGTATAGGCACTGTTTCTTATCAAGTGCTTGTTAATGGTGTACCTTCAAAACCTATCAAGCCATACCGCGGCCTGCGCTAAGGTGATCCTCTTTCTCCATATATTTTCATCATTTGCCAAAATGTTCTTTCCTGTATCCTCAATAAAGTTGAAGAGGAGTCTAAAATTAAAAGCATCAAACTCAGCAGGGAAGGCCCCTCACTTACCCACCTCTTGTTTGCAGATGATAGTCTTCTTTTCTTCTGTGCAAATGTTCATTCATGCAGGATAATTAAACAAATTCTACGAGACTTTTGTGCTATCTCAGGACAATCCATCAATACAAGTAAGTCGGAACTCTTTCTTAGCCCAACCAGCAAACCAAAGCATAGAAGATGATTCAGAGGTATCTTAAATGTCAAAACTACACAGCAACCTTGCAAATATCTGGGCATCGATTTCAGTAAAATGGGATCCAAGAGAGAATTCTTTCAACCCCTCATGGACAAAATTCATAGTAAACTATCAAGCTGGAAAGCAAACTGTCCTTGATCACGTCTACTCTGAGTGCCTTACCACTATACCCCCTTTCGTGCTTTAAGGCCCTGTCAAACATAAGTAAGAAGATTGACCAAGTGATCAGATGTTTCTGGTGGGGGCACAAAGTTGGTGACAGAAAACTCCATATGAAGAAATGGGAACTACTTTGCAAGCATAAAAATCAAGGTGGACTAGGCATAAGAGAAATTGAAAGCATGAACAAAGCTCTTCTCGGCAAGCAAGCTTGGCGAATTTTGACCGAACCTGAATCCATAGCCGCGACAGCTTTACAAAAAAAATATTGTCGAAAGGAACATTTTACCACTGTTCAACCTAAAGCATCTGATTCTTGGATATGGAAAAGCATAATAATTGGAAGGACTGTCTGTCTTAAAGGGATGGATGTACAGGTATGGAGTGAGAATCAAGCCTATATAAAAGAGGGGAACATTAGATTAGATAAATCCCCTAATGGAACTCTCCATGATGCAATTTCAGTCAAAACAATCGTGGACCAAGTGCACCACAGCTGGCACTCCTTACTAGCACAAGTTCTCCTACACCAAACAACAGTGCATAGCTTGAGTAATAGAACCTTCTCAATCTTCGGAGGGGAAGACAAACTAGTCTGGCGACCTACTTTCAATGGGGAATTCACTGTGAAATCAGCCTACAATCTTCTGTCGGAGGAAAATTCCTCCAGGTTGATAAGCAACGAAGACAATTTTCCTTGGGCAACATTATGGACGTTGAAACTCCCACAAAACTTATTATTTTCCTTTGGAAAATCTGCAGTGAAGGCCTACCAGTGCATGGTGAGTTAATCAAACAGAATATAAATACTTCTCCCTTTTGTCCTCTCTGTAATCAAGAAGAAGAAACCATTGAGCACCTCCTTATCCTTTGTCCGTTGGCAAAATCAATTTGGTTTGCTTCTGATTTGACATTAAGGGTGGAACATCTTAGACTAGGAAAACTAAAAGATTGGATTAAGGAAATACTAGCTCGCAAGGACCTTCAATCACCAGAAGCATTTGGGTTTTACAGTCACTTCACTAGTATTATATGGTGCATTTGGTTTCATAGAAATAAAGTTATATTTGGAAACTCTAACCCCAATCCAACACAAGTGATCCATCATCACAAAATGCATCTGGCTCGTATATGGGAGGCCTTTGGAAAAGAGGAAGCACCGAAAATTTGTGATTCCCAACCAAGCAACCAGTTGACAATAGCCAAATCCATGTCCAATACCTCCCAGATCATATGTGGACCATGTTCCTAAGTGTTCAGAAGGATAGTGCAAGAAACTGGTTTAGAGTCGGCACAATACTCAGGGACCAGAATAGTATAACCATTGTTTTATGCAGAAGCATTGAGGTCTCCAACCGAAGAACAGCAAGAATCCTCCTCACTAGACAGGTTCTCATCAGATTAAAAGAATATGAAGCTAATATTGTTATTTGCAGGGATACAAAGAAGCAATGGGAAGACTACTTGCTAGGACGCTGCAAAGTTCATTGGAGCCTTAGACCTACAATCGAGGATGTCCGTAACTTGGAACAAATCTCATCATAACGTTCAATAGTGTATGGCATCCCCTTTTTCGAGAAGCTCACACAATGGCGAAAACGGCAGCCCACCATGGACTCTCCTTCAACTGGCCTTAGTTATTTTAATTTACTTGACTTGTCACATTGCCAAAAAAAAAAGAGCACATATACATAGTATTTAGATCATATGTACCTAATACTTTGTTCAATAGGACAAACTGAAGGTATTTGAATACCTAAGAGGGGTCTTGGAATTGAGATGAGTATTCAAATACCCTAAAGTGTAAGAATAAGAAAAAAATAAGCTGTACATTTTGCCTTGAGTGTACGTATATCATGCCTTGAATTTTGTTATCATCCTAACTTCACTTACGGAATCTAAAAACTTTACTTGTAGTGTATTAGATAATAATTAATTTTTCACATATAATTATTTTTCATCCACTGCTCTGATGCTAGACACTGATGCTAAGATTTTAGGTTGATTGTTCAAATAAAAATGAAGTGCCCTCTTCTGTTGTATTTGCATGTAGGCCGCTACTAATAATACCTGTGCCATATGATAATGCATAAAATTGAAGAGAAATCATCAAATATTTCTATGTGGAACATGCATTTTAATTAATATCCTTTAAGTAAGCTGTGTAATTTTTGAAAATCAAAGTCCACAATTTCCTTTGTGAATGTTGAAGGTGAAGAGATGACTTGTTATTACAGAATTAAGTCATCTTTTATTAGAGGTTATTCCTATGTGAAAAAGCTTTTAGACATTGGCCATGCTTTCCCAGCCTTCAGCGGTAGGCAATTATAACAAAAAGTAGAAGCATAATTATTTTAGACGATGTTTCCAAATGTTCCTTTAACCCTTAAGCCGGCCAAAAGCTCAAATCCTCCTATAACACACTCTAAATTAGACTTTTGAAAGGTGAAAGCAATGACATAAAAAAAAAAATTGCAACCTTGATATTTAGAAAAATTTAAAGAAGCCAACCACAGTACAATAGCCGTTCAAAGGAGAACAAGAAGAAGCCAAATTTTGAGATGCATAAAGATAATGAGAGCTGAATTTGTCTATAATTTTTTTCAAGCGATATGTATCTTTTTGTGTGAGGGAGTGAAGATTACTTTGTGCTTGAATAACAAAATAACTTTCTCTATCTTAGTTTTACTACTTTATTTTAGATAATGAAGCAATAAAAATAATTTTCACTGGAATTAGTAGTGCGCCATGGCTTTTTTCGTTGCTTCATTTTCTAAAATAAAGTAAGGCTCAGTTTGGGAGCCCGTTTCAATGCGATTTATCCTGGTGTGATGGCATCTTTGGGAAAATGACAAAATATTTTGATGGTTAAATTATATTTTTATCTCTACTTTCAAATTTTTTATTATTTTATTAAAAAACTTTTACTCACGGTAATATTTTCATATTTTTTAACTTCATTAGAAATAATTTTATTGTTCATCCAAACTAGTCCTAATACTAAGATAGGGAAAGCTATTTTTTTATTCAAGCACAAAGTAATTTTCACTCCCTCACACAAAAATGTACAAATCTCTTGAAAATTGAAATGTGTAAATACACCTTTAAGCGAGTGTTCAAGCAAGATGTTGTACATGGAAGAACAATATTGCACTGAATAACAAGTTGAAGAAATCAAGTCAATTTAGAGCTTTTACATTTTACTGATCCATTCACTCCGAGGATGTTGTATTACTTTGGCCAGCAACCCAGTACTTTTTGACCGCAAATAGGATCTTCTCTGAGACAAGAGGACCATCCTCATGATCCACCATTCTTGTATTCCATCTCATTCCTCCCACAATTTTCTTCACCTTCATTAGCACTTCCACTTGATCACGGATTATGACTGTCCCTTCTGGCCGTAGAATTCTATCCATCTCCAGAAGAATGTCTTCAGCTTTACATCTGCAACAGTGCAACACACAAGTATGAAATCCCAGAGATTACAAGTAGTTCTGCTACCGCCAAAAGTGGTGCCTATGTGCATGATGAATTCAATCTATTCAAACTCTGTACAAAATTAAGATGCTTTCGAGGCAAATTCATTTAAAAGTTATTAACATTTATGGTTCCAATTGCTGAGTTCTTCGATTGCTATTAAAAAGCATACATTATTATCTATCAGAACAGAATGAGGTCTAGTGTTAGAGTGAAGACTTACTTATTTTTATACAAGCTGAAGATACCATTTGCATGTATGAAGTCGTATGTCCTAGGGTACGTGGAGAAAGCTTCACACCTGGCATAAAGACGATGCAAATTATCCAATAATGAAACCATTGCAGAAAAATGTATGTCAAACATGTAGTAACTTGATTTAAACTGCAATAAATCAACTCCCAAATCCTCCATAAAGGAATCTACAGATAAACCTGGAAGGATTGAATAGTAGTTTACGCACTGCACCAAAACAAAAGTTCAATACGCTATGAAATGGAAAAGGAAGTCACTCTAAGAAATGAAGAAGGTTTTTCATACAATGAAAACAGAAATATTAATAAAAATTAACTTTGGCATGGCAGACCAAGTTTGCATGGTGTAGGCTGCACAAGGTTGGAGCCACCTTCCCTATTTGTAACAACTAATATTCATTTCAGTCATGCTCTTTTGGAAAGATGACATTTTAAGAACCAAGATCAATGGCATTGGTTACTTATTTCATAAGATCTCAAATGACATTTCAATGCCATCTATTTGAAATTTCTAGGCACTCCCGTCAAAAGAATGACTGGCACAACCTAACATGGCTGGTAAAGCCTGCTGCATCATGGGTGAGAAAAATTATTGAGATTAAATCTCAACCTAATCTCCATCTTCCTGCTTATCACAAAGAAAACGAGAGGTACAAAGTCCAAAAGGCTCCTTGAGTTTTACATGGGATAAACCGAAAAGGACCATTTCCTCTCCTGCCCTCGTATTTTTCAACCATTTCTACTTTTTCGATGTGTTTCACATTGAAATCCATATAATTGTCTAAATGATAAAACACAAAGGCCAGACAAGTTTGCTGAAACGATGAGCTGGAAGAAGCTAGAAAATGATCAGAAAAATTGAAACAACAATCAGTGCCAGACTCGATTAGGATCTGAGTTACCATGCCAGAAAGGCAAGGGGAAGACCAAAAATATAAGAAAAGTTCGCCTAGCGAGGCAATGATTGCTTACCTATTTCTTTGAAAGTATGGTACTTATAATAGCAGAGAAATCAAAAAATGCTAGAGAAATGTCAAAGAAGTTACCAGTCATGATATATGCCAATCAATCCACGTTCATAAATAACCCCCAGTGTGTCTTTCTCAGCTATTGTTGGCATAACATTCATGACCCACAATTTTGGAGATTCAAGAGCTGCAGCAAAGCTTCCAAGACCAGCGTTCATGTCCATGATGTTGCGATACCTCCCTGAGTCAATAATATTGTTAATATGCTTATAAGCTTTCACATGCTTCTCCCATAGCTGCACATCCTCCTGATATGTCTCAACAGATACTCCAGGGACAGATCCACTAGATATTCTGAAAGGTACAGCATTAAGCCTCTGAGGAAACTGCTTCCAGTCGCCACCAGCAACTTCATCTGGCTCAGTTGTCTTGGGGTAAGGAGTTGCACATGCTTCCATTTTCTTGTACCTATTTCCAGGAAAATAATGCAAAGATTCTTCAAAACATGCAATATAATTGCATTACTAAAGAAATTTTATTTGATACTTTTCGCTTGCTTCTTTCCTAATTCACAAAATTAGCAAACTCTATTGCCCAGGATAGGCAACTGATTATTAGAAACTAAACGAAAGGGATAATATGGCGGAGCATTGTTTTGTGCTCAAGTCATAGCAAGCTTTGACTTGCTGCAGTAAAAGCAGGGTGCATATAACTTGTCCTGAAGTTTGTCATTCATTTCTGTTCAGCCAATAAGCATATGATACCTCTGTTGGAAGGAGAAATAGTAAATAGAATGAATACTATACCAGACATCATCTGGATTTCTTGATTCACATAAAGTAGGTTTTGTATCCTGCTGACGGCATAAATCATAATTTGATCTTTTCCTCCAAACAGCAATCTCACCCATCTCATGCTTCTTTTCCCAGCAAAGGAGTTTTGCAGTCTCTTCGATCTTCCATTGTTCCTCCTCCAGTTCCTCTCTAGGTCGCTTCCATGCTTGGTAATTATTCCTCCAGTTGATGGGAGGACCGGAAAGCACCCAGTAACCACCAGGTCTAAGAACTCGATCAACTTCCATCATGTACATTCCATCTGCAGAAAGATATCCAATAACAATGTTATGGATATGGTGTTTATTAACTAGTAGATTGAATATAATGATTGTTAAATGAAAAAAAAAAAACGAAAAGAAACCATTAAACATGTTCTGCATCGATCGGAATAACAGAAAAATTAAAAAAAAAACCATCAATTGTAATATATCTTGTCAAAATTCTCTCAACTGGATGTCAGCATTTGTCTTCCTTTAAACTAGCATTAACTGAAAAAATTGGCACATAATTGACTCAGATTATGCAACATATGAGCAAACCTCAGTAAGGCTAAGCAGATCCAGTTGGACCATACTTGACAGAGGTATCAACATATTGAATGAAAAAGAGAAAAATAATTAGGTGCTGCACCTATCTGGCTACGGTCTCGTAAAAACCACCTTAGAATTCAAAATCTTTTGTCAATTTTTATCCTCACCATTTGCACCCCATGGAATCAAACAACGAGAACAGTGAGCCATGTCAAAGGCCCTTGAAGGAAATGGCATCTTTATAGTTCCCAAAACTCCAATAACAGCCGGCACACCTCTTTCCAAAGCAAATTGAACTTGTGCTTCATGAGAGTCTCTTGGTGCAAATGACATTGTTATAACATTCTTTTTGAATAGATATGCTCCCAGACTTGCAACCTAAACACCATACCAGGGAAATAAATCAGCTGCCACAAAAATAATATAGAAGCCATCTAGTCAAATATGTCATAGGGGTTATCTAACTTCAAAGCTTCTAGTAGTCATGATTAGCAAATGAATGCCTAATTTCTTTAATTCTAAGTTTCAAATCACATCAAATAGCATGTTAGTTGAAGAAAAAAAGAGCAAAACACAGAAATGGAAAGCTGATGTAAAATATAACTTACCCCACAGCCAGTATCTAATGCAGTCCTAACCATCCCATTGTCTATTGGAATCACAGACGCAAGTTGATTAACATACGCATCAGCTCCTTGTGGAAACTGCGTTCCTCCACCTGGGAACCTAAACACATTTCCCTCATACTGAATCCAGTTCTGCACAGCCTTCTCAACTGTCAAGCTCTTATAAGGAGCATTCGCGTAAGGCACGTAGTCCCTGCTCTTCGGCCATGGAAACGGGGTTGCATATCCTTGGGGTGCTGGAATAAGGCACCGCAGCTTCTCTTCTTCAGGTGGACAATGTCGTTCTCTATACACCATATTTTCTCGTGGAAATGTCATTGCCCTCGTTTGATCCTGACAGGGTGTGTAATCTATATACTTATCATCACATGGTTGGAACTCTTTGCCTTCTGAGTCAGAACCATCAACAGCATCACCACCATGATGAGTCTCATAATTTAGATTCAAAAGGACGCTGCAATCAGTCTGTTTGTTGATAACTGAGGCTATTTTGTCACCCTTTCCAAAACCACTTCGCTGCCACGCACCCAATACATAGAAGAAACAGCATAAACCAGCCACTATTAAAATATACACCGAGCTCCTGGTTTTCAGCTCCCCGGAGTTCCCTTTAGTTGCCATGATGCACCTTGAAACTGCAACCCAGAATGCAAAGGAAGACAAACTTCAGTAAATACCAGATAAAATTATATCCGAACATAGAAAGAATACGATTAAATTCCAGGTTACGGGACATGGCAATTGAATTTGAAATACAATTAGACACCTATTGTTACAGATATAATTAAGAGGGAAAGAAACAAAACAATCAGCTTGATCAATGTCAAAGAACAAAGTAATAAAAGAATTGGTTTTGATTAAACAAAATAACCTACTCAAAAAGCTCTGACTACGGAAGCTATTTGTTGGAAATTTTAAGCATATAAAAAACTAGTCGATTACTCCACAAGCAAAAGTGATCATATCTCCAAAAGGATCAAAGTGGTCAAGTGGTTTGGACAAATTCAATGAAAAGGCAAAGTTTTAATGACATTCAAGAAAGGTTGAAGCTTTTGAATGAATCAAAGTTCACAATTTTGACAAGTTCAACAATGCATTAAAACAAAGAAAATGACTGAGTTAACAGGTAATGTTACAGAATGAGAAGGATCCAAAGTTTTTACAGATCACACAACTGAGGAAGAAGAGGAAGGAAGTAGGACTTGTGGAATCGAATTGTGACTAAATCATGATCATTGGGTTCTCTTGGTTTATTCCTTTGATCTAGTATGGGAGAAGATTCCAAAGAAGACAGAGGGAGTTTTCTGAATCATTGCCTTTGTAGTTTTGGTATTGTTGACTTTCGTTGGTAAGTTAGTTCGTTGAGAATGTCGCTCTCTGTTTTTCGGACTAAACTAGGAACTTGTTCTGTTCTCTCATCTCTGACCGCTACCTTTTTCGGTTTGAAAATAAGAATTAATTAATTTCTGACATTTAGGAAAAAACACAAAATCAAAATTGATGTGGAGAGTGGGATTTGAACACACGCCCTTTCGGACCAGACAGACCAACTCGGCAATCTCCACCTCCTATTACCGTGTGATCTTTAAGAGATCATTTTTATATCATATTTTACATGTATTATTGTAGCATTTTTCACGTTATTGGCTGATTACCTTGCTAAATTACATTTCTTTTTTTGGTTACTAAATTACATTTCTTCGCTACTTCTTTAAAACGGGAAGTACTAAGTACATACCATTTTATGTATATAATTCGTATTTATATCATATAAAATTATATTCAAATCGACACATGAAATACAAAATTTTTATTTTTAATTTTTATTATATTTATATATAAATTTTATTAAATTTTAACACATACCTCTTTCAAGTTTTTTATTCCTCACGTCTAGACTGCCAAATCTAGTCCTCAACCCAATGATAGAAGAATCGATGGAAATTCACTGAAGAATTAAATAAAGAGATTATATTATTTAGTGATTGCTCAGAGGCAGAATCAAAGGATTGTTACCCCTTGAGCATTTTAAGTATTAGTTTTCTGTTTCAACACCCCAAAGGCTTTTCTAAATGAAGTACATGTCATTTGCTTTCAATCCTTACGTTAAATCTTTATTTTAGATGTGTTATTAGCCAAAGGCAATCTACCTGGGTTATCACTTTGATTGTAGTTATCTAGTTGGAGAATTGTAGTATCTCTCTCAAGTAAGCTTTGTCCAAGTGAAACTGAAGATAAAAGAATTTTAGAAGGCTGAGATTCTGATAGTGCACGAGTTCTTGTGTTTCATTTAATTTCTTTTCCCAGAAACTAAGGGCTGTTTCATTGATTCAATACTTGAAAAAAATGTGGCTTTGATTCTTCAATGAAAGATAAACACGATAGAACAAAATATTACAGCGTGCAAGACATTGACCTTAATGGTAATCTCTAGAACATTGTTCATCAACTGTTGTATCCAGATCAGTGTTTGCTCAAGTGTCCTTGCCTAAACTTCATTTCAAGCTGCTTCTATCTGTTTATCCGTCATAAAATACTTCAATTCATTGCTGTCATGCTGCACCCTGCCAGTAATCTCCAAGCACAAACCATTGACAGGGTTCTTACTTGGCTGCTTACTGTTAGAAGGCTTCTTACTTGGTGCTGGATTCAGAAAGACTGGTTGCATTTTAAGGTTTGGATTAGGTTTAATCCTGTTCGTTTCTCTTTCATCTGGTGGACGTAGAAGTATGCTCTTCCCGGATTCTAGTTCTGAAACTTCATCTTCATTCAATAGGACCTATAAAGGTATAGATACCATATGTTAGAAAAAAGAAAAAAAATTGATATCTATAAATGTCCAAAAACAATTAATGCACAAAAGAAAAAATCAAAGTGGTTAAAGCTACGTGGCAGAGGCAAGAATCCTTCAAATGAAGTCAGGCGAAGTGAGTTTTTCAAGCATTGAAGGCAATAGTGACTACGAGAAAATGGATTGGGAGGGGGAAATGGCTAAGCAAAATGGAGGATTTGAAAATTTATCAGTAACCTTATAAGGAAAAGGTTTTACAGGCAGAAATCAGGTTATTGGAAAGAGCTAGTACCTTGCGCCCCACCAAATCAAAAGTCACAACCACTTTACTTCGTTTCAAGCATTCAGCTTCTTCAATCTCCTCTTGTTTCTTCTTCAGAAGTGCCTTCTCCTGGGAGGAAAAAGAAAGCAGTGCAAGTGAATTTCAAGCAAATTCGTGCAGCAATCACCTCCAATGTAAAACAACAAGAGTTAAGAAATAAGAAAGACCTCCTTTGACAGCCAGCTGTTACCCTCGATCTCATAGTAGTCACTTTGGTCATCAATAACTGTTGTACGAGCTGCAGAGTTTCTGTCATACTCAACAAGCCTTTTTGCATAAGCTTCAGCAGTTGCTTCAGCATCTGATACGGGTGTGAAGCTTCCTTCTAAACCAGCATATGTGCTCCCTTCCCTCAGCACTAGTGCACCACAGAAATTGCAAGGGCCCTCTCCCTCCTGCTCACAGACTATCTTACCACAGGAAAGACAATTACTGACCAGTCTGTGCTGACGAGCTTGGCACGAGCATGGTTTCCCCTGCTGGAAGACAATTGACCCTTTGGCAGCCTCAGCAAGTGAAAGAACTTTGCCAGCTCTCTTCTTTTTAGAATTACCTTGGTTTCCTTTATGAGTATTTCTTGAATTGCTGGCATCATTCAGGACCCTGTTTTCCTGACTACCAGATACAGTTGTCTTTTTGGGTTCAGCTTGATCTGCATCTCTTGGTATTTTAAATGATTTCTTAGTTCCACTGAAAGAGCTTTCACCTGAAGGAGGTTTGACATAGGCTTGAAATTTTGAAGCTGGGATGGCTGCATTACCACTGCAGAGATCTGAGTGACCTCTCTGCCACAAGTACTCTTTAGTCACGCTTTTTCCCGCCTCCAGGCCGATAATATTCTGCAAAACCAATGGAATTTAACACATTGAATACTTGCTATGGCTGCTGAGAAAACTGGAATTGATAAAAGGGTAACCTCTTGAAGTAAAACTTAGAACCTATAATATTCCAAAAAAAAACCTCATGCTAGGGAAAAATAAAGAAAAGAAAAACAGCATTATGATAACAGAGAAGTAGCATCAGATCTTTGATATTACATGATCACAAGTCACAAGTAAAAAACTGGAACCCACAATATAAATATGGTTTAAAATAGTACTCATCTCAATGTCAGGCAGCATTCTTAATGAAATTAGGAAACTTGACATACTATTCTTCACCAGAAATTGACTTTAATGATCCTAATACAATGCCCCCGAGCATAGAGTTCAATGATAAGTGAATAATCCGTGCTAAAATAGCAAGCCTCGAATACCCTTTCCTCAAAAAAAAAAACCCCACAATAATGTAATGCAAGAATAATCATTCACAATTGTCAATACTTCATCAATGGTTAATCCAAAAGCTCAATCATGGTGGGTCGATAACATTATCTAACAACATCTCTAAAGTCAACTAAATCCAATAGCAGATCAACAGAAATCTCCAAAACTATCCCTTGTTTTAACTAAAAGCTAAAAAGAAATTAAACATAATAAATACATAAAAACTCTAAACCCAGACTTGTAATTGGACCAAAAAAGGATTAAAATGGAAACAAGAGAGAGTGGAAGAATTACGTCGAGGTATTCTTTGGCATCAAGGGGCTGAGCCATCTCGCAGTAAGAGACTAGACCAGATATGATTTCTTTATCCAAATCCAAACCCGTCTCTGTTTTCTTACACAATTCCACCAAAGCTTTCTCCAGCCATTCCCCCGCCGTCTCCATTCTTTTCCCCTCTCTCTCTTTCGCTGCAGAGAAGACGAGTCGAGTTTCCAAAGGCAATAGGCGAGCTCTCCTACAATACAAAGAATGGTTGGAACTTTATAAGATCCTGGCAGCCGTTAGATTGATAATACTAGGTGGGTCCCAATGTTTAAGCTGACATGGCAATATCTAAGTCGTTGACTGGGTGGAACACTGAAACTCTGCTACTTTCTCTTCTCTGGCATTTTTCTGATTTCTCCCTTTTCTAAAACCCTAGAGAAAGACACCACAGCAATTCAATTTGGAGGTCAACCTCTTCAGGGATACTTTCTTTGAGGATTCAATTTCAATGCAGTAACTTTTTCTGGGCATTCTCAGGTATTTTTCTTCCTAATGTTTGTACCATTATTTGATAGTCTCTGCTGCTCTGAAGTGGCTATGCCGTTGATGCTTTTATTCGTTTGCTGAGAAATTGGAAGAAAAGAAGAGATTTAGCGTCAATGAAATTGATTTTCCTGTCTGCCAAATATTGAAGTTTGGAGCTTTTCATTATTGAAAGGAGTATCTGATTTTGAATTATGGTTATTCAAATTGCAGACAAATGATCACAGTTTTTTGAGTTATTTTTTCTGGTTTTACAATAACTGGAAGTTCAAAGTCAGAAGAACAGCAAAATACTTTCGAACGTCAATTGTTTTAACAGACTTTAATGTGTTTATATGGTGTTAGATTTTAGTTTGGGAATGAGTCCTGCTTTACTTCCTAAACATGTAGCCGCAGTTGTAAAATACCAAAGGAATCCGCTCAAAGCACTTGAAATGTTCAATGCAGTAAAGAAAGAAGATGGGTTCAAGCACACTTTGTTAACCTATAAGTGCATGATTGAGAAGCTTGGGTTTCATGGGGAATTTGAGGCGATGGAAAATGTACTCCTAGAGACGAGACTGAATGTAGATAACAGTCTGCTTGAAAGAGTTTATATTGGGTGCATGAGAAATTATGGACGCAAAAAGAGAATTCAGGAAGCTATTGATGTGTTTGAGAGGATGGATTTTTATAATTGCGAACCAACGGTTTTATCATATAATGCAATCATGAATATTTTGGTTGAACATGGATATTTCAATCAAGCCCACAAGGTGTACATGAGAATGAGAGATGAAGGTATTGTTCCTGATGTGTATACTTTCACAATTAGGATAAAGTCATTTTGCAGGACAAAGAGGCCTCATGCTGCTTTGAGGCTTCTTAGAAACATGCCTTTGCAAGGATGTGAGATAAATGCAGTTGCTTATTGTACAGCAGTAGGAGGGTTTTTTGAAGAGAACCATCACATTGAGGCATTTGAGTTGTTTGATGAGATGCTAAGGCTAGGAATTTGTCCAAATATCACTGCATTTAATAAACTGATACATATTCTTTGCAAGAAGGGGAGTGTTCAAGAAAGCAAAAAGCTGTTGAACAAGGTTATGAAGAGGGGAGTATCTCCAAATTTGTTTACAGTCAATATCTTTGTTCAAGGGCTTTGCAGAATTGGCGCACTCAATGAGGCTGTTAGTCTATTGAATAATGTGTCTAGGGAAGGTCTGAAACCAGATGTTGTCTCGTACAATAGCTTAATATGTGGCTTGTGTAAGAACGCCAAGGTTGCAGAAGCTGAAATATTTTTGCATAAAATGGTGAATGAAGGTTTGGAGCCTGATGGTTTTACCTACAATGCTGTAATTGATGGATATTGCAAATTGGGTATGATACAAAATGCAGATAAGATTCTCAATGATGCGATTTTCAAGGGTTTTGTTCCTGATGAATTCACCTATTTGTCCTTAATTAACGGGTTATGTAAGGATGGTGAGATAGATCGTGCTGTGGCTGTATTTAATGAGGCTTTGGGAAAAGGATTAAAGCCTGATATTATTATATATAACACTCTTATCAAAGGGTTATCTCTTCAGGGACTCATTTTGCAAGCCTTGCAGCTGATGAATGAGATGTCAGAAAATGGTTGTGGTCCTGACATATGCACTTACAATATAGTTATAAATGGATTATGCAAGATGGGCTGTGTCTCTGATGCTAATAATTTGCTGAATGATGCGATAGCCAAGGGCCACCTTCCTGACATTTTTACATTTAATACTTTGATTGATGGTTACTGTAAGCAGTTGAAAATGGAAAATGCAATTGAGATTCTAAATCAAATGTGGAGCTATGGTGTTACTCCTGATGTGATCACATATAACTCTGTGCTGAATGGCCTCTGCAAAACTTCTAAGTCAGAAGATGTGCTGGATACTTTTAAAGTCATGACAGAGAAGGGGTGCATTCCCAATGTCATCACTTACAATATACTTGTAGAGAGCCTCTGTAATGCTCGGAAAGTTAATGAAGCATTGAACTTGCTTGAGGAATTAGAAAAAAAGGGTCTTGCTCCAGATATTGTTAGTTTTGGCACACTGCTCCACGGGTTTTGCAAGAATGGAGATCTGGATGGAGCATACCAGCTGTTTAGAAGGATGGAACAAAGATACAAGGTTTGTCAAACGACAGCAACATACAATATTATGATTAGTGCTTTTTCTGAGAAGCTTAAGATCGATATGGCTGAAAAGCTTTTCCATGAAATGGGTGAAAATGGCTGTGTCCCAGACAGTTACACTTATCGTGTCATGATTGATGGCTTCTGCAAAACAGGAAAAGTTGATTCCGGTTATGATTGCCTTCTGGAAAAGGTTGAGAAAGGGTTCATTCCATCTTTAACAACATTTGGACGTGTTATAAACTGTCTTTGTGTAGAGAATAGAGTTCATGATGCAGTTGGACTCATCCACCTGATGGTAGGAAAGGGTATAGTTCCTGAGGCTGTGAACACAATTTTTGAGTCTGATAAAAGGGATGTCGCAGCTCCTAAGATTGTTGTAGAAGATTTATTGAGAAAGGACCATATAACTTATTATGCTTATGATCTTCTTCATGATGGAGTTAGAGATAAGAAGCTTCTAAAGAAGCTTCAAAGTAGGTAATCTCATGATTCCTAAAGGAGCTTGTATTATGTTGATAAATCAGTTTTCTAATTAAAAAAGTGTGGAAGCTTGTTTGATTGTGGAAGCTTGTGGCATCTGAAAAGAAGTTACTGAAGGCATGCAGTAGTCTTCTTCAATTCCTTCAATTCTTAATTCAAGCTTGCATATCTTTGTCAGTCAAGGTAATAGATTCTTGGCTTTTCAAGTTAAGCAAAAAGGATAGAACTAGCTGTTGACAGCAGCGCCTTTTAAGACACTATTTCTGTCTATTCACACCAACGCTTTTTAAGATACTATTTCTGTCTATTCACACAAGTATTGTATTTCAAATCTAGAACTTGAAGTCTTATTTTAAGTTTCTGAAAGTCAGGAATAGGCATTCTGCACCTATTATTATGATTCTAGTTCAAACTTTCTAAACCTCCATGATATGGTGGTGAATTTGTTTTCAGAGACTGGAAATTTTTAGACCCTCATCATGCTTGTAACGGTTACGGAAGCAAATGCCTTACATAGGTTGTTACTGTCTGTAATGGTCGTTAATTTGATTGCATGCAAAGTATTTTCCTCTCAAAACCTCACTTGATTAACCGATTCTAGTTTAAGTTTAAAAGTTAATAACATCAGGTAAGCCCCATTTGATGAATTAGTAGCAGGCCTGCGGTACATTGCTTCATTGTTGTCAATGCTGGTTTAATTCCTTAGATTTGCCTAATTTTTTGGTCCTGCATGCAAGCTGCTATATCTGCTCTCCATTTCCACTTGGTTACGGAAGATTGAAATTGCATCATCTTTCTTGTAATAGATTCACTTCAATATTATTACTTGACTTGTATTTTGTTCTTACAAACTTTTCAATGTCTTGTTTCCAGGTAGTGCATAAGTTATGCAGCTATCATGGCAGTGGATTGTTTCATGTTTGTAATCTTTGTACACTATCTTCTCTGATTAGTTCCTAGTGAATTGGAGTTGAAGCTACGAGTCCAGAATTCAGCATCGGTGCTCTCGAAATTTAAAGTCCCAATCAGTTCTTCAGAGCTTGCAGTTGAAGGTATACTGAAAAGTGGAGAATGGAGGTTTTCGCTTCCCGTCTTTCCGTTAGTTCATTTTTGGTCAGCATAATGTCTAACACATTATAAAGTGCATTACAATAATTAAGATACGGTGTCATTTAAAGATAAATTGAAAGTACATTCTTTGTAATTTATAACTCTGTAAGATGTTTTGTCAGCTACCTTCATACAATGAAAAGATTGATAAAGGAGTTGTTTGAAATAAAGATAACCAAATTCTGATGACCATTTTAAATTTCAGAAAGAAAAGTAAAAGAATGCTCGAGAACTTGCTTGATCATTCAAGATGTTCGTTTATACATGATAGCGAGAATTCAAAAGGATTTCAATTTATCCATGTTTTATGAGACAATAGAAGAAAAGGTAAGAATATTAGTCAATAACAAGAAATCAAATATATATATATATATATATATATATATTTATATAAAAATATATATAAGTTGCAGAGATTCTTGGCCTTCCCAGGTTTTTGCATTCTATCACGCTCAAGACACTAGAAGTACAAAACCTAACTGTTCTCCAATCCCCTTTTTACATTGTCCATAAGAATTCAATTACCCGTTGAGAATTCTGTTTTAGAGCAAAATAAGAAAGCAATACAGCCTATGTATCTGGATTTCTTGTGCTTTCCATCTCTTTAAGCACCATTTCAGCCAAACTAATCACTTATTTTAGAGTATATCTTTACCAAAGCAGTTTGTATCACTGAATTCATATAAAACCCACTCCTTTTAATCTATGAATGGATTTGTGTTGCCTCTTCAATCATGTTAGTTTTACCACATTTCGTGTAGAAAACATCTTCACAGCTTCATCCATGTCTCCATACTTGACATAAAAGTCAATCAGGGCGGTTCCCACAAAGACATCCGCCCCTGAACCTGAACTTTTCCAATCTCAAGCTCTTTGAGTGCAGCACGAGCAGTCAAAACACTTGAGGTGGTAAAACTTTTTGGCATCAAAAACTGCTTTCCCATGAACAAAAAGATCCAAGGCAACCCAGTTTTCTTCGTTCTTAACAGCTGCAGATATAATTGCATTCCAACGGGCCACATTATCGACACATGAAACATCATAAAACATCCTCAAAGGTACAACTTTTTGTAAACAAATTATTTATTCCAGTACGAACATATCTATTCGAAAATAACCCATTTTTCATTGCAAGTTAATAAACCTGCTTCCCAAAGCTAGTGTTTTAAAGAGCAACACAAGCTGAAAGGAGACTCCTATACCTAATATCTTCAGTTCAAAAATTCAAAATTGTCAAGATGGCCGAGTTGGTCTAAGGCGCCAGTTTCAGGTACTGGTCCGAAAGGGCATGGGTTCGAATCCCATTCTTGACAATTTTTTTTTTATTTTTTTGAAAAGAACTAAGGTTGTTTGTAACCAAAAAAAAGTTGAGAACTAAGGTAGCAATAGATAAGTTGGCACATATGGAGAAAAGAAGGAATCATATAACGTCTGCTGACGTGTCAACTTGTTATTACTAGCTTTTGTCAAATTTTGTGAAGGGCAGCTGTCAACCTTTTTGCTTGGTTTTTTGTTTAGTTCATGGGAGTCATTTGCCTATAAGGGCAGTTTAGCAGTTTTCGTACTCTTTAAGGAATATGAATGAAACATCAGAAAAATTTTCTTATTCCACTTTTTTTTTCTTTTTCTATTCTCATTTCTGCATACATTCAATTTTCAGTCACTGTAATCGTGACAGTGTAATGGCCGCGCTAGTTTCCATTAAGGGTAACTTTGGTTTCTTCTTCCATCTCTATTAACTCCCTATCTTAAATTGATCTGGTAGAAGCTTTATCTTCTGCAACTAATTTCCTCTTAATTCTTTGCTCACCAATGCCATAAGGAAATGGTGAGGGAACCACTGCTAATCAGTAAGCACCTTGCAAATTCCTGCTCATTTCTATTAGAATATTTTGTAACCTAACCCTTTCTAAGATGCCAAAAGTCAGAATGTAATCTTTGCTAAGCTCATTGAGCAGTTCTAATGTCACAGCATCAGAAGAAATCCTAAAATAATAAAAGTAACGTAAGTATTGCATTAGTCAAAGTTTCCTCCTTATTCTATTCATAAGACCTGCATTCACATGCGTCATCCATTTTTGGTGTCAATAATTCACAACCAAGTCAAACTAATTATACAGATTCTCTCAGTTAGGCAAATCATGTATAATCGAAAAAAATATGTTCAATTAACTGCAGAAAGAAACTTATCCACCGTGAAACAACAGTACTACATGATATTTTTTGCATAGTTGACCTTACTCATCAATTCACCAGATCCCACTCAAGAAACCATTTTTTTCGAACTTCGATTTTGTACTATTTTGCTGAGAATCAGTAGCAAAGACGAGGGTTCTACTCTTCAATCAGGTATTTTACCAGTTGATGAGCTCATCAATGATGTAAATCTGATTAACAGAATTCTTTAATCTTATAATGGTTATCAACTCGAATATTAAATGCTATAACAAAAAACACTGAAGCAACTTGTTGTCTAATTTATTCTCCTATAGATCATCCGAAAGTATAATTTTGCTCTTTACCAGTGGCAACCAAAAATCATTTGTTAATGCCAGCTAGAAGCTATAATAATACAAAAAGTTTGTAATAAAAATAATATAAGAAAGTAAAAATATATTTAAATTTTCTGATGATACAAAGAGTTAGATTGGAGCGTTGACATCTTGCTCCCTTTAAAACAATTCATACTTTAAAAGAATTATATTAACAAATGCAATAAGACCAACAATTGGTTGGTGTGGGTGGCAAGCGGCTCTAGTCCCTTAAGTAAGATCAGAGTTCGAATCCTGACTTGTGTATGGAGTGCCAGTGTTGGGAGGGGGACAAGCCTAACCACGCTTTACTTCTCCCGACTCCGGAATAAGCACCGAAGGTGGATACCAGAAAGTTTCGACCAAAAAAAAAAACAAGTGCAATAGGAACTCAAAGTGTCACTTTAAAAACACGACAGCTCTACAGTTCTTTACTAAGGCTTAGTTTGGCACACCGATTGGCTCCGGTGCGGTGCGGTGCGATGGAATCTTTCACATAAAACAAAACAAAAAATCACAAAAAGACAAAAAAAAAATTTGTAAAATTATTTTTTTATCCCTTCTTTTAAATATTTTATTAATAAAACTTATACCTACGGTGGTCATTTCTCTTATTTCAATCTCACCGGAGCCAATCGCACCGCCCATCCAAACTAGCCCTAAAGGTATAGAAATAGCTAAAAAATTAAGTACCTTTCTGTTGTCCAAGAATAACATTGTGTTTGCAGAATATCAAAGTGAATAGAATTGTAACTGATCAAAAAAAAAAGTGAATAGAATTGTTATATTGTTTGAAGTTTTCAACTTCTATTTTGTAGATTGAAATATTTGTAACATTCATCGAACTTTGAATGCAAAAGTTATGAATAAATCCGTTTAATATATAACAACCGGTTATCAAATGTTAATGGCTAGCAAAAGTTTTAAAGTTTTCAAAGCCATAAACAGCTAAAGATATTGAACACTAGGAAACAAAAACTGCTTAAAAGCTATAATAACGTTTGAGTAATGTTAACATTAATGCCTCAATGAATGACTAGCAAGTTAAAATAACATATTCATAATGTTATTATAATAATGTTAAGCTTTATTTTATTATTAAAATTACAGTTTCAACATAGCTTGTTCATGACAAGCTTTGAGCAAAGGCTTTTCAATTGGCGAAGGAAGATTGTATGCACTCTTTATATAGCTCCAGAAACACGAACCAGGAATTCAAGCAAAGTTTTTGAAACAAAGAGAGAGAACTAAGAGAGATGGGAGAAGAAAATAAAGTTATGCTACTTGGTAATTGGTCTAGCCCTTTTGTGAAGATTGTGCGCTTGGCCCTGATGCTTAAAGGAGTTCCCTTTGAGTATGTGGAAGAAGATTTGCAGAACAAAAGCCCTCTGCTGCTCAAGTACAATCCTGTTCATAAGAAGGTTCCTGTTCTTGTTCATAATGGAAACCCAATTGTTGAATCACTCATCATTGTAGAATACATTGATGAAACCTGGAAGAATAGTCCTCAACTTCTTCCTGAGGATCCATCCAAAAGAGCCAAAGTTCGCTTCTGGAGCAGTTTTGTTCAGCAACAGGTTGGAGAAAATTCTCTGCATTCAATCTCTTAACCTTACATTTTAGACTTTCTCATTCAATATATCAGAATTGTTACTGTAAATTTAAATGGCCTAATGGTTGTGCCGTTGAGTGCAGCTGTTTGGTTCCATGTTCACGGTCATAAAAACCGACGGAGAAGCACAAGAGAAAGCCATGAAGGAAGTTTCGGAGAAATTGCAGCTGCTAGAAGAGGGACTGAAAGAGTTTTTCCCTGACGGAAGTTGCTCCATTGACGGCGAGAATGTGGGACTCCTTGACCTTGTATTTTGCTCATTGTTTGGCCCCAACAAAGTTGAAGAAGAAGTTCTTGGCTTGAAGATCTTAGATCCAGAGAAGACTCCATTGATAAGCTCCCGAGTAGCGGCTATAAACCAGCTGTCTTCGGTGAAAGAGTTGACTCCCCCGCATGACAAGCTGGTCGCATTTCTTCAATTTATCAGAGAAAATGCTCTTAAGTCTGCTTCAGCTTAACATAATTTGGTACCGGCGTGCTGTTATTTGTAAGCAGCAGTGAAGTTTATCAGACAACGTGCCCTCAACTTTTCTTCAGCTTCGCCTTTTAATATTTTGACTATTTGCCTAGTTTGGTTCGCAATGCTTCAGCTTTAAAACCATAATTTATCTGATGAATAAATCGCCTGCAAAATTCAAACCACCTTCCTCTGGCTTATCCTTGCAAAGTCTACACAATGTACCAAAACTTGGGTTTGAATTATAATTTTGCTTGCAAGCAGAATGAAGTTTGTTATTGATCTCTGGTTTAAATAACAATAAGAATTTGAGTTCTTAGTAATTGAATCAAATTTTTTAATGAAAGAAATCTATTTTAACATTATGTTGCCATAGATGATTTTATTTCATGATCACATTATAAAATTAAGAACATGACTGCTAATAAATTTTTTGATACCGTGAATACTAATATAAGTTTAGTTATACATTAAAATATTAGAAAGACGAAAAATATATCGATTACACCTAAGATGTTTATGATATAAATTGTAATTTATGGAAAAATATTTAATGTATCTGCTCATATGAATATTTCATACCAACTCCAATTGATCCATAACCACAAGAGCTGCGGTATAGATTATCAAAACATTCAGAACAAGAAACTACGAAATTTTCATTCAAACAGAGTTGCATACCTCTATGTTTTTATTTATTTATTTTTCGTGCTTATAATCTCAATTCAGATGAAAAGTACAAAATGAAAGTTTAAAATAGCAATAAGTAAATTATTTTGATAAATTTTAAGGCTGAATTGAATTTGGAACAACTATTAAAAACAAGGGAGACGATATTTTTTTCAGATTTCGTAAAACTTTTAATTCAATTCATATAATTTTCAGATAGCATAACTGTATCTAACATTGTTAAGTCTTATAAATTAACCAAAAAAGCTAACAAATAAGTTTGAGCATCAGGCAAACGCACATTAGAAAACGTCAAGGGGATGAAGCATGAGTAGCATGAAATAAGACAAAACGTAGTCCTTCAACCAAAGCCACTATCCAGATTAACAGAAAGTAGACACAAACATAATAGCTCCGGACAACAACATTCTTGTAACCAAGTCAATGTTAAACCACGGACATACGAATCACAAGTTCCAGAATTAATATACCCAGGGCCTTGGAAAAAGAAAATACAAAGGAAGCTCCATGGAATTCCCAGCAACGCCTTTACACATTTTAGCTGCTCCATTTCACGCAACATCATCACATAATGCCCGCTGTAAATCATATAATGTCATTTAGCATGGATCTAGAAAGGGGAACTGGGAATAGTGGTTAGACAAGCACAAATTCAAATAACCAAATCACACAACCCCACATACTCTAAATCGAATCAATCTACTGTCACTCACTCTAAAACAAATCAATCAACTATGAGTTACCCTTTTTTTTCGATAAGCTACAACTTATCAAAGTACAAATAAAACAGTATAAAACCCAAACCTTGATAAGATGTATGAGAAACTATTGGGGCATTTTCAGCAGCAGCAGTATGCATGACAGTTCGTTCACTGGTGCAGGCTTTGCTTTTAACCCCATCATCCTGCACCATTAATGGGGTGGAGCTGATTGATTGCTAGTCAGAGTCATCATAGACTTCCCCATCATCAGAAACCTCATCAAATGATCTCATGTCAAGCTGGTATCGGAGGATGCCTCCAATCCCACCAAAACCCCGGCAGAACTGAGAACCTTCCTGTGATTTGTTGGTAACAAACTCAAGACTACAGCCAAACCGCTTGTATTCATTAGCAAACCACTCTAAAAGCGACATCTTCTCCTGAACCTCCAAATCAGCAGAGTTGGCCGCATCACGGAAGTTGTTCTCATCAGCTTCCTGCTCCTTATTCAAATGTTTTATGATAATTTCACCGGTAACACTGTTCTTCAGCACATACCTATTTACATCCAGATTTTCCCACACAATAAGTATCTCAACAGCTCCCATCTCCAAGGCCTTCAATGTGTCATCCACACCAAAAACGTACTTCCCAGTATCTTGACTGATCTCCTCAAAGTATTTCCCAATTAAGCGTTTCTCCTGTATGAATTTCACATTGGACAGGATTTCTGAGGAAAGTTCAATTGCCTGGTTAAAACCATTCTCTCCTCCATAAGAGACATCAACAACATTCAGAATCTTAGCCTGCAGCCGCTGATCAAACATATCTGATTGACTCAGCTCAGTTTTAAAATCAGCTGATCCAGCCAGTATCAATCCAGCAACATTAGGCTGACTGGTGGCAGGATTAATGAAAAATTGCGTGGCAAGTTCAGCGGTCTTCCTTACATAGTTGTGGCGCTTTTCCATTCTAAGTCGTGCAAAACGAAGGGCTGATTGTCCTCCTCTCCCATGCTTCTTAGGAAGATCAACAGTAAACTTATGAAGCACCTCTCTGGAGTTACCACTTAATGTCCCAAAGAGAGTCCCATTACCATCCATCACAATAAAACCAAACTTATCATCTGATTCCAAAAGTTCATTCAGTGCCTCCGTGTGAAACTTGTTGTCACAGAGGTAGAGAGATGCATTTATAGGCCTGAAAGGCTCAAAATCAATTGTGACTTTTTTCTCCTTCCCATCTTCAGTCACAATTGTTCCTGTGTAGAGCACAAGCCCATTGGGAGGAACCTTACTATAAAGTTTGAGCCTCTGCTGGGCAGAAGTGATTGCACCTAACACAGATTGACGGTTGACCCTGCTTTTGATGTTTGAAGCAGTTCCAAATTCATCTCCCAGCATCTTGGTAACCCTTGATATCTGATCACGTGGAGGCATTATGAGAGATATCATGCTGGTGCCATTGCCTCTAGCAGCCTCAAGTGCTTTAATAAGCTTCTTAATCTTCCATATCTCAATATTTTTGTCAGTCTCGTGACCGTCTGCCATTACCTAAAAGCCACCAAACAATTAACAAACTATAAATCATAAGTATTAAAATCCAGCACTCTGAGCATATAAAACCTGAATATTATTTCTCAATAGTTTATTAAAAATAACAGGTGAATATTAAAAATAAAAGATTTATATCAAAACCACCGAAGAAAAATGCATGTGTGAATCAAATCATAAGCACAATCTTATAGGTCAAAGCAAGCATACCTTCACTTGCAACATAACAAAAGCAAGTTTAATGACCTAAAATAATAGACAAATTACTATTGGCTAGTTTAGCAGACTTGTTCCAAAAACCATCACAAACTTCAAATAAACTGAGAAGCTTAAACAGATCATCATCATCATCATCATCATCAGAGCCTTTATCCCAATAGATTGGGGTAGGCTATATGAACCAATATCTAAAATCATGTTAGATCGTCCATATGTATTCTCTGCCTCCATAGATTTTGCTTAAAAAGATAAAAAAAAAAGACTATCATATTTTGCATTTGTAATATACAAATTTCAAATGTGATGTGTACCTATTCTATCCTTCCATATGTGAATCCAGTACAGGGATTAACACCATTAAAAGAAGTAGCCAGTGTGGTCGTCATCCAAACGCATAATGACATGAGGCAACTTATTCCACAAATTGTCACATCATTAAAAATCTCATTAAAATGCATGTAGACATTCAATTTTATCCGGGGTCTTTAAAAAGGATTTTAGAAATGACATGATAAAGATAATTAAAAATTTCATCCTCAGTTAAATCTCTATTTATTTTTAAATTTATTAGAAAATGACATGATAAAGATATTTTTTAATATTTTTTATTTCATTTTTTCCTGACTTAGTTTTTTCAATTTCATCAATAGAAAACGTATTTAATCTAAATAAATCAACAGAATAAATAAGTAGAGCAAATATATAAAAACATAAACAAACAAATAAATATGTAAAAAAAATAGAAATAACAAATTTAAAAATGTGGAGGAATCAAATATGACATTATTCCAAGAAAACGTAATTGGTAACACTAACAAAATAATATCTAAATCAATCATTAAAACTAAGTAGACATCAAACAGATACTGATATACTCGTAATACCTCAGCCTCTGATTTTATAGAAAATCTAAACAAATCGAAAATAGTTAAGACGATCCTAAAAACTCCATAGAACAGCAACAAATACCTTAGTAAGAAACTCATATTTCCTATAAAATATTTCAAAAAAAAAAAAGCTTCCTATCAAGATATTTATTTTAGAGGGTTCAGATTAAAATATTCTAAATTTATTTTTATTGCTTCCAATAAAATGATATGCTAAGTTCCTATTTATATATTTTAATAGATATTCAACAACAAAAAAAAAAAAAAACTACTCATATTAGTGAATGAAAAGGTAAAGTTAAACCCCAGATTTAACCAAAAAAAAACTATAATTCGAAGCGATTTATGCGTAAGAAGAAAGCAAAATTAAGGGATATAATTTAAACTTCATTTCCAAAGTTGCCTCAACGATCGAATCAGAAATCGGACAGATCAAATAGAAAAAGCAAAAATAAAAATAAAAAATAAAAAATAAAAAACCTGTTTTGAATTAGTTAAAATAAAATTAATAATAAAGGAGAGATTTGGAAAGAGAAAAACCTGAGGGAAATCACCTCCAAAAGAGCGGAAGAAGAGGCTGCAAATTTGTTTGCTTGGGTAAGAGAGAAACCGCACCGCAGTTTTTTCATATATAGCTACTACAAGGAGCGGCACTTCAGCGGCCCTAGCGGTAGTAGCACCATGCTGCGAGGGTAAGAGAGTAATTTTGTTCTTTATCATGCATGATAAAAAGTTTTTGTTAATTATTTTTAAGTAAATATATCAATGTTTAAAATTTTTTTTATAATTATTTTATACATCATCCGTATATTTATTTTATTTCACAAATGAAATCAAAATAATGATACATGTCTTATAAAATATCAAAACTATAAAAAATAATAAAATAATATATATGTCATATTGTTAATCTTATTTGTAAAATAAAAAAATTTCAGCATGATTTATGAAAATAATTATCTTTTTTTAACAATAATGAAACTTAGACCTTAAGTTAACAAAGAATATTATTCTTTTGCCTATTAAGAAAAAAAAAGACTATTATGCTTTTTGTTGTACTTTACCACCCTGAAAATTTAAAATTTATGACATGTAAACTTTTTTACTAATTATTATAAATTTTGATTTCTATTATTTTAAATATTTCAATTAATTAAATGTCAGGAAATATATCTAAAAGTTACTATACATTCAAAATTGCTAACCATTAATGGTATAAGATGACCACCTGTTACTAAAATTAATTTTGATTGATTTCAATTTTATTTGATTGATATCACATGAGAAATTGATTCTTTAAGTTTTAAAGATAATCTTCTTATTTGATGATATTTGTATATGAGAGTTTAAAAAGCTTTCGATCATGAATTATCTAGTGAATTTATATGTGAGATATATGAAATTCTCAATTTATCATTTCTTGGAATAGTGGAGATAATTTAAAATAAAAACTATTCATTACAAAGTCCTATATCTAGATGCATTATCGTTAAATCATAACATATGGTTAGATTAAAGTCTGTAATTAACATATTGTTTTTTTAAGTAGAGTGTTTGTTAAAAGAAAAAGATTGTGGTACACTCTTTTAAGTCTTCCTATGCATGTAGAGAAATGAGAAAACGTTTTTTTATAGATTTCCACTTAATTCCGGATTATTTGCTAATATGGGATAAAGTGAAGTCCCGTAGCAAAAATGTGCAACCTTTTTTTGAGGAACTCACAATCCAAATTAAAGGGTGAATATGTTTCATGTGTCTCATATTCAATCTAAATATTCAAGTTTTGATTACTTTTAGACATATACCTTATATAAGAACCAAATTACATTTCTTTATCCACAAAAAAAAATGCATTTCTTTAGGATTGCATACATGAGCACGTTTTGTAATAAGAGAGGGATTATTGTATATATTACCAAACTTATATGTTCTTCAATTGATTATAAGTATTTGATTTAAATAAAAGTGTTTATTAATCCTATAGTTACATTTGTGTTAAGAAAATGATGTTTTGGAAGCATAAAATAAGTTTTAAAATGAATAATGTAGACACCCTATTTTGTCTGCGATCTTAACTTGTAAAAATAATTAATTGATTTAGGTGACATAGTATTTTGGATAATAGAATTATGCTAGAATTAAGTTAGGATTTTTTTTAGATGTAGAATTAACATTAATTAAAAAATTAGAATTAAAATAGGATTTAGGAATAATTAAAAAAATTGAGAAAATAAAATAAAATTAATTTTAAGATCAGATAATTAAATTATTAGATTTTTTAGGATAATTATTAGTTTATTAATAAGAGAGTTATTATTATATTAAAATTAGAGTAATTAGAGTTAGATTAACATAAGAATTAAATATATAAAATATGCAAAATAGGAGATAATTGATGGAATAAGTTTAGTTATATTAGGACTCTAACAAGTTTGTGATTATAAAAAGAGGTTAAACCCATAATTTGAAAAAAAAATAACAATCAAGCCTCTTCAAGACCTACCAACACAGCTAATCCCTCATCAACGGCTTTATTATCTGTTAGTATTATTATCTGTTAGTATCATTGTTGGAGGGCCTAATAGGCTCATCTCACCGAGTTTAGTAACAAGTGATCTATTGAGCTACACACAAGAAGTAACTGCGTAACTGCCCACTTAACTACGTGTAATCGCCTAGAAAGAGTAATCGCCCACTTAATTACACAAACGCCTATATAAAAAGGCAGAGACAAGATAAAGGGACAAGCACACTTTCACTCTCTTCCAATATTCTTTCTTGAATACTCTTCTGACTTAAGTACCAGAGAAAGTCCCATCAGAAACAATCCTAGTGGACCTTTTATTTTACAAGTTGATTTATGGAGACCCATCAAGCTCACACAACTCAAGTCATGTTCTTGATGTTCGTGATCCTTTGAGCATCCATGGAGATCCAATTACAAGAGCTAAATCAAAGATAATGCAATAAGCCTTGGCTGGTTTCATTAATATTGCTAGAGAGAAAGCCCAACAAAGCTTGAGCATGGAGGATGATAAAGTCTTCTACAACATGATCCAAGTCCAAGTTCAACCTTCTTGAAGACACACACACAAGTATTGGGCCGAAATGCAATTAGGCTGGATGCATATTTTATTTAGTTAAGTATTATTGGGCTGAATGTTGTCTTAATTTAATTTAGGGAGTATCAAATTAAAGATTCCTTCCTTTCAAGGTAAGAATGATCTTGAGGCTTACTTAGAATGGGAAAAGAAAGTGGAGATGGTCTTTGATTGCCATAACTATTCCAAAGAAAAAAAGGTGAAACTTGCTGTTGTAGAGTTCACGGATTATACAATCATTTGGTGGGACCAACTCATGCTTGGTAGACGTAGGAATAGAGAGCTACCTATAGTTACATGGGATGAAATGAAACGTGTTATGAGAAAAAAGTTTGTTACTAATCATTACTATAGAGAGCTTTATCAAAGGTTACAAGGTCTCACTCAAGGTTCTAAGAGCGTTGAGGATTATCATAAAGAAATGAAAATTATCATGATCAGAGCTAATGTTGAAGAGGATAGTGAAGCCACTATGGCTCGATTCTTACAAGGATTGAATCGTGAGATTGCTAATATAGTGGAGTTACATCACTATGTGGAGTTTGATGATATGTTGTATATGGCTATAAAGGTTGAAAGGCAACTCAAGAGAAAAGGTTATTCATCTCGTTTTATGCAAGGTTCTAATTCGTCTTCTTCTTGGAAACTAAACACCTTTCGAAGGGATGATAGGACTACATTCAAACTTAAGACTGAATCCTCATTCAAGCCTAAGGGTGAGAGTGTCCAAAAGCCCAAACCCGAGGCTGTCCAAGCACCCCAAGGTAAGAGTAGAGACATTAAGTGTTTTAGATGTTTGGGAAGAGGACACATTGCATCACAATACCCAAACAAACGAGTCATGATTATGCGTGATGATGGTGATGTTGTAAGTGAAGTGTTGACACCTAATTTTGTCCCATTTTTGTTGTTGTTGTTATTATTATTATTATTATTATTATTATTATTATTATTATTATTATTATTTGTTTAATTATTATGATTATATGTTTTATTTTTATTTTTATTATCGTTGTATATATTCTGTTTATTATTATTATTATTATTATTATTATTATTATTATTATTATTACTGTTATAATATTATTATTTTTATTTTTATTTTATGTTTTTTGTCCAATCTGTCGATCAGCCTGTCTGTAGCCCCTGCCATTGCCCATCTCCCCAAGCCGTCCCATCTCCACCGGCCACCAGCCTGTCACCCGTCCATCTCGTCTCTGCCAGCCACCATTCCTGAACCCTCAAATCTACAAAAACCCTCCCTCAACCAGCAACACAGGGGGGAATCGAGACAGGACCATTTCCTTTCAGCCACCCAAATCTAAAACCAAGAGCCCTAACCACCCCTGCCTCTCCACCAGACCTGAGACCCCAATTTTGCTCACCACCTCTGCCTCTGTCGAGAGCCCCCATCATCATCGAAGCCCCAAAAATTCTCCACACACAGACCCTAAACCCCATTTTCCCTCAAAAAGATCACCAGTCAAAAACCCAAACTACCCATAACTCTCACCAAACCACCATCACCGAAGCCCCAAAAACGTCATTTCCCCTAAAGCTGCGCCCGAACCCGAGAGCCCCAAAGCTTAGATCTAAGATCTAAGCACCCCTAATACCTGCAAAACAAAAAACAACCAAACACAAACCAAAACAAAAATCCAGAAAAAAACAGAAAATCAAAAAAAGGGGGAAAGGCTTTCGACGAAGCTCAGATTTGCGGGGCTAGGGTGATTTTTTTTGGTGAAACGGATGCTAGATTCGGGCTTAGGAGGCTAAGAGGAATCGAAAAAAGGGTATCTTTTTCATTTTTGGCCACCAGCAGCGGCGACGCACTGCGATGAGCGGCTGGGCTGTGGCGGCCGAGAATCGCCCCGGCAGAGAGCCTTCAAAGGCTCTGGTTTTTTTTTTGAAGAAGGAAAAAGAAAAAATGAAGTAAAAAAAAAAGAGTGGCTTTTATAGTTTAAAAAAAACCGAAGGATCCGCGCCTGTACCCGACCCGGGTCCAAGACTGGCGCAATTGACCCGCTTCGGAGGAGAAGACTCGCGTTCTAGCCATCGGCCCGGATCCGACTCGCTCCGACCGACCCGCGCGTTTGGCCCGCTAGCCGACCCGATCTGGCCCACCTGCTTTGGGCCTTTCCTTGGGCTATCTAATTTGGGCCTCCTTGCTTTCCTTTGGGTCCAAGCCCCAGCTATTTTAGTAAATTTTTTTTTCTTTTCTCTTTATTTATTTATTATTTATTTTTTTATTAAAATTTTCTCTTATTAATTAGAAAATTAAAAATTAAAATAAATTAAAATAAAAAAAATTATTATCATTATTGTGTTGTTATTATTATTATTAATAACTATTGTTGTGATTATTATTATTATTATTATTATTATTATTATTATTATTATTATTATTATTGTGTTTTATTATCGTTGTTATTGTTATTGTCATGGTTGTTGTCATTATTATTATTGCCATTATTATTATTATTAGTAAATGTTGCAAAATAAGGAATTGAAATTTTTTTTTCTTTTACTTGTATTTTCATTAATTATTATTGATTAGAAAATGTGTAAAAAAAATAAAAACAAAAGAACAAGAAATCAAAAACAAAGAAAAGTAAATAATGAAATTTAAATTTAATTAAATAAAATTTCGATGATGGGATGTCATGAAACTCACAAGTAGTGATTTCTTGACTGATCCCTAGGTGAGAAGAGTCGTACTAAATGTTACCAGAGTATTGGGATATTTAGTATGATTTTTCAATAATTTAAATTTTTATTAAAAATGAAAAGGAATAAGTTTTTTTAAAACAAAGAAATATAGATAAACAAATAAATAATAAAATTTAAATTTAATTAAATTTTTTCCGATGATGGGATGTCATGAAACTCACAAGTAGTGATTTCTTAACTGATCCCTAGGTGAGAAGAGTCGTACTAAATGTTATCAGAGTATTGGGATATTTAGTATGATTTTTCAATAATTGAAATTTTTATTAAAAATGAAAAGGAATAAGTTTTTTTAAAACAAAGAAATATAGATAAACAAATAAATAATAAAATTTAAATTTAATTAAATGTTGTCCGATGATGGGATGTCATGAAACTCATAAGTAGTGATTTCTTGACTGATTCCTAGGTGAGAAGAGTCTACTAAATGTTACTAGAGTATTAGGATATTTAGTATGATTTTTCAATAATTTAAATTTTTTATGAAAATAAATAATTTATTTTTTTATAAAAAGAAACAAAGAAGAATAAATAATGACATTTGATAATTAAACAATGGTCCAATGATGGGATGTCAAGAAACTCACAAATAGTGATTTCTTGACTGATCCCTAAGTGAGAAGAGTCTACTAAATGTTACCAAAGTATTGGGATATTTAGTATGATTTTTCAATAATTTAAATTTTTATTAAAATAAAAATAAATAAATTTTTTAAAAGAAAATAGAAAAAGGAAATTAATAACCAAATTTAAATATAATTAAACAATATGTCCGATAATGGGATGTCATGAAACTCACAAGTAGTGATTTCTTGACTGATCCCTAGGTGAGAGAAGTTCACTAAGTGTTACCAAAGTATTAGGATGCTTAGTGCAATTTTTCAATAATAAAAATTTTTATTTAAAATAAATAAAGAAATTTTATATAAAAAAATTAATTAAAAAATTCATTTGCATCATTCATAATCTGTTTGCATCATATGCATTCATAATAATTTTCGAAGCGAGTGTGAATCTTCCGATGATAAGATTCTATAGAACACACAAGTAGTGATTCTTAAGAAATCTCTAGGTGAGGAAATTATCCGAAATGCTATCAGAGTATTGGGGTACTTCGGAATAATTTTCAATACAAAAGATTTTCACTTATTTCAAATAAAAAAATAAAATTTAAATGTTTCAAAATTAAACGAATAAAAAATGATTTCAAAATAAATGGAATTATTTTTAAATATTAAATTAAGACCATTTTATTAAAACCAAAGGATAACACATGATTACTATGGTACCATTTTTTAACGGGCGTCGTGGGGGTGCCAATCCTTCCCCACGCATAACCGTACTCCTGGACCCGATTTTGTTTTCGCAGACCAAAAATTGTCTTTTTAATAAAACTTAATTTTTGAGATTTTGTTAAAAAGATAAATATTTTAGGTGACCAATCACACCTAAACAAAAAAGATTGGTGGTGACTCCCATTATTTTTAAATGTTTTTCAAAATCGTCTAGTGCGAAACCGTTACGACATGAAGATTCTGATGTTGATGATGAGATGCCACCATTGAAGGACATTGATGAGGATGATGGCTATGTTGAGTTTG
Source organism: Heritiera fomes (assembly GCA_032173925.1). Taxonomy (NCBI): domain Eukaryota; kingdom Viridiplantae; phylum Streptophyta; class Magnoliopsida; order Malvales; family Malvaceae; genus Heritiera; species Heritiera fomes. Next base: position 6,845,302 of record JAPDPM010000005.1, on the reverse strand, counting down.
CTGCACATGGTGAAGCACTTGTAGCTTGTCGTGCATTAAGTGCCCAAGTTAAGAATGAAGATGAAGTGCAATGAGAAAATATTTTCCATACTAGATGCCATGTTAACAATAAGGTATGCTCTTTGATTATTGATGGTGGTAGTTGCACTAATGTTGCTAGCACTTATTTGGTTGACAAATTGAGTTTACCCACTACAAAAGATCCCAAACCATACAAACTTCAATGGCTCAATAATTGTAAAGAAGTAAATGTGACCAAGCAAGTATTGGTGTCATTTTCAATTGGAAGGTACAATGATAAAGTGTTGTGTGATGTTGTGCCTATGCATGCTGGCCATTTGCTTTTAGGAAGACCATGGCAATTTGATAGACGTGTCATACATGATGGATTCACAAACCGTTATTCATTTACCATGGACGGTAAGAAATTCACACTTGCACCCTTGAGTCCTAAGGAGATTTATGAGGATCAGTTGAGGTTGAAAGAGCAAAATGAATCACAACAAAGGTTAAAGAATCTAGACAAAGGCAAAGATATTGCAAAGAAAGAAAGAATGGATGTGAGCTTCTAGGCAAAGCAAAGGGATGTAAAGGTTGCTTTTCTAGCTAAGTGCCCAATCCTTTTGTTTTTATATAAAGAATCTTGTTTTAGTTCTAATGATCTTAAATCTTCTTTGCCTACTAATGTTGTGTCTCTTTTGAAGGAATTTGGAGATATATTTCCTGAGGAGATTCCAAATGGTTTGCCACCTATTAGGGGAATTAAGCATCAAATAGACCTTGTTCCTTGAGCTGCCATTCCCAACCGACCTGCCTATAGAAGTAATCCCGAGGAGACAAAGGAGCTTCAAAGGCAAGTTGACGAGCTCATGAAGAAAGGCTACGTTAGAGAGAGCATGAGTCCATGTGCTGTTCTTGTGTTACTTGTTCCTAAGAAGGATGGGACGTGGAGGATGTGTGTTGATTGTCGTGCCATCAACAAAATCACTGTAAAGTATCGCTATCCCATTCCTAGATTAGATGATATGCTTGATGAGTTACATGGTTCTTGCATCTTTTCTAAAAATGATTTGAAAAGTGGTTATCATCAAATTCGCATGAGAGAAGGTGATGAGTGGAAAACTGCATTTAAGACTAAGCATGGTTTGTATGAATGGTTAGTTATGTCTTTTGGATTAACTAATGCACCTAGCACTTTCATGAGATTAATGAACCATGTCTTAGTGCTTTCATTGAAAAATTTGTAGTTGTCTATTTTGATGATATCTTGATCTATAGTAGAAGTTTGCATGAACATACTGAACATTTAAAGAATGTGCTTAATGTCTTGAGAAAAGAAAAGTTGTATGCTAACCTTAAAAAATGTTCCTTTTGCACTGATAAGATTATATTTCTTGGATATGTTATTTCTTCTAAGGGTATAGCAGTAGAAGATGAAAAGGTTAAGGCAATTAAAGATTGGCCTATACCTAAGAATATCTCTGAAGTGCGTAGTTTTCATGGATTAGCTAGTTTCTACCGTAAGTTTGTTAGAGACTTCAGTACTATAGCTGCACCTTTAACTGATGTTGTTAAAAAGAATGTTGGATTTAAATGGGGTCTTGAGCAAGATCGTGTTTTTAACTTACTTAAAGAGAAGCTTTGTTCCGCACCTTTATTATCTTTACCTGACTTTTCTAAAACTTTTGAGATTGAGTGTGATGCTTCAAGTATAGGTATTGCAGCTATTTTAATGCAGGAGAAGAGCCCCATTGCTTTTTTCAGTGAGAAGTTAAGTGGAGCTGCCCTTAACTATCCCACATATGATAAAGAGATGTATGCATTAGTGAGGGCCTTGGAAACATGGCAGCACTATTTATGGCCTAAGGAATTTGTCATCCACACTGATCATGAGTCCTTGAAGCACTTGAAAGGACAAAGTAAGTTGAACAAGCGTCATGCCAAGTGGATGGAGTTCATTGAGACATTTCCATATGTGATCAAATATAAACAAGGTAAAGAAAATGTCGTGACTGATGCATTGTCTCGAAGGTATAGTCTAATCACTACTCTTAATGCAAAACTACTTGGATTTGAGTATATTAAAGACTTGTATGCTACTGATGAGGATTTTGAAAATGTGTTCATTGCATGTGAGAAAACTGGTTTTGGAAAGTTTTATAAGCATTATGGATTCTTATTTAGGGAAAATAGATTATGTGTGCCTAGGAGTTCTTTAAGAGAATTACTTGTTAGAGAAGCCCATAGTGGTGGGTTAATGGGACATTTTGGAGTAAAGAAAACTTTAGATATATTGCATGATCACTTCTTTTGGCCTAACATGAAAAGAGATGTTGAAAAATTGTGTGAAAGATGTGTCACTTGTAAACAAGCTAAGTCTAGTATTGACACCTAATTTTGTCCCATTTTTGTTAATTATTTTTATATATTTGTATTTGTTTTTATTTTTATTATTTGTTTTATTATTATTAGCATTATTATTTTTTCTTCTTTTATTATTATTATTATTATTACTTATATATATATTTTTTTTATTTTATTTTATTTTTATTGTTATTTCTATTACTTTATTATTATTATTATTATTATTATTATTATTATTATTATTATTATTATTATTATATTTATATTTATATTCTTTGTTTTTTTTTGGTCCAATCTGTCTCCCATCAACCATCCAATCTGCCGCCAGTCACCACTGCCAACTCCTGCCACCACCAGTCAGCCTCTGCCTACCCCATCCCATCCGCCGGTCACCAGCTACTCTACCCGATCCCATCTATACCAGCCCCCTTTCTACAAAAATCTCTCCTTCAACCAGCAACAGGGGGAGGGGGAAGCTTGAAGCTCTCCCCATTTTACACGAAAACCCAGAGACAACCCAAAAGGACCCCCAAACCATCCTCGCTGGGATCCCAAGCTTCATTGTCGCACCTCCTCTGATCACCATTCTCGATCACCATCCTTCGACTACCCAAACTCGTGCCTCGCCAAACCCTAAACTACGAAGGCCCCCTTTCCCCCACAAACACAACATCACCCGGAACCAAAGAGAACCCTTGCCAGCGGAACCTCAACTCCGAACCCCTACCACAGCCCCATCCGACCATCACCATCCCTCACCTGCACAAAAAACACAAACAACACACAACCCCAACAGCAACCCAAACACCCACACACCAACAAAATCGCTACCAAAACCAAATCTGAGGACCCCGGATCTCAAATCTGAGATTTGACCCTCTAGTACCTGCAAAAAAAAAAGAAATCAAACCCACAACAGCAACCACAAAACAAAAACCACCACCAGATCCAAAAGCAAAAACAAAAAACAAAAAAACAAAAACCGAGAGGCCGAAAATTTCGTCCTCAGATCCGTGGGGTTAGAGGGCTTTTTAGGAGAAATAGAGGTCGAAATCGGGTTCAAGGGGTAAAAAGGCATTGGAAAGTGGGAAGCTTTTTAATTTTCGACCACCAGAGGCGGCGGCCGGCGGCGGCGGACGGCGGCCCAGGCGGCGGCCGGAAATCGCCTGGCCGGTAGAGCTTTGGAAAGCTCTGAAATTTTTTTTGTAAAAAAGGGGAAAAGTGAAAGAAAAAAAAAGGGAGAAGGTTTTATAGAGATAGGCCAACCCGCGCGCGGACCCGGATTAGACCCGGGATCCGCGCGCCCGACCCGCCAGCGGAGCAAGGTCCGCGTGTAGAACCGACCCGACATGAGGATCTGTGTGCCCGACCCGACTCCACAGCTGCTGATGACCCGTTTGCTGACCCGATCCGACCCACGTCCGGCCCGTCCGTGACCCGCTCGGCCCAGCAATTCCAGCCCATTGCCATTGGGCTTTGACTTTTAGGCCAAGTTCAAAGGGCTTCTTTGGGTTTTAAAACCCAACCATTTGGGGTATAATTTCTTTCTTTCTTTCAACCTTTTGTTTTTTTATTATTATTATTATTATTATTATTATTATTATTATTATTATTATTGTTGTTGTTTTATTATCTTTATTACTATTATTATTATTATTGCATGTTGTAAAATGAAAGTTTTTTTGAAAAAATTTTCTTTTATTTGTACTTTCCTTAATTATTATTATTGATTAGAAAATGTTTTTTAAAAAAATAATAATGAAATTTAAATTTGAGTAAATGATAAATTATAAATTTTAATTAAATAAAATTTCGATGATGGGATGTTATGAAACTCACAAGTAGTGATTTCTTAACTGATCCCTAGGTGAGAAGAGTCGTACTAAATGTTACCAGAGTATTGGGATACTTAATATGATTTTTCAATAATTTATTTTTTATTAAAAAATAAAAATAAATAAGTTTTTAAAAAGAAAATTAAAAAAAGAAATTAACAATAAAAATTAAATTTAATTAAATAAAATTCCGATGATGGGATGTTATGAAACTCACAAGTAGTGATTTCTTAACTGATCCCTAGGTGAGAAGAGTCGTACTAAATGTTACCAGAGTATTGGGATACTTAGTATGATTTTTCAATAATTTATTTTTTATTAAAAAATAAAAATAAATAAGTTTTTAAAAAGAAAATTAAAAAAAGAAATTAACAATAAAAATTAAATTTAAATAAATAAAATTCCGATGATAGGATGTTATGAAACTCACAAGTAGTGATTTCTTAACTGATCCCTAAGTGAGAAGAGTCGTACTAAATGTTATCAGAGTATTGGGATACTTAGTATGATTTTTCAATAATTTATTTTTATTAAAAAATAAAAATAATTAAGTTTTTAAAAAGAAAATTAAAAAAGGAAATTAACAATAAAAATTAAATTTAATTAAATAAAATTCCGAGGATGGGATGTCATGAAACTCACAAGTAGTGATTTCTTGATTGATCCCTAGGTGAGAAGAGTCGTACTAAATGTTACCAGAGTATTGGGATATTTAGTATGATTTTTCAATAATTTATTTTTTTATTTATTTATAAAAAAATAAACAAGTTTTTAAAAGAAAATCAGATAAACAAATAAATAATAAAGTTTAAATTTAATTTAAATTAATGCCCGATGATGGGATGTTATGAAACTCACAAGTAGTGATTTCTTAACTGATCCCTAGGTGAGAAGAGTCGTATTAAATGTTACCAGAGTATTGGGATATTTAGTATGATTTTTCAATAATTTAATTTGTTTTATTAAAAATAAAAATAGATGAGTTTTTAAAGGAAAATAAAAAAAGAAATCAATAATAAAATTTAAATTTAAATGAAATTCTTCCGATGATGGGATGTCATGAGACTCACAAGTAGTGATTTCTTGACTGATCCCTAGGTGAGAGAATTAGCTAGATGTTACCAGAGTATTGGGATATTTAGCTAAATTTTTCAATATCAAGAATTTCATTAATAAAATCAAAATACATAAAATTTCTTTTAAGTGTCATATGCATCATTTTTAATTTGTTTACATCATGTGCATTGATAATAATTTTCGAAGCGAGTGTGAATCTTCTGACGATGAGATTTTATAGAACTCACAAATAGTGATTCTTAAGAAATCTCTAGGTGAGGAAAATTATTTCAAATATTACCAGAGTATTGGAATATTTGATTTAATTTTTTCAATACAAATAGGTTCACATTCACTTTTGAAAAATAAAATTTAACTTTTTTAAAAAAAATAATAAAACAAAATTATTTTTACAAATAAAAAATGACTTTGAATAAAAAGAATAAAATTGATTGTAATAAAAATAAAAATTATTTTTAAATATTAATTCAAGACCATTTTATTAAAACCAAATGATAACACATGATTATTATGGTACCGTTTTTTAACGGGCGTCATGGGGGTGCTAATCCTTCCCCACGCGTAACCGTACTCCCGAACCCAATTTTTGTTTCGCAGACCAAAAGATTATCTTTTTAATAAAACTTAATTAATTTTGAGATTTTGTTGAAAAGATAAACATTTTCAGGTGGCCAATCACACCTAATAAAAAAGATTGGTGGCGACTCCATCTTTGTTTTTTTTAAATGTTTTTCAAATTCGTCGAGCGCGAAGCCGTTACGACAGCTTGGCGACTCCACTGGGGACGCTTTTTGAGGGTCAAGCCATTTATTAATCATGTGTTATCCTAAGTTTTAATTTAAAGGTCTTAATTAATATTTAAATTTAGTTTCTTTAATTTTAAATAATTTGTTGCATTTGTGTGAATAAGTTATTATGTTTATTTTATGGCATTCTTTATCTTGTATATATTATTGTTAATAAATTATTGGGGCATTGTAGGATAAGGGTTACGGTTTGATAAATGTTCCCTCATACACACTTGCACTTGCATTTGCATCACATGAGCTCTATACCTGAGTTTCGTCCTTCTTAGGAGGGAGTAGAGTACTTTTGCTCTCGTGAGGTAATCACCTCCGTAATGGCAATCGAAATACTCCCACTCAAATTAAATCTTACTAGTCCAGTGTGGATGACAGTAAGCTATAATTTGGGAACCTTTTGACCTTTTAGAGACCCAACCCAGCATGTAAAAGGCCTTAAGAAGCCGATCCTAGCAAGAGCCATGTCCAATTTTTGTAGAAATTATCCTGAAATTAGGACACATGAGGGAACATTTTACTACCCATTTTTTCATATCATAACTCTATTGATTTTTCAAATTCATGCTCTCATAAAATCAAAAGATATTTGTTTTCAAATAAAATTTCACATTTTTACAATTTAAAAAAAAAACAAAGATTTATTCAGTTTCTCTCCTTTGTCAAAAATAACATGAAAACATCATTCATTCTTTAATACAATTTGAAAAATAACAATAATGTTTTTATTTCTTTTAAACTAATGGAGACATTAAAAAGGAGGAATTTTGATGAGAAAATAAAAGGTAAGTGCATTGTCACATTCTTTTAAAAATAGATTAAATAAAAAAGGAAATTAAAGAAAATAAATTGTGGTGTGAAAATAAGATAATTTTGAAAGAAAAGATAGGAAAAAAGAAAAATTTTATTCTTAAAAAAAAGAGAAATCACCAAAATTAAAAAGGAATTCATTGAATTTAAATGAAAACGATTTGGGTTCTTTTATTCTTAAATTTTAGCATGGCATATTTCATTACATTAATGCATTCACATCACATAATAAGGAAGATATTTGTCTTTTTGGAGTAAAATAGGTCAAAGATATGGGAGATTAATTAAGAAAGCTAGACTATTTTGGAGAATAATCGAGAGGAGTTTGGACGTGATATACGAGAGATGAAGGGAAAGCTAACTAGGATAATGCAGATGCTTGAAAATTTTGGAGAGGCTAAATTGGTTCATTCTCAAGGATCGTTGTTGTTTCCAGAACGACTACATGTTGAATCATTAGCAAATGGAGACCAATTGACTTGTCATATAAGGAGAAAGGACTGATTGATGCAAAGTTCTCGATATGAGGGAGGTGGCTACAAAACTTTTTATAGGTTTGCATTCACTTCATTCATATATGCACAACATGATTTTGACAGAAAATAATAAGGCTAACAATAACTGTTTCCTTAAAGAAAAAAATATAATGAAAAAAAGAGAAAGAAAAATAGTGGATCAAAATAAAGGAATGGCCAAATGACAATTTTCAGTTTATAATTTTCCTTTTTGCTTTTTTCTTAGTATACAACTTGTGGCATTCTGAAATAATAACAAGATTGAATTTTCTTTTTATTTATTTCACAATTTCCATACAATAAAAGCTTCATGTTAGCATGACAAGCATGACATCTAATTCGAGGTTATGACAGATTAGGTGCCAAGTGGCTAGAACATTGGAAAATTTTGGAAATAGTCTTGGACCATGGAAGAGACAGAAATGAGTCGAATGGAAAGGATGGAAAAAGCACAGCAAGAGATAAGAGAACAATTATCACAAATGGCAGGTTTGTTGAAGAAGTTGAACAATGGGGAAATAGGACAATTAGCCACTCAAGAGGGGCATCGGTTACGAAACGCTGAAGATTCTTTTTGTCCACTCAACATTGGCTCACGAGAAACCCAATCATCTCCAGAGCCACAAGCAATGCCCACCGAGGGTTATGTGTGCCCTGATATGCCGTCTGCAGTCGACCCTAGTCAGTTTCAAGGGCATGCAATTCCCACCATGAACCCCCTCGAACCAATTCAGGTTGCCAATTTCGATAGTCATAAAGAGCGAGGGATGCCACAAGTGGAAGGAGGCTCAAGTTCCCGACAAAAGATAGAGCTTATAGAAGAAAGGCTTCGAATTGTTGAAGGAATGGATTTTCATGGATCTTTAGATGCTGCCGGATTATGCTTAGTACCTGGTGTGGTCATTCCTTTAAAGTTTAAAGCTCCAGAATTTGAGAAATATGATGGGACCACTTGTCCAAAGGCCCATATCACTATGTACTGTAGAAAAAGGGCAACGCATGTGCATGATGACAAGCTGTTGATCCATGTTTTCCAAGACAGCCTTAAAGGATCTGCTGCTAGGTGGTATACACAACTGGGCAGGGGTGATATTCACTCATGGGAAGATTTGGCAAAGGCATTCGTCGCCCAATATAAGCATATTGTGGATTCGGCCCCAGATCGTTTATCCTTGCAAACTATGGAGAAGAAAGCTACTGAAGGCTTTAGAGAATATGCCCAGAGATGGAAGAATGTTGCCACCCAGGTCCAGCCTCCCCTCACAGAAAAAGAGACTGCGACTCTGTTTCTTAGTACCCTCCAGACACCATATTATGATAGAATGATTGGGAATGTTACTAAGAATTTTGCCGACATGGTAGCCTCTGGAGAAATGATCGAGAATGCAATTAAGAGGGGCAAGATCAAGATAGATGACATTGCTGATAACAGGCCCGAAAGAACGGAAGAAGAAGTGCAAGCTGTGACATTTGAGGGGCAATTTCTCAAAAATCCCACTCCACATAATTCTTTTTTGTCTCACCCATCATACCGTCCAACCTCGAACAATGCTTCCTATGATCCTTATCTTTATTCACCAATCCCGCAACCGGGATTCCAAGCAAACCCTTACCCTTCAACGGTTGCTCATGCGCCTATCTTCATGCCTAGGCCAGTAGCTCAACCTCCTCAACCATCAACAAACAACAGAAAAAGATCGAGAAGCAATCAAGGAAAAATCCCAATTCCAATCTCCGATCTTTTGCCCTTTTTGATAAAAAACCAATATTTGACCCCTATACCTTTGAGAACAGCACCAAACCCGTTGACCAAGAGCTATGACCCGAACAGTAAATGTGACTATCACATGGGGGCAATTGGGCATGCAACAGGAAAATGCAGACAATTGAAGGAAAGGATTGAAGAGCTCATCAAGGGTGAATCTTGACTCAAAAACTCATGGAACAGTGGAAGTCCACTTTGGTGTAAAATCATGGCATTTTGGCAGATCAATCTGGAGGAAAACGGAGATTTTGAGATTTTGAAGTCTGTATTTTGTCGGAAAAATGCTTGTCGTTCTCGTTGGCCTAGGTGACAATTGTATGAGCACAACTTTTTGCATAATTTATTTTCCAGTGGCATATGACAAGAATGTTTCTTTTCTTCACAATAATGATAACTGATTATAAGAAAATCGGTGATTACGGTCAAAGATGAACGTCTTAAATCATTTTTGGATCATGTCTCCATAAAATCTAAGACAGTCGAGAGCTAAAAAGCTAAATTGGGGCATAAAATTTTGGAAGTTCTATTTTGTTTTCACTTTGACCATGATAGGGCTTTACTGTTAATGATTTTCAAGAAATAACCGATTTGCAAAACTTTTTGAAATTTTTTTGGAAATCAATGACAATCTCGAAGATTTTGGATAATAGCGGTCAAATATGTGGCAAGATCATTTTGAAACACCTTTCCACCTAGATTCTTGTACAAATCTCAAATTCTTCAATCCTGTATTCCCTAGATGCCTTTTGCCCATGTTTTGGGGCAAGATAGAAAAAGGAAGAGAGAGAGAAAGAAAAAAGAGAACTAAAGTTGAGGATTTTCCCATCAATGTCCATCTGCGTAATACCTCGAGCTGTGCATCACTTGTTTCCTTAAATGATGATGTGGTCTGTGAGGTCAAGCTCTGTCATATTAAAGTGTTGTATTACAAAAAAAAAAGAGAAAAGAAAAAAAAGAAGAAAGAAAAATGAAATTGATCGTGACATCATGCAAACATGATATTCAGAGGATCTCAAATGCCAAGGGAAAAACTTATCCTAAGAATTGCTTTTCAATAGAAGTATCTTAATTTGAGATGACGAATGGCCGTCTTTCATATTCCATTCACAAATATAAATATTATCCTGTTGCTACCCTTTTTGAGCCTGATAATTTCTTTCATAATAAACCCCCTCCAAGGATCACCCTCCACATTGGGGGCATGTGCAGAAAATATCTCTTCAAGGAAAATGAATGATTCAACTTTTGTTTTTGATCAAATAAGATTAACTATTGTTGTGGGACAATTTGAGGCAAATCGTTTTTGAAATCTTAGACATGAATCAATGAAGAAAGAAAAAAAAAGAAGAAAAAGAAAGAGAAAAGAGGAGGGATACATGTGAAAGTACACAAAGAAAGATGCTTCAAAGGATGGATAGGATGTTGAAAAAGAAAAAAAGAGTTGAAAAAAAAAGAAAAAAAAGGAAGAAAAAGAAAGAAAGAAAAGGAGAAGAGATACATGGAAAATTGGAAAAAGAAAGGTGCTTCGAAGAGTGAAAATGATGGACAATTGTAAGAGAAGAAATGATCCTTGGATTGATCACCTTCAAACACATTTTGGGCCTATTTATCCATTCTTTCAGAACCCTAAACCATGGCCTACATTACGTACTTAAAAGTCCATTTTGATCAAATATGGATGCTTGTATCGAAGAGCTCTTCTTTGGAAGATTCTCGCCATTATTTGGTCTGAATGAAATTTGAGTTCTTGAATGCATGGTGGAACAATCAATAAAAAAAAAAGAAAACAAAAGAAAGAATGAAGCTCTAGGGTGAAAACCCGAAAAGGGCAGTCTAGAGTGAACAATGAACTTTTCATGCAACCAAGTCAAGCAGTGACATGAACTGAAAATGTGGAAAAAGAATTAACAAGCCTTGAGAGACCCTCGAAATATCCAAAGATTTTGATGTCATTTGATCGCTGACATTTTTTGAAAAAAGTTTGAACCTTTCTTCTTGTAAATACTCTCCCTGAACAGGAAAGACCTCAGTTATTTGTATCTTATCCTGGCATTTGTGGAACGCCATTATTCGAGAATTTAAGAGATTGTCAAACCAAGTTGTAAATATTTTGTTTCTCTTCTCATTCAGAATTTTGTTTAAAACAAACAAAAAAGATGGAGAAAAAGTGGTGATATTTTAAGAAAGCTATTTTAAGCTAAGTAAGGAATCATTGTTTTTTTGTATAAATGGCAAAGTATGCCCCAAACAAAGAGCATCATGGCCACCAAACTTTCAATTGTCTAGTTGAAAAGATCCGAATAGGGTTTATGTCATTCATCTTGAAAAGTAATTACTAATCTTTCGAAAGGATCAGGTATCACTTGTGAAATTTAGATTCATTTCTCCTGGAAAATAGTTATGAGGAAAATTTAGTGCTATTAGTCAAAAGGCTGTGATGAGAATGCAAGAACTCTGCAAAAATGGAAAATAGGAAGGAGCTTTCATGGTCATGTTGGGGGTAAAGAAGATAAAAAAAAAAAAAGGCAAATGATGTACCTCTTTGGCAAGACAGGAAAAAGATCTAAAGTTAGAGAATGTACAGGATTGAGTGTCATGCATACATGCATATGTACACAATATCATACAGCATCAACATTGAAAGTTTTTGTGCAAAATTTTGAGATTAAAACATGTTTCTCAAGCTGAAGACTCAACACCATTCAATCAAGATTTCCAGGGTTGTGAAACCCTTTCCAAGAAAAAAAAGAAAAAAAGAGAAGAGAGAAGAGAGAGAGAGAGGAGAAGAAAGAGAAAAAAGAGAAAGAGAGAAGAAAAAAGAAGAGAGAAGAAGAGAAAAGAAAAGAGAAAAAGAAGAGAAAAGAGAAGAAGAGAAGAGAAGAGAAAAAGAGAGAAGAGAGAAAAAAAGAAAAAAAAAAGAGAAAGAAAAGAAAAGAGAAAAAGAGAGAAGAGAGAAAGAAAGAGAAAAAAAAAGAAAGAAAAGAGAAGAGAAAAAAGGAGGGAGAGGAAAGAGAAAAGAAAGAAGAAGAAGAAGAAGAGAGAAAAAAAAAGAAGAGAGAAGAAGAGAAAAGAAGAGAGAAAAAGAAGAGAAAAGAGAAAAAGAGAAGAGAAGAGAAAAAAAAGAAAAAAAAGAGAAAGAAAAGAAAAGAGAAAAATAGAGAAGAGAGAAAGAAAGAGAAAAAAAAAGAAAGAAAAGAGAAGAGAAAAAAGGAGGGAGAGGAAAGAGAAAAGAAAGAAGAAGAAGAAGAAGAGAGAAAAAAAAAAGAGAGAAAGAAAAGAGAAGAGAAAAAGAGAGAGAGAAAAGAGAAGAAAGAAGAAAAAAAGCGAAAAAAGAAGGGCAAGTTTGCTCATGATGAAGAAAATTTCAAATCCAGTTTTACCAGTGCCATGTTTAATCAAGATTAAAGATTAATTTTCAGAAGATAAACAAATCATAAGTCCTCCGGGCACAAATCTCAAGTCCTCCGGGCACAAATCTTAAGTCCTCCGGGCAAAATTTTAAAGTTTCATCGCCTCTACTGCAAGATGAGCACTTTTCAAAAAAAGCATTTAAGTCCTTCGGGCACAAATCATAAGTCCTCCGGGCACAAATCTCAAGACCTCCGGGCACAAATCACAAGTCCTCCGGGCAAAATTTTAAAGTTTCATTGCCTCTGCTGCAAGAGGAGCACATTTCAGAAAAAAAGATTTTAAAGTTTCATCGCCTCTGCTGCAAGAGGAGCACATTTCCAGGAAGAATTTAAAGTTTCATTGCCTCTGCTGTAAGAGGAGCACATTTCAGAAAAAAAGATTTTAAAGTTTCATCGCCTCTGCTGCAAGAGGAGCACATTTCCAGGAAGAATTTAAAGTTTCATCGCCTCTGCTGCAAGAGGAGCACATTTCAGAAAGAAAGGAATTTTAAAGTTTCATCGCCTCTGCTGCAAGAGGAGCACATTTCCAGCAAGAATTTAAAGTTTCATCACCTCTGCTGCAAGAGGAGCACATTTTCCAGAAAAAGAATTTAAAGTTTCATCGCCTCTGCTGCAAGAGGAGCACATTTTCCAAAATTTTTTTTTTAAAGTTTCATTGCCTCTGTTGCAAGAGGAGCACGTTTTCAGAAAGGAATTGTAAGTTACATTGCCTCTGCTGCAAGAGGAGCTTTCTCGAAAAAGGAAAAAAACAAAAAAAACAAAAAAATGGATGATTTAAATTTAAAGTTTCATCGCCTCTACTGTAAGAGGAGCACATAAAAAAAATTAATTAAAAAAATGGATGATTTAAATTTAAAGTTTCATCGCCTCTGCTGCAAGAGGAGCACATTTAAAAAAATAAATGGATGATTTAAATTTAAAGTTTCATCGCCTCTGTTGTAAGAGGAACACCTTTTTTAAAAAAAAAAGAGAAGAAGAAAAAAAAGAGAAGAAAGAAAAAAAGATCAGGTCATAAGTCGGACAAAATTAGTGTCTATTGTCTTTGCTCTATTCCTGATTCTCAGCAATGAGCAAAGAGGGGCAGCTGTTGACACCTAATTTTGTCCCATTTTTGTTAATTATTTTTATATATTTGTATTTGTTTTTATTTTTATTATTTGTTTTATTATTATTAGCATTTTTATTTTTTCTTCTTTTATTATTATTATTATTACTTATATATTTTTTTATTTATTTTATTTTATTTTTATTGTTATTTCTATTACTTTGTTATTATTATTATTATTATTATTATTATATTTATATTTATATTTATATTTATATTCTTTGTTTTTTTTTTGTCCAATCTGTCTCCCATCAACCATCCAATCTGCCGCCAGTCACCACTGCCAACTCCTGCCACCACCAGTCAGCCTCTGCCTACCCCATCCCATCCGCCGGTCACCAGCTACTCTACCCGATCCCATCTATACCAGCCTCCTTTCTACAAAAATCTCTCCTTCAACCAGCAACGGGGGGAGGGGGAAGCTTGAAGCTCTCCCCATTTTACCCGAAAACCCAGAGACAACCCAAAAGGACCCCCAGACCATCCTCGTCGGGATCCCAAGCTTCATTGTCGCACCGCCTCTGATCACCATCCTCGATCACCATCCTTCGACTACCCAAACTCGTGCCTCGCCAAACCCTAAACTACGAAGGCCCCTTTTCCCCCACAAACACAACATCACCCGGAACCAAAAAGAACCCTTGCCAGCGAAACCTCAACTCCGAACCCCTACCACAGCCCCATCCGACCATCACCATCCCTCACCCGCACAAAAAACACAAACAACACACAACCCCAACAGCAACCCAAACACCCACACACCAACAAAATCGCTACCAAAACCAAATCCGAGGACCCCAGATCTCAGATCTGAGATTTGACCCTCTAGTACCTGCAAAAAAAAAAAGAAATCAAACCCACAACAGCAACCACAAAACAAAAACCACCACCAGATCCAAAAGCAAACAAAAAAAAAATCGAGAGGCCGAAAATTTCGTCCTCAGATTTGTGGGGTTAGAGGGCTTTTTAGGAGAAATAGAGATCGAAATCGGGTTCAAGGGGTAGAAAGGCATTGGAAAGTGGGAAGCTTTTTAATTTTCGACCACCAGAGGCGGCGGCCGGCGGCGGCGGACGGCGGCCCAGGCGGCGGCCTGAAATCGCTTGGCCGATAGAGCTTTGGAAAGCTCTGAATTTTTTTTTGTAAAAAAGGGGGAAAGTGAAAGAAAAAAAAAGGGAGAAGGTTTTATAGAGATAGGCCGACCCGCACGCGGACCCGGATTCGACCCGGGATCCGTGCGCCCGACCCGCGTGCGGAGCAAGGTCCGCGTGTAGAACCGACCCGACCCGGGGATCCGTGTGCCCAACCCGACTCCACAACTGCTGATGACCCGTTTGCTGACCCGATTCGACCCGCGTCCGGCCCGTCCGTGACCCGCTCGGCCCAGCAATTCCAACCCATTCCAAGTGCCATTGGGCTTTGACTTTTGGGCCAAGTTCAAAGGGCTTCTTTGGGTTTTAAAACCCAACCATTTGGGGTATAATTTCTTTCTTTCTTTCAACCTATTGTTTTATTATTATTATTATTATTATTATTATTATTATTATTATTGTGCTTTTATTATTGTTTTATTATCTTTATTACTATTATTATTATTATTGCATGTTGTAAAATGAAAGTTTTTTTGAAAAAATTTTCTTTTATTTGTACTTTCCTTAATTATTATTATTGATTAGAAAATGTTTTTTAAAAAAATAATAATGAAATTTAAATTTGAGTAAATGATAAATTATAAATTTTAATTAAATAAAATTTCGATGATGGGATGTTATGAAACTCACAAGTAGTGATTTCTTAACTGATCCCTAGGTGAGAAGAGTCGTACTAAATGTTACCAGAGTATTGGAATCCTTAGTATGATTTTTCAATAATTTATTTTTTATTAAAAAATAAAAATAAATAAGTTTTTAAAAAGAAAATTAAAAAAAGAAATTAACAATAAAAATTAAATTTAATTAAATAAAATTCCGATGATGGGATGTTATGAAACTCACAAGTAGTGATTTCTTAACTGATCCCTAGGTGAGAAGAGCCGTACTAAATGTTACCAGAGTATTGGGATACTTAGTATGATTTTTCAATAATTTATTTTTATTAAAAAATAAAAATAAATAAGTTTTTAAAAAGAAAATTAAAAAAAGAAATTAACAATAAAAATTAAATTTAATTAAATAAAATTCCGAGGATGGGATGTCATGAAACTCACAAGTAGTGATTTCTTGACTGATCCCTAGGTGAGAAGAGTCGTACTAAATGTTACCAGAGTATTGAGATATTTAGTATGATTTTTCAATAATTTATTTTTTTATTTATTTATAAAAAAATAAATAAGTTTTTAAAAGAAAATCAGATAAACAAATAAATAATAAAGTTTAAATTTAATTTAAATTAATGCCCGATGATGGGATGTTATGAAACTCACAAGTAGTGATTTCTTAACTGATCCCTAAGTGAGAAGAGTCGTATTAAATGTTACCAGAGTATGGGATATTTAGTATGATTTTTCAATAATTTAATTTGTTTTATTAAAAATAAAAATAGATGAGTTTTTAAAGGAAAATAAAAAAAGAAATCAATAATAAAATTTAAATTTAAATGAAATTCTTCCGAGGATGGGATGTCATGAGACACACAAGTAGTGATTTCTTGACTGATCCCTAGGTGAGAGGAATTAGCTAGATGTTACCAGAGTATTGGGATATTTAGCTAAATTTTTCAATATCAAGAATTTCATTAATAAAATCAAAATACATAAAATTTCTTTTAAGTTTCATATGCATCATTTTTTATTTGTTTACATCATGTGCATTGATAATAATTTTCGAAGCGAGTGTGAATCTTCCGACGATGAGATTCTATAGAACTCACAAGTAGTGATTCTTAAGAAATCTCTAGGTGAGGAAAATTATTTCAAATATTACCAGAGTATTGGGATATTTGATTTAATTTTTTCAATACAAATAGGTTCACATTCACTTTTGAAAAATAAAATTTAACTTTTTTTAAAAAAAATAATAAAACAAAATGATTTTTACAAATAAAAAATGACTTTGAATAAAAAGAATAAAATTGATTGTAATAAAAATAAAAATTATTTTTAAATATTAATTCAAAACCATTTTATTAAAACCAAAGGATAACACATGATTATTATGGTACCGTTTTTTAACGGGCGTCGTGGGGCTGCTAATCCTTCCCCACGCGTAACCGTACCCCCGAACCCATTTTTTGTTTCGCAGACCAAAAGATTATCTTTTTAATAAAACTTAATTAATTTTGAGATTTTGTTGAAAAGATAAATGTTTTCAGGTGGCCAATCACACCTAATAAAAAAGATTGGTGGCGACTCCATCCTTGTTTTTTTTATTTGTTTTTCAAATTCGTCGAGCGCGAAGCCGTTACGACATCTAGAGTTATGAATCATGGTCTTTATACTCCATTGCCTATTCCTACTGCTCCTTGGACTAACATTTCTATGGACTTTGTTTTGGGATTACCAAGAACAAAGAGAGGTAGAGATTCTATTTTTGTTGTTGTTGACAGGTTCCCTAAGATGGCTCACTTCATTGCTTGTCACAAGACAAATGATGCAAGCAACATTGTCGATTTATTCTTCAAGGAAATTGTTCTTCCACATGGTGTTCCGAGGACCATTGTTTTTGACCATGATGTGAAGTTCCTTAGCTACTTTTGGAAAACATTATGGGGAAAGTTAGGAACAAAGTTATTGTTTTCCACTACTTGTCATCCACAAATCGATGGTCAAACTGAAGTAGTCAATCGTACTTTGTCTACTTTGTTGAGGTCTATTATTCAAAAGAATTTGAAGAATTGGGAAGATTGTTTGCCTCATGTGGAGTTTGCTTACAATAAAAGTGTGCATTCTACTACTAGTTATTCTCCATTTGAAGTTGTCTATGGTTTTAATCCACTCACTCCATTGGATCTTTTACCACTACCTATTGAGGAGAGAGCTAGTTTGGATGGGGAAAAGAAAGCTGATTTTGTTAAGCGACTACATGAGAAGGTACGTTAAAATATTAAGAAGAGGACTGAGCAATATGCTACTCAAGCCAACAAGCATCACAAGAAAGTTGTCTTTGAACCTGGTGATTGGGTTTGAGTACATATGCGTAAAGAGAGATTTCCTGCTCAACGTCACTCCAAGTTGCAACCTTGAGGAGATGGACCATTCCAAGTGATTGAGAAGATCAATGACAATGCTTGTAATTTGGATCTTCCAAGTGAGTATAATGTTTGTGCTACATTTAATGTTTCTGATCTTTCTCCCTTTGATATTGATATAGGTGATTCTAATTTGAGGACAAATGCTTTCGAGGAGAGGGGGAATGATGGAGACCCATCAAGCTCACACAGCTCAAGTCATGTTCGTGATGTTCATGATCCTTTGAGCATCCATGGAGGTCCAATTACAAGAGCTAAATCAAAGATAATGCAACAAGCCTTGGCTGGTTTCATTAATATTGCTAGAGAGAAAGCCCAAAAAAGCTTGAGCATGGAGGATGATAAAGTCTTCTACAACATGATCCAAGCCCAAGTTCAACCCTCTTGAAGACACACACACAAGTATTGGGCCGAAATGCAATTAGGCTGGATGCATATTTTATTTAGTTAAGTATTATTGAGCTGAACGTTGTCTTAATTTAATTTAAGCCCAATTCCTTTTTAAATAATATATTTTGTAGAACTTCTATTACTTGTTCTGCAAGTTAGGAGAGTAGGATTCCTATTGCTTGTTCTGCAAGTTTGCTATTTCCTATTCTGCAAGTTAGGAAAGTAGGATTCCTATTACTTGTGCTGCAAGTTAGCTAGTTGCCTATAAATAGTTATGTAACCCTTTGGGGAGAACACAATTGATTTTAGTAACAAAATTGAAAGACTTCTTCTCTTTGGTTCTCTTGAGAACTCTTGAACTTATCAAGGTCTTCCTTGTGGCGTTCTTCTACCTTCCACCAATATATACCATAGGTTCTTGCTTTTCTAAGCAACGGGTCTTGGTCCAATACCATAGGTTCTTGTGTTTCTACACAACGGGTCTTGGTTTTACTTCTAATTTTTGTTTTCCTTTGCTGTGTTTTTAACTTGTTATTGTTTTTCTTCAAGTGTTCTTCGTCTTCTTCATTAAACCTCATCTTCTTTCGGTAAGGTCCATATCATTGATCCAAAAAGGAAAAAGTTGATCCACCATCGACAAGCTCAATAATCTTTTTGGCATCAACATTATCAATCTCCCAAAGCTTGTTGCTCGCTGTCATCTTTCTCATACGACACGATCACCGTCATCGACTTTCACCACCATCAAACATCAAACCTACACCCAATCTACAAACCGCACCAAGCCAGACTTCATTGTCCCTGTTTCACACTTTTGCCTGATCGAGCTCCACCTATCGCACTGTCTTGGGCTAAAATCGAAGCCCTGCTATTGGCGAACTACACTACTACTATTGGCGAGCTACCCTGCTGTTGTTGTGACAAGAGAGAAAGTTTGTCTACAAGGAAAGAAACAAGCTAGCCGATTAAAACAAAAGAAACAAAGAGATTTCATACCATGTTAACTTTGTTGTTAGATTAACAATATAATGGGTAAAACAATTTGGTAAGAGGGGTAATAGTTTATATATAAATTGGTATTAATGACTTGTATGATAATTTAGTTAATAGTTTAATGATTTAATAATTTGAACTTATATACTAAATTTCAATTTAATAATTTGTACGTTTGTCAACTTAATTTAATAGTTTAATATGAATTAATTAATTGTGATTTATTTGCATGACTTAGATAATATGATTTGATTTACTTTGCATGATTTAATTACTTTGATAATATTTGATTAATATATATTGAATAAATAATTTGTACGTTGATATGATTTGTTTAGTTTAATTTGTATGATATTTATATGATATATTTTATATTTTATATGATTAGTATGATAGATATTAGATAAATAAAATAATATATAAATCAATTAAATTAAAGAAAAAGATGCAAATAAAAATAAAATAGAATAAAGATTGGATAAGGAAATAATAAAATTATATTAAGAAGATGAATGCATATTATCCGATGATGAAATTCTAAGAAAGTCAA
The DNA here is from genome assembly GCA_032173925.1 of Heritiera fomes. Taxonomy (NCBI): domain Eukaryota; kingdom Viridiplantae; phylum Streptophyta; class Magnoliopsida; order Malvales; family Malvaceae; genus Heritiera; species Heritiera fomes. The sequence continues at coordinate 6,825,505 of JAPDPM010000005.1, read as the reverse complement.
ATGGTACTCCTTGAAAATTTCTAGGTGAGGAGTTTGCTCTAGACTAAACTAGATTGATGGAAGGTTTGGAGTAAATTTTCAATACAATAATATGTATTCATTTTCTAAAATAAAAATAAATAAAATATAATAATAAAGAATATTAAAATAAAATAGAAATAGGATATGGAAATAATTTGAATTAAATTAAAAAAATAATAAATAATAAATACAATTAAAACAATAAAAAAATAGAAAATTAGTAAGAATTAGGCATAAAGTCAATATTAGGGTTTTCATAATATTTTTAAATGATCCGACGACGGAGCCTCTTCAAGCAAGTCAATCGGTACTACTTGAATACTTCTGAGGTGATGGAAATTACTTATTGTCTGAACCAGATCGATGGAAGGATTGTAAATAAATTTCCAATATATTAAGCATATCAAAATTAACTCAAATTAAAGTAAATTTAGAATGACCTAGAATAGTTGGTACCATTTTAGGATGGGCGGTGTGGGGGTGCTAATCCTTCCCCACACGTAACCGTACTCCCGAACCTAAGATTCTTTGAACGTAGACCAAACTTTGTCTTTAGACAAGAATAGGTGACCAATCACACCTTAGGTTTGAATGGTTGGGGGCGACTCCTTGATTTTTTAGTCTAGCAGGTTAAGTTTTAGGACTTGACACGTTACGACAGATTGGCGACTCCATTGGGGATATTAGAGAGTCAAGCCAATATATATTTTAGGTCATTAGAAATTTGCTTAGAAATAATATTGATTTCATAATGCTTAATAATCATTTAATACACACACTTCACATGCATACATGTATAAGCCCTCAACCCAGGCTCTGTCCTTATTAAGAGGGAGAAAAGTACCCACGCCTTCGTGAGGTGATAACCTCCGCATAGGCTGGCGAAAAACTCCCACTCAAATTAAACCTTTTCGTCTGTAGCCTATCATGGGTGAGGATTGGGTATCTTACTAGTCTTGAATGGACGACAGTGAGGAACAATTTGGGGACCTTTAGAACATTGAATTATCCAAACCTAGCATGTAATGAAACATAAGACTTAGCCTTAGGGTGGGACCATGCTAGATTGAAGTATAGATATAAACCCAAGATAGGACATATGAAAGAACAATTTTTTTAACTTCCCTTTTTTCACACATTTGTTTTTACAATAAAAAAATTTTCTTACAAAAAAAATTGAGTTTTTCTTTCCATTTTTTTCAAAAAAAAAAGAGGTGAATTTGCTTATATCATTAAGTCATGCATAATTGTGTTTGATTTTGCATTGCATAACGTATCATGCACATAAGTTTGCATTTATCTTATCATGAGAATGGACATACTTTTGATTGTTAGGAGAGATTGCTAGACTTAAGTACATTCCATATGCATTCATTTTTGTGCGTAAACATATCTTCACCTAAAATATAATTTCAACTTAATTGTGGCACTCAAGGTATCAAAATTGCATCCACTAGACGATCCACCCTCCACAGATTTCATACAAGGTATCAAGCGCGCATAATGGAAGAGGATCAAAATAGTAGGATAGAAAAGTTGGAAAGGGAAAATGCAGAAATGAGGGGGCAATTGAGCGAAATTACTCAATTGCTAAAAGCCATGATTAAAGAAAAGGAGACGATGGGTAATCAAGATTAGTCTATCCAAGAGACTCAACAAAGCATGCAAGACAACCCCGTCTTCATCCCCAAAGGAAGTACTATCAAAGCCCCAATACCTTTACATGTGCAAGGAGGAAATCTTCAAGTAAATTCATCAACACAACTAAAAACCCAGTCGAAGTACCAAATTTGGATGACCCTGAAGAGTTGGAAAAGCTAAAACATGGGGAGAAAGATAGTGATACTAAAGCTCAACTGAGCTTGATAGAGGAAAGGCTAAGTGCCGTAGAAGGAGTTGACTATTTTGGATCGGTTGATACTGAAAGGTTATGCTTGGTTCCTAGGTTGGTGCTTCTGCCAAAATTCAAGGAACCCAAATTTGAAAAGTTTAATGGAACTTCGTGCCCAAAAGACCATATTACAATGTACTATAGAAAGATGGCAATGTATGGGTGGGATGACAAGCTACTAATTCATGTTTTCCAAGATAGCTTGACTGGGTCAGCCGCTAAATGGTATAACCAACTGGAAAGGAGCCGAGTTACCTCTTGGTCTGAGTTGGCCAACGCTTTTATAGCTCAATATAGACATGTCTCCGATGTAGCTCCTGATCGCTTATCTCTCCAATTTATGAAAAAGAGGAAAGATGAGAGCTTCAAAGAATATGCCCAACGATGGAGAGACGTGGCATCACAAGTTCAACCTCCCTTGACTGAGAAGGAAATCACCATGTTCTTTTTTAATACTCTCAAGGCTCCCTACTATGAGGGTATGCTTAGTAGTGCAGCCAAGAATTTTACAGACATGGTGTTAACAGGTGAAGCTATTGAAAATGCCCTCAAGAGTGGTAAGATTGAAGCATCTATGAATGATAGCAAGAGGAATGGGTTTTCAAAGAAGAAGGAAGAAGATGCACAAGCTGTCTCTAATAACTCGCGTCACTCCTATACCCCTTATTCACCTTCAGTGAATTACGCTTATTCTAACCCCACCCATAAACTCATCATCAAAATGCTTACCAACCCATTTCCCATTCACAAGTCCCTACTTTTTCACCTAATGACCAAAAGAATACTCGAACTAGCCGAAATGTCACCATAGACCCTATACTAATGACATACACAGAGTTGGTCCCACAATTGGTAAGGGGTCACCTTATTGCCCCTGTTTATGTAGAACCCTTGAAGCCTCCCTACCCAAAGTGGTATGATCCTAATGCAAAGTGTGCTTATCATAATGACAATGTTGGTCACTCTATTGAGAATTGTATGGGCTTAAAGAGGAAAGTCCAAGCACTTGTCAACGCTAGAATTTTGAGTTTTGGAGCAAAGAATGACCCAAATGTGAATGATAATCCTTTACCAGATCACATAAGGGGTAGCGATTAATGCTATGGAAGAAAGTGGATGATATTGATTAATTCACCTAATTTGAAGATAATGGTTGTTTCTTTGTTTCTAATTTCATTCATCTTATAACGTTTCAATTTCTTAGGTAATATAGGAGTGCCTAAGCCTAAAAGGCATTAAGAATTCTTTTATGTATTGGGCCAGCTTTCATTTATTTTCATTTTAATAAAGGATTAGTATAATTCATTTTTCTCAAATCCTCATTCCAATCTTGTTCTTCTATGTAAAAACACCAATACCCACATGATTTACATTGGTACCAAGCTTGAAAGTATTCATATAATGAACATGATAATAATGATGGCAATGAATATAAAATTCAATTTTGAAAGAACTACTTTGTTTGGTTGGATGGATTTCCAATTTACCAACACTGTCCAAGCAAGAAAAGAATAAAAAGAAAAATTGTCTGAAATCTTCACTTATTAGATGTTACAAGAAAAGGTGAATCTCTTGCATGAAATTTTCAAGAAGTCTTTATTCAATAGATGATCTATAATGTGAGTATTTGTATTTGTATTTGAGACGAGAAATGGCCTTCTTTTACTACCCTTCAAGCATGAGTAAAATTATCCATTGATTACCATTTTGAGCCTATTATATTCTTTTTGATATAACCCACCAAGAATCACCATCTACACTGGAGGGTAAAGAGAATGGAAGATGAAAGATCAATTGGGCAAAGTAAAAATATAAAAGGGGCAAAGAAAAAAAAACCTTTTATGGAAAAAAAGGAACAAAAAAGAAAAAGAAAAAGAGAATGAAGAAGGAAAGAGGGTTTGAATCAAGAAAGTGAAAACCCTAGTCACATTCAAATAAAAAAGGAGAGAGAAAGCAAATTAGAATGAGGCAAAAGGCAAAATGCCTAAATGATTCATGAAAAATGAAAATGATTCTTGGTTTGATGAACCCTGAAACACTTATTTTGTGCCTATATTATCTTTTCTTTCATGAACTCTTACCTGAGCCTACATTACGTTCCTTAAAAGTCCATTTTGATCAAATATAAGTATTCGCATTGAAGAATCATGTGTTGAATGGAGGTATACTTACACAATGAGATGATGATCCTTTGTATGGAATTAGGACAAGTAGATCAAGATAAGCAAAAAAAATTTTATCTAGATGGAAGAAATGGGATTCTAAAGACTCTCTTGGATCCATGTGAACATTAAATTGGGTGAAGAAATATCTTTTGTTGGGGCATGAATCAGAATGGAGAATAGATAGAAGAAGTTTCATTAAGGACAATGAAGTTGAAGATGAAGAAAAATGAATAAAAATAAAAAAAAGAAGAAAAAAGAAAAAAAAAAGAAAAAAAGAAGAAAAGAAAAAGAAAAGATGAAAAGGGGATTCAGATTGAAAACCCAAAAAGGCGGTTTGAATCAATGGAGTGCATCTAAGTTGAAAACCTGAAAAGGCGACATAGATACGAGAAAAGCTGGATGTCAATGATACTGGGGCAAGAGGATGTTTTGATAAACTCAACATGATCAGATAAACAAGACATTTGGAAGGAAATTTTGTATTCGTTGATCAAAATCATTTGAATTTTTGTTATTTGGATATTGTTTCCTAAAACTTAATCTTGATAATTCTAGCTTTTCCTTTCTATCCCTTTTTTCCTTCAAGCTTGGTTACCTCTTGTGATACTTTCAAATATTGAATATTACTTTTCTTTTCACCTATCATTTCTTTGCTATATCCTTACCTTGAGGGATTGAGAAATTGTGTTGCATTGATCTTGAAATTGGAATGATAGTGAATGTTTGCTTAGCAAAATATGTGAAAGACTCGTATATTATTTAGGAAAAATGAAAGAAAAGGAAATTTATAGATGAATAGAAAATGGAAATTAAGAAAAACTAATGAAAAAGAAAGAGTGAATGAAGGTGAAAGAAGAAACAAGGGATAAGATAAGATATAGAGGGCACAAAGACAAGAGATTATTAGGAAAGGAAAATGGAAGAAGGAAAATAAGAAAAGAAATAAGAAATATAAGGATAGGATGACAGATGAAAGAGAAGAATGCATGAGATGGATTTCTAAAAAATAACCTTGTTGTTGCCATAATTGATGTTAAATGTTTTTTGAAGAAAACATTGCATGGATAAATTCGATTGCATGAATAACATTGCATAGATAGAATAAATTGCATGAATGACATGACATAGATAGAATAGATTACATGAATGACATTACATAGATAGGATAAATTGTATAAAATTCTAAATTAGACATGAAAAGAAGTTTTGGAGGGTTTCCCAAAATTTCAAAAATTTGACAAGTAAAGGAGTTTTGGAAGGGTTTTCCAAAATTTCAAAATTTGATGAGATTTAAAATTTTAGAAGGGTTTCCTAAAATTCAAAATTTGACAAGAAAAGAAATTTTAGAAGAGTTTTCTAAAAATTTCAATATTAGACATGAAAAGAAGTTTTGGAGAAGTTTTCCAAAATTTCAAAAATTGACAAGAAAAAGAATTTTAGAAGAGTTTCCTAAAATTCCAAATTTTGACAAGATAAGAAATTTTAGAATGGTTTCCTAAAACTTCAAAATTAGATAAGAAAGGAAGTTTTGGAGGGATTTCTCAAAATTTCAAGATTTAAAAAAAAAATGATAATTTTAAAGTTTGATTGCCTTTATGTTTAAAGGGAGCTTTTTGAAAAAAAATTAAAAAAAAATAGAGCTAGGCAAAATAGGTGTCTATGTCTTTGTGCAATTACTGTTTCACAACAAATGCACAAAGAGAGGTAGTTGTAGACACTTTATTTTGTCTGGGGTCTTAACTTGTAAAAATCATTAATTGATTTAGGTGACATAGTATTTTGGATAATAGAATTAGGCTAGAATTAAATTAGAATTTTTAGATGTAGAATTAACATTAATTAGGAAATTAGAATTAAAATAGGATTTAGGAATAATTAAAAAAATTGAGAAAATAAAAAAAATTAATTTTAAGTTCAAATAATTAAATTATTAGATTTTTTAGGATAATTATTAGAGTTTATTAATAAGAGAGTTATTATTAGATTAAAATTAAAGTAGTTAGAGTTAGATTAACATAAGAATTAAATAGATAAAATATGAAAATAAGAGATAATTAATAGAATATGTTTAATTATATTAGAACTCTAACAGATTTGTGATTATAAAAAAAGGTTAAACCCATAATTTGAAGAAAAAAAATAACAATCAAGCCTCTTCAAGACCTACCAACACAGCTAATCCCTTATCAAAGGCATCATTATCAATCTCCCAAAGCTTGTTACTCGCTGTCATCTTTCTCATACGACACGATCACCATCATCGACTTTCACCACCAAAACATCAAACCTACACCCAATCTACAAACCGCACCGAGCCAGCCTTCATTGTCCCTATTTCACGCTTCTGCCTGATCGAACTCCACCTATCACACTGTCTTGGGCTAAAATCGAAGCCCTGCTATTGGCGAACTACACTGCTACTATTGTGACAAGCGAGAAAGTTTGTCGACAAGGAAAGAAACAAGCTAGCCGATTAAAACAAAAGAAACAAAGAGATTTCATACCATGTTAACTTTGTTATTAGATTAACAATATAATGGGTAAAACAATTTGGTAATGTGTCAAAGAGGGGTAATAGTTTATATGTAATTTGGTATTAATGACTTGTATGATAATTTAGTTAATAGTTTAATGATTTTAGAATTTGAATTTATATACTAATTTTCAATTTAATAATTTGTATGTTAACAAACTTAATTTAATAGTTTAATATGAATTAATTAATTGTGGATTTATGTGCATGACTTGTATAATATGATTTGATTTACTTTGCATGATTTAATTATTTTGATAATATTTGATTAATATATAAATTGAATAAATAATTTGTACCTTGAGATGATTTGTTTAGTTTAATTTGTGTGATATTTGTATGATATATTTTATATTTTATATGTTTAGTATGATAGATATTAGATAAATAAAATAATATAAAAATAAATTAAATTAGAGAAAAAAATGCAGATAAGAATAAAATAAAATAAAGATTGGATAAGGAAATAATAAAATTATATTAAGAAGATGAATGCATATTATCTGATGATGAAATTATAAGAAAGTCAAATGCTACTCCTTGAAAATTTCTAGGTGAGAAGTTTGCTCTAGACTGAACCAAATTGATGAAAGGTTCAGAGTAAATTTTCAATACAATAATATGTATTCATTTTCTAAAATAAAAATAAATAAAATATAATAATAAAGAAAATTAAAATAAAATAGAAATAAGATATGGAAATAATTTGAATTAAATTAAAAAATAATAAATAATAAATACAGTTAAAACAATAAAAAAAATAGAAAATTAGTAAGAATTGGGCATAGTCAATATTAGGGTTTTCATAATATTTTTAAATGATCCGATGACGGGGCCTCTTCAAGCAAATCAATCAGTACTACTTGAATACTCTTGAAGTGAGGGGAATTGCTTATTGTTTGAACCAGATCGATGGAAGGATTGTAAGTAAAGTTCCAATATATTAAGCATATCGAAATTAACTCAAATTAAAGTAAATTTAGAATGACCTAGAATAGTTGGTACTATTTTAGGATGGGCGTTGTAGGGATACTAATGTCAAGGCCCAGCCTATTTATCTGTCGTCGGCTGGCATCCCCTAGGTGTTCTCACCCCAGGTTTGCCTTGACCTGTGGGGTAGGTGGTCACCCACTCACTCAACGTATTATCCGCTTTGGGCGGTTGCCACCCTCACGGCTTTGTCCCAGAGTGCCTGGAGTACCTCTTAAGACATTTAACACCTTGAACACGTTCCGCGAATTTCGATCCCTTAACCACTTGGGAATGTTGAAACATGCTAACCATTTGTCCTAGCATTTTTATGTCAAGGCCCAGCTCGTTTATCTGCCATCGGCTGGCATCCCCTAGGCGCTCTCGCCGTAGGTTTGCCTTGACTTGTGAGATAGGCGGTCGCCCACTCACTTGTCCACTTTGGGCAGTCGCCACCCTCACGGCTTTGTCCCAAGGTGCCTGGAGTACCTCCTAGGACATTTAACACCTTGAGCACGTTCTGCGTGTTTCAATCCCTTAACCACTTGGGAATGTGCGTGTCTCAACATTCCCAAGTGGTTAAGGGATCGAAACACACGGAACGCGCTCAAGGTGTTAAATATCCTATGAAGTACTCTAGGCACCTTAGGACAAAGCTGTGAAGGTGGCGATCGCCCAAAGCGGACAATATGTTGAGTGAGTGGGCGACCGCCTACCTCACAGGTCAAGGCAAACCTGGGGCGAGAGCACCTAGGGGATGCCAGCCGACGGCAGAAAAACGGGCTAGGCCTTGACATAAAAACACTAAGACAAAATGGTTAGCATGTTTCAACATCTCCAAGTGGTTAAGGGATCGAAACACACGAAATGCGTTCAAGGTGTTAAATGTCTTAGGAGGTACTCCAAGCACCTTGGGACAAAGCCGTGAGGGGGACGACCGCCCAAAGCTGACAATACGTTGAGTGAATTGGTGACCGCCTACCTCACAGGTCAAGGCAAACCTGGGGCAAGAGTGCCTAGGGGATGCTAGTCGACGGCAGATAAACGGGCTGGGCCTTGACAGCTAATTCTTCTCCACACGTAACCGTACTCTCGAACCTAAGATTCTTTGAACGTAGACCAAGCTTTATCTTTCGACAAGAATAGATGATCAATCACATCTTAGGTTTGAATGGTTGGGGGCGACTCCTTGATTTTTAAGTCTAGCGGGTTAAGTTTTAGGACTTGACACATTACGACAAATAACAATAAGTTGTACTTATTGACTACAATGTATGTACATATTAAGGGCATTTGAATACCATGAGATGAGAATTCGATTACCTTAGAAAGTCTTAAGGTTGTACATTTAGTTTATGCATATATGTATATAGCGTTTAATAAATATGTACTTAATGTTTTGTTAATGAGTACAAACTAATGATATTTGAATACCTAACAGGGGTATTGGAATAGCTCAGAAGGATATTCAAATACCCTGAAGCTATGGAATGAGAAAAAAATAAGGGCACATTTTGTGTAAAGTATACATACATCCTGCCTTGAGAGTATCTATATCTTGCATTGAGTTTATGTCCAAGGTAGGTTATTCGAATACTTATAAAAATTTACATTGTGTAAAAATTTTTACTTAGGGTATTTGAATACCCTAAGAAGGTACTCAAATACCCTAAGAAGATACTCGAATAACTATAAAGATGGACATTCTATTTTGGTTTCGACTTAAGAAATTTGAATACCATTGTTGGATATCTGAATAACTTTTCCCAGAATTCAAAAATTAAGTCAGTTGGACATATCCTCATTCCAAAAGTGGTGATTTCTCACTTAGTTGTATTTAATCATCAAGAGACGTTTCATGAACAAAAAAAAAAAAAGAGATGTTTCTTGCACTTTCTGAGACTTATAAATACTTCCAATAACATTCAACTTACATTTTTTTTTTTACATTCTTTCAAAAAAAATTAAATTTCTCTTCTTGCACTATTTTTTTTTTTTTTTGGTTTCTTGGTTTAAGTGAGTTAATAAAGAAAAAGTTCAAAGTACAATTAAATTTTCCTAGTATTGTGTTTCTTAAACTATTTGCACCAATGTGAGAAATTTCTTGTTCTTAAGAAAGCTTCTTGAAAGTGTTTTGCCTACACAAATTCTTCTTCAAGTATTCTTCGCTATTGATTGCATTAGCCAACAACGCTCAAATTTTCCCTCAAAGCCAGAAGCAGAAACAATATTCTGCTACTTCATGATTTGGTGAGTTACTGGTAATTATGTTTAACTCTTTCACCTTCAGTAACTCAAGTATAAACAAATATAATTTGACCTCGATTGCCTTGAGAAAGAAGAAACTGATCCATTGGTTAGATATGAGCTCACTGCTGATGTAATTCATTTAGTCTAATGGCGTTAAAAAAGGCTAAAATTAATTCATTAATGATCATAACATGACCGAGTTATATTACCTTAAACTATCTACTCTTCAATTTATTATCACATCATTTTTGACTTCTGGCTCAGTAAAAACTCAGAAACCATTCTCCCCCCTTTTTGTTATTGTTTTTTAATTGATGGCTGGGTAAGCAAAATGTTGACAAATATTGGTATTGAACATTGTTGATTCATTAATTTAATGTGTAAATGTACAAGATACAAAGCTATCTTATATAAGTAAAAGTTTAAATGTAAACAATCTATATCAACTTGAGTTTATATAATTGACTTGGTCACCTTTGTTTGCTGCAGTACAATTTAAAACTCTATATATAGCTGATACCATTGAGAAGTGATAATTAGGCCCTTTCATAAAGACATTCGGCCAAGCTGTAGAAAGAAAGAGAGATGGAAGAAGAGAACAAAGTGATACTGCATGGGATGTGGGCTAGCCCTTTCTCTAAGAGGGTGGAATTGGCCCTCAAGCTTAAAGGAGTGCCCTTTGAGTATGTGGAAGAAGATTTGATGAACAAAAGCCCACAGCTTCTCCAGCACAATCCTGTTTACAAGAAGGTTCCTGTTATTGTTCATAATGGAAAGCCAATTGCTGAATCTGCCATCATCCTGGAATATATTGATGAAACCTGGAAGAATAACCCTAAACTCCTTCCTGAGGATCCATACAAAAGAGCAAAAGTTCGCTTCTGGGCAAGCTTTGTCCAAGAACAGGTTAGACTGTATTCATGCTTCACCTTGTACTGAAACAGACTTCGTCTGTTTTCATGAATTATATTGAATACATAATACAAGATGATACCATAAATGAAGCTAATACGAGGAATTTTTGTAAATACTCTTGAATGCAGTTGTTTCAGACAATGGTCACAGTGATCCAAACTGAAGGAGAAGCGCAAGAAAAAGCCATGAAGGAAGTGTCAGAGAAATTAGAGGTGCTAGAAGAGGGAATGAAAGAGCTTTTTCCCGATCAAAATCCCTCCATTGATAGTGAGAATGTGGGAGTCGTTGACCTTGTATATTTTTCAATCTTTGGATCCCATAAAATTCAACAAGAAGTTCTTGGCATAAAGGTTATAGATCCAGAAAAGACTCCATTGCTGTTTTCCTGGGAAAAAGCTATGAACCAGCTGCCTCTGGCGAAAGAGTTGACTCCTCCTCCTGACAAGTTGGTGGCTTTTTTTAAATTTCTCAGAGAGAATGGTCTCAAGTCTCCTTCAACTTAGTAGGACTCAGCGTTTGCCTTTTAGGCTGTGATAACGTGTGTTAAATAAGTGGCAGCAATGAGTTGAACTTAAGCCACCTGTCCTCTACCTTCTTTTACAGTGGGCTTTTTTTTTTGGTTATATTTACAGTGGGCTTTCAACTCTACATGTGTGTACTAAAATCTTGGTTTCAGTAATAAATTCTGTTAAGAAACTAAAATAGAGTTTTTTACATTGATTTTGACAAGAAGGGCTGCTGATAAGAACATAGATCAACTCTCATTTTTCCAGGCTTACATTAGCCAGAAGCTTTGAGCTTCAATTCTGACAAACAACACTATCTACTCTTCAATTAAGAGGCAACAGAAGGCTTCAATTGACTATCAAGCAAAGACGAAGTGGAAATGTGCTTGTAGATAGTTCCCGGATTTCACTTTGACTCCAAAGTCCGAAATACTGGCTGATGCCTAATGCAAATGACATTTAAGATAAATAATCCATGTCTGTCGAGCGAACCAAGACATTGGACTGATCAATGGCCTTGGGATAGATGTTTAAATCCAAAGCCAGAGTCCATAATTGTAGATGTTTTACTATTCCAAAAATGTTTAAGAGCCTCGAGACACGTTAAACATTCTATATTGAAGGATCCTCCACAAATACAACTATACAAAACCCAAGCGATAGTAACAAGAAAGAAATAGAAGGGAATATACAGAGATGGAGAAAGAAAAGGAAGTGAAATTGCATGGGATGTGGGCTAGTACATATGTTAAGAGCGTGGAAGTGGCCTTTAGAGCTAAGAGAATTCCCTATGAGTATGTAGAAGAAGACTTGAGCAACAAGAGCCAGCTGCTTCTCCAATATAATCCAGTTCACAAGAAGGTCCTTGTACTTGTCCACAATGGAAACCCTATAGCCGAGTCCTCTGTCATCCTGGAATATATTGATGAAACCTGGAAAATCGCTTCTCGGCTCCTCCCTGAAGATCCCTATCAGAGAGCTCAAGTTCGATTCTGGGCAAGTTTTATCCAGCAACAGGTAGAAGGATGATGTTTTATTTTCTTTTCCCTTCGTTTCAAAATGATTGATAGTCAGGTGTTATTGACCAAGAGATGTTATTTATGATGATATGCATGCAGCTCTTTGGGGCCATTGGTAGGATTATCACAAGCAATGAAGAAGCACAACAAAAAAACACCAACGAATTGCTTCAACAAATGGATGTATTTGAAGAAAAGATGAAAGATATTTTCCTTGAGGGCACTCAGGGAATCCAAAACGAGAACATAGGGCTCCTGGACATCTTAGTTAGTGCAATATAAGGCTCGAGACGAAATCGCCGGTGTGAAGATTTTAGATCCGGAAGGCATCCATTTATATACTTATGGCTGACAAATTTGAACCAGGTGCCCGTGTGAAAGAGCTAGCCCCTCGTGAGAAGCTTTCGGTACTTCAGTTTGTTGGACAAAATGCCCTCAAATCTTCCCCTTAGCACCCCTCCGGTCTTTATAACGCATCAATGTAGCATATTTGAAGTCTGGTGAGCTAAACTAAACTGAATTTGAGAAATAAGTTCTTTCATGCTCATGCTCTTGTTTACAGCTTTGCTTGAAATCTCAGAATAAAGCGTGTTGGCTTATGTCTTACTGCATGGATTATTTTACCATAGATTGTTAGTTGTTAGTTGACAGTCAATGCTGTTTGAGGAAAATTAACTCTCTACTATGTTTTTTGCGATTGTTCTTAATGCTTGTAAATCAATAGTTCAATATGTTGTGTATACCTTTTTTCTTCAACTAAAAAAAAGACCTAAACTCTAGAAAATGAGGAAACAGAAACCCACCTCCAAGGATTTATTCAATTACCAGCAATCAGAGATTTTACTAATTACCATGGCATGCAAATCACTTATCTTAGATGAGCTTGACTGTATGACACAAGAGTTGGAGGGATCCAGAGACTGGAGAAAAAAGATTCCAACCAAAAATTAAATGCTAATTAATGTTTTAAGAAACACCTCACAATAACAATGTGCAAAATTCATCATCTCATTAAGTCAAAATTTAATTGAAACAACATAAAATCGAGAGTAAAGCTTTTCTGTCATCTCATCTAGCTCTTTGATGCCTGCTTTTCCTTGGCCTTCTGAATCTTCAAAACCTTCTTCACAATCTTCTGTTCTTCAACCAAAAAGGCCCGAATGATCCTATATAAACATTAAAATTTCCAAGAGTTATCACCGGCACAAAGGAAAAGAGCAGTGTCAAGCAATTGGCAATTGAAGTTTTTCTGTCATTGTATTAAAAAGAAATAAAAAAAATATTTCGGTGTGAATAAGATTTCAAAATTAATATATCTTGCAAAAAGATGAAACTGCACCTTTCCCTGACTGCAACACCGGATAACACGCCACCATAGGCTCGGTTCACAGCCCTCCTATTCCTAGGTAGCCTAGACCTTTTGTATTCAGCGGGTCTCAAGTGAGGAATCTGCACATTAAGCAATATTGATACAACAGAAAAATTTATTACTCCATGAAGTAGTAAGCCAACTTGAATGATCAGCACATATTATTTGCATTAATAATTAAGTTTCACAAAGGCAAATGATTTGAGCGCTCTGAAAACAAAAAAAAAAAAATGTTCCACCTGTCCCCTAGGAGGAAAAATAAATAGCAAAATATAAAACAACCAAGAAAAGGAAGAAACCAAAGGTGAAGGCCAACTTGCGAAAGCTAAACAACACAGGTTAAAATCAAAATAAAGTCCCATTGTGGGGAAACAACTAAATTTAACAAGGGCGAAATGCCTGTCAAACAGAATAGGAGGAGCAGTAATGCAATATATCCTTACAGTATGAAAGTAAATTAGAATCAAACAAAATCTTCAGTTCAGAAATAAGAACTCGGAACAGTATGAGTTAGGACACTCAGCATAACCGAAACAAACTACAAAGAGCTAACGCAACTGTTTCCGGCACTAACGTAAGTTATAAAAATGCCCACTTTGAAAATGCAATTGACAACAGATCAGCATAATATAATAAAAACATTCTCAGCTCATTCCTCCTATCTATACAAACCCAATCTATTCAAACCTCGTTGCAAATCAGAAAGCATTCTTTCTCATTTTCCATAAAGGTAAACTCCACTAAGCAAGCTTGAAATTTCTCCTACTCCTAAAGATAACAAAAGTTAAATATTGATACCATGCTGGAGTTCAGAAGCTTAAAATTAATGGGGTAAAAAAAAGTCCATACCCCTTGGATTCGTTTGCCAGTAACAGGACATTTGGGTCCGCTAGCTCTCTTCTTGGTTGTCTGGTAGACAAGTTTCCCACCTTCAGATTTCAACCGATGCCCACAAAACTATGTGACGATTTAGATTTTATAGAAGGAAATGCATATATGACCATATAAACCAACAAATGAAATGGTATCTATTTACCAGGAGTTTTAACGACCCGATGCTGGTTGGACTTGGTGGCGTAGCTATGGCGCGTCCGGTAAGTCAGCCGTTGAACCATTTTGTTTTCCCCTCTTTTACGATTCTCTCTCTCTCTCTCTGGATGGAGGCGGAGACCGGAAGGGTTGTATGTTCGCAGTGAAGATAGCAAGTTAAAGCTTTGGGAATGACCAAAGATGCCCTAAATCTGACGGCTATTCTACCTTCTTTTTTAACGGTTCGGATTTGGTTTCCTTTACTATTTGTTTTGCTATAAGGCGTTTTTATTTTTTTGTCGAAACTCTCCGGTATCCACCTTCGGTGCTTATTCCGGAATCGGGAAAAGCAGAGCGTAGTTAGGCTTGTTCCCCTCCCAACATTGGCACTTCATACACAAGTCAAGATTCGAACCCTGACCTTGCTTAAGGGACGAGGATCGCTTGCCACCCACGCCAACCAATTGTTGGTAAGGCGTTTCATTTTTTTCGGTCAAAGAATACCCCACTAACTCCATAACCTCAAAATCGATTTGCTTGAGTTGTGAAATTCCTTGAAAAAACCCAAATCTGTGTGTGCTTGATGTGGTTGGATTGTTGAGACCAAAGCGATAGCTTTTCCTTCCTGAGGTTTATTTTCCGTCAAACATTATGTGTGTATTAAGCGTTTCAAATGCCCTCAAGCTTTGCTAAAATATACATTTCGTCTATCAAGCTATTTAGGTAATAATAATAATAATAATAATAATAATAATAATAATAATAATGTTTATATTTGATGTATTGCAACGAATAGAGGTTATAACTTGTACTCAATCACAAGGTGATATTTCATTAGGCAACAATTCTTTGGTTGAGTGGCTAATAGCTTGTTTGGATGGGCATTTGACACCAGTGGCTCTGGTGTGATTTGCTTTTAAGGGAAAAAGACAAAAAAATGGTGGAAGGAAAAAATTATCCTTTCACCGTTGATTTTGATTTTTTTTTTTTAATTATTTTATTAAAAAGTATATATATTTAATAGTTATTTTTCTTTTTTCAATCTCACCAGAGTTAATTGCACTGCCCATCCAAACTAAAGAAAGAGTTGTGGCATGTAAGGCTTGGATTCAAATCCAAACAATCTTAACTAGGTGTGTAATCGAGTTTAGTCATGATGATCCAGTATCAAACTCAAGTTTAGCTCAACTCGAAAACTCAAGGTTGGAAGCTGGACTTGGACTTGAACTTGATTGAGCTTAGTTTAGGACTCGAACTCGACTTGACAAACTACTTAAGTCACTTGAACTCGACTTGATAGGCTCAGGTTCGTTTCAATAAGTTTGATTGGTCACTTTCTAATCATATGTTTTGAGAGTAAATTGATAAATTAATAATAAAATATAGATTAAAAAAACTTGATTATGCTCACAAACTATTAGAATTGAGTATTAAAATACTTGAACTCAACTCATTACTTAGGCGGGCCAAACTAATACTTAGTTAAAAATAAATATCTCATTAATGAACAAAAAAAAACACACACACACAAGCTCTTATAAAATGATTTAAAAACTTTATTTATGCAATATTTTAACTTTACTCATTAATAAAGTAGCGTTTTGTGATTAATTGATTGTGTATAAATGCTCTACACTCTTAGTGCCTCAAATATGAACTAATTTTTTTATAATTTTACCACTTTATCTAAATAAGTTTTTATGCTTTTATTATATCCAAATAAACCTCTAATTTTTAATTTAGACTTAAATAAGCCCTTAACATCTAATGCGCACCCAAATAAGTGTTTAACCTATAATTTGTACCTAACTAAGTCATTAATATAAATAAATATTTTATTTAAAATAAGAGTTTAATTGAATACAAATAAAAGAATAAGAACTTTGTTAGCTCAAGAATGAATAAGCAATTTAAGATGGGTGAATTGGATTGACTCCAAAATTTCCTAAAATTTTTTTTCAATAAATTTGAGCTGAAAAATAACAATTAAATAAAAATATAAGTACGTAAACCATAACTGAATTGTAAAAGAGTAGAGAAAAAAAAATCAAACTAGTTGATTTATAGAGGTTCGACCTTCTAATGTTGTATACTCTCTCCTAGCATCCACATTAATGAGTTCCAATCCACTATATCAATTACCTTTCAAGACTAGCCTTTACATTCCCATATTTTTCAAGGCTCAATATAGAAACATCTACTACTGTTTCAAGGCACCTCTAACTCCCTATCTTTTTTAGGCTAAAAATAGAAACCTATAGACCCCTAAAATATAAGTTTCTACAAAAACTCACAAATCACTCCACAGGATACCTCATTTCTTAATCAATTACAAGTGTTTATATAAATTTGCAAATTAAATAGCCTCTCTAATGTTGAATGTTTGCCTAATAAGCTCATGGAAATACAAAAGAAAAATGAATAACTTGAGTACAAAATAGAAAAAATTAAGCTCCAAACCCTTGATACTTTTGATTTGCTTTAATCAAAACTCTTGGAGATAAAATGTCACATCCCGTTATATATAGTAAATACCATATTTTACACACTTAACATTAATTGGTTGGGATGTCTGTGATGTCTTTGCCACTATTTACATTTTCACTACATCGGTAAACATTGTAAATATAACATTTATATTTAATTAACTTCAATATTTACATAACTGTACCATTCATTTACATCTCCTGTACAATAATATACATATGTATTACTGTACAATATAAAGTTTGAACATATAAAGGAAAATAACAATACCTCTAAGATCCGCTCAAAGCTGCCTCAGGGAAACTATAATGCAACCGAATCTGTGGAATGGTATAGAAACGATCACTGTAGGTAATATGGGGAGTGAAAAAATAAGGAGTGAGCTAACATGCTCAATAAGAGAATTGTATGTAAAGACTGATATTACGAAATCTATATACTAAAAACATTTAATTTCCTATTAGTTCACTAAGGTAGCAAAATCAAGATGGATACTATAGTCGGTCAGGAAACCGGATGGAGCATGGGAGGTATTTTAAAATACCTTTCGTGTCTTAACTCCTAGAAGCAATTATAGGGAGTAAGAAATTGAATTTGATATTAAAACAATATACTATGCTATTTAAAATCATTATAATAAAACAATTTAATAATTAAATAAACATTCCTTTTCAACAATAATATCCAAATAAATAACAGTAAACACAATACGATAACAGTTTAGTAAATGATAAATAATCAGTTCAGTATAAATAGAAATTCAGTACCAGCAAGTGAATCAATAAAACAGTATATTCAACACAAACAATATAATGGAGACTAGGCAACACCGAATATATCATGCTATAATAGAATCCCGAAAGGAAATAATGATAAACACGTGAGATATATGGCCATAGTCTATAGAATCCATAATGTACACTTGCCAAGTGCCACTAGTGGAGGCTGAAGACTTGGCGGGTCTACAGCACAATAACAGTATAGTACACGTGACGCGTGAGCATAATACGGGGCCTAACAGTCTCAAAATAGGAGGTGAACAATAGAAACAACATTTAAGAAATCACTTTCACTGAAAATTATCTTCAGTCAATCTATAAAGAACGATATTTAAAATATATTCAGTTTACGAATAGAAATTCATAAAATATTTATGCTTTAGTATTATTCGTTGGAAATGTTCTATTTATCTGCAGAATAGTGAATAACATATGCTGGTACTTTCACGTAGTTAAATTTCATTAATAGGAATATTAAATAATATTTTTCAGTAAAAATTAAAATAATGCAATTTAATTAAATTTCATGGAAATCACTTAGAATTCTATTCAATTTAATCATTTAAAATATTAAAATTTATTTATCAAATTTTCTATAATTTTCGACAGAGTAACGTCTATTTCTAACCTAACCTTCCTACAGGGAAAAGATAGTTTATAAACCAGCCAGTAACCACAAATTTGCCAATTCCAGTGCAATTCATTTCCAAAACACTTAATGAAAATTTATTTAAGGGAAACCATGCATTCATAGTTTCGCTACGCATCACACATTCATCCCTTACCTGTCTAATTCCTCCGCCTTATTCGATAGCACTACACAAAAATTAATTCTCTTGGCTGCAAAACATTACACCAATATTATTAATTCACCTCCTATTAATTTATAAAATATTTTTATTCACTAAATGCAGCCACATTGTCTACTGTAATTATTGAACTAGTCTAAATTACACTAGTAGTAAAACATAACTTTTCCTACACAACTCCGATTTTAATTCCGACTTCACCAATAGTCTCTTTATAATTTCTACAATATTTTAGCACCCTAAAATCACCAAATGCAGCACAATATTCCCTCCATCTAGCCATGGCCGAAATTACTTTTTTGAAGAATTCATGGAATTTCAACAATTAAACATGATAATCATCCTTATCTATGTTCATTTCATCATTTAACACCATTAACACGCAAGAATCAACATGTTTTCCTTACGTTCTTCACATGGCCGAATACCCTTCATTATGCTTGAACATGATTTAGCTAAATTCAATTGAATTTAACACCATAATCATGTTTAACACAAGCAAATCTATCATTATTCATCATTGAAATTAAAAGAAACAATAGACATGGTTGTACCTCCTCTTGGCCGAACACTATAGTGCCCCTTATCTCTTGATTTTGTCACTTTCACAAGGTAATATTGGTATGGGTAGATAAGACTTGAAGAAAGGAACAGCTTTGTAGAAATGATTTTAATGAAATAATCGTGTTTTAAGGGTGATTTTTGGGAATTTTTGTTCTTGGTTATGGTGGCAACGTGAGGGAGGTAGAAGATGATGAGGTGTGACTGGCCAAGCTGTCTAGAATTATTTAGAATCTGTCCCAAACAGTAAAATGACCATTTTACCCTTGGTTATGAGATTTTAAGACAAAAATGCCCTTAAATTTTCACAAATTTCCTAACTATGTAATTTAACTCTAAAAATTCATATTTTATTATTAAATATTTTTATTAAACATATTTTAATGAAGAAAGGTGGTTGGGTTCTAGTTTGACCTATCGAAAAGGTAAAATTACGAAAATACCCCTATCGGGTAAATCGCCTAAATTTCTAATTCTACCACCAATTCAATCTATCTGTGGACATAGCTTAGGACTTATTTTTATGTAGAATACCATGTTTAAATCACACAATCAAAATTCCCTATATTTTGACCATAGTTTACAAAAATGCTACTTGGCTATGTCCTTAATCGTCATTTTTCAATTTGTTGACACGCTTCTCAAAATTGATCTAAATAAGTGAATTTAAGTTTCGAATTCTTATCGTATAGTTATTGGACCTCCCTAATAACATCTATCTGGTCTCACTTCCATCCGGGCACTGTAAAGCTTGCGGGGCCCACTAATCTGTATTAGGTTATACCTGCAAAATACACAGGAAATGAACAGTGGTGAGTATCCCTAGGTATACAATAGTACCTGTATACACGACTCTCACATAAAATTCCATGTCTTTATTCTTGTATATGTTGGAAGATTCTTTTTATAGGTGAAAATGAGTTTGGGGCCATTGGATTGACTCGGAGAAGAAAAGAATCGTAATTTACCACCACAACTAGTTGTATAGATGCATTCTACTCATAGGGTATCAATACCTAGCATTGGAGACTCAATATTATTAGCTTTAAATTGATATATGTTTTGAAATTACAAATTAAGTGTGATTAAATGAGTTTTTTTTAAAGTAAATTTGCATTTAGTATTTAAATATTTCTAAAATCAAAATATTAACTTCTAAAGTTATCTTGTGAGCATAATTTGAAATGCAAGTCTAATGGATTTGAATATGAAACTCATTTTATTTGGACTTAATATAATTGATTTTTTAGGAAAAAACATATATTGGAAATAATATGATTAGTAATGTTATTAAAATATTTTGTGAAATCATTTTTGGAAATTACTATATATTTTGAAAATTCATTTATACTCTTTTTTTTTGTGCAAACCATTCGGTTTCCCCACACCATTCTGGCATAGGACTAATCCGGATTCGAGTTGGGTAGGACCCAAAGGGCTGCAAAGCTCTCCCTCAAGAGTTTTAACACAGCTGCATACCCAAGACTCGAACTCGAGACCTCTGGTTAAGCTAGAATAGCCCCTTACTAGCTGATCTATGTGCTCTTGGGTAAAATTCATTTATACTCAACATTACACGTTATATAATGTTTAAGACTCATTGTAGTAATTTTGAGCGAAAAGTAAAGCAAAAAAAACAAAATTAAAGATTTTGTACTATAGACATAGATTAAAATTAATTTATTAATATAATAATCTAATTCAAAATGGATTACACCTAATTCAAGTTTATAGTCTATATATTTAAACTTGAATCAGGCTCCGAAAACAAACCTTTAGTGGAAACCTGATAGCCCAACTGTTAAAATTAATTTTCTTTTTCAAAAAAGAGAAACTCTAGAGTAGAAGTGTAATTGAACTACGTTTAAAGCATTCAATATCATATTTGAATTTGATTCGATTTGAAAATTCAAATTTTAAAATTTGATTCTAATTCGATCAAACTTTAATTTTTTAAATTTAAATTCGATTTGACAAAATACATAAACTATTCAAATTCGAATCGATCTACTCAAATTCGACTTAATTAGTTAAACATATCAATTTTCAATAATATATAATGAATATAAAATAATATAATAATAATAAAATATTAAAGATATATTTAAATATTTTAATTAGGTTCTCAACCATTCAAATTAAATATTAAAAAATTCAAATTCGATTCCACTATTTGCTTGAATAACTCAAACTTAAATTTAGCACAAAAAATAAATTAAATTTAAATAATCATCACAGTGATACTCAAGTAATTTGCAAATAATTTTTTTCATTTACACCCTAACTAAATCCTAAATCCCCGCTCTTTGAAACGGAACTTCGCGAAATTTCTAGAGAAGCAGCAATCAGAATTCAGAAGTAGTACGTAGAACCATGGAGCATGAGCATTACTGAGAGATGAACAACACAACCCACCATTGCCTGTCTTTATTAACCAAATGCAGAACCCTCAAAACCCTCAAACAATTCCACGCTTCTCTCGTCAAAACCGGCCACCACTCCGACCCCTTTTTCGCTGGCAAACTAATACTCCATTGCGCAGTAACGATTTCTGATGCTCTGCACTACGCTCGACGCTTTTTCATTCACTTCCCAAACCCGGATGTCTTCATGTATAACACTCTCATTCGAGGGTTCTCAGAATCTGGTATCCCTCAAGATTCAATATTTGCATTCATAGATATGCGTAGGAAATCAATGGTTCCTCCTGATAGCTTCTCTTTTGCATTTGTTCTCAAGGCAGCCGCGAATTTCGGGTCGTTGAGAGCTGGGATTCAGCTGCATTGTCAAGCTTTGATTCATGGTTTCGATACCCATTTGTTTGTTGGGACAACTTTGATAAGCATGTATGGAGAATGCAGTTCTGTTTATTTTGCGAAGAAAGTGTTTGAGAAAATGCTGGAACCAAATGTTGTTGCTTGGAATGCGATTGTTACAGCTTGTTTTAGATGTGGTGATGTAAAAGGTGCCCAAAAAATGTTTGATATGATGGCTTTTAAGAATTCGACTTCCTCCAATGTAATGCTTGCAGGGTATGCAAAAGCTGGAGAGATGGAATTCGCCAAGAATGTGTTTTGGGAGATGAAAGTGAAGGATGATGTTTCTTGGAGTACTATGATTGTTGGATTTGCTCATAATGGGTGTTTTGACGAGGCTTTTGGATATTTCAGGGAGTTGCGAAGGATGGGGTTGAGACCTAATGAGGTTAGCTTGACTGGGGTGCTGTCAGGCTGTGCACAGGCAGGAGCGTTTGAGTTTGGTAAAATCTTACATGGGTTTATTGAGAAATCTGGGTTAAATTGGATTTCTTCTGTGAATAATGCACTAATGGATATGTATGCAAGATGTGGGAATATGGGGATGGCTCGATTAGTTTTTCAGAGTATGCCATATAAGAAGAGTGTTGTTTCTTGGACTTCATTGATAGAAGGGCTTGCAATGCATGGTTATGCAGAAGAGGCAATACAGGTTTTTCACGAGATGGAAGCCTGTGGAATTAGACCTGATTGGATTACCTTCGTGTCACTTCTATATGCTTGTAGTCATGCTGGGTTGATTGAACAAGGATGTACCTATTTTTCTAGGATGAAGAATGTGTATGATATAAAACCAAAGATTGAGCACTATGGTTGCATGGTTGATTTGTATGGTCGAGCTGGTTACCTGCAGAAGGCTTATGACTTTGTATGTCAAATGCCAATATCACCTAATGCTATAATTTGGCGTACTCTACTTGGTGCTTGCAGCATTCATGGGAATGTTGAGTTGGCAGAGCAAGTAAAGGAGAAGCTTTCTAAGCTAGAACCCGATGATTCTGGTGATAATGTGCTGCTGTCAAATATTTATGCAGTTGCAGGAAAATGGAAGGATGTTGCCAGTCTGAGGAGGTTAATGACAGATCAGAAGACAAAAAAAACTCCTGGGTGGAGTATGATTGAAGTTGACAGGACCATGTACAGTTTTGTGGCAGGGGAAAAATCAAATGAGACTACAGCAGAGGCTTATGAGAAGCTAAAGGAGATAATTTTGAGGCTTAGGCTTGAGGGAGGTTATATTCCTGAAATTGCTAGCGTATTGCATGATGTAGAAGATGAAGAAAAGGAAGATTCGGTATCCAAGCACAGTGAGAAGCTTGCTGTAGCTTTTGGGATCTCAAGAATGTGTAAGGGGAGGGTTATAAGAATAGTAAAGAATTTGAGAATATGCAGAGACTGTCATACAGTTATGAAGTTGATCTCTAAGGTTTATGAATTGAAAATTGTGGTTAGAGATAGAAGTCGCTTTCACATGTTCAGCGATGGTTCTTGCACTTGCGAAGATTACTGGTGATTGTTAGTTAGTGACACAGTCTCAAGCAATGGAAAGTTTCTGCACTTCTTAGAAAGAACTTAATTTAAAGGAGAAAACTGACGCCAGGACCTGAGAAAGGAAATGAGTTATGAATCTGCTTATTAGAGAAAATTGTTGCGGGAAAATACAATGGCTGAGCTATCCCAGGGATTGGATACAAGGAAAATTTTGAAACTAACAATATTTGATTGAAATGGTGCCAAAATGGAAAACAAATTTGAGTGAATCTATATCTGTTGGTATGCTGTAGACAATGGCATACTGACCTGAAAGGGCAGAGCAAATACTTACAAATTTTGCAAGTCTGTTAAAGGCTTCCCATGCGTAAAATATGAATAATGTTCCCCAAATTTGAGTCATTCATCAATTTTTTGGAGCTAGTCACCTGAGTGTGATCGGACAGAGGGACTTGCTGACCATGGTCTATACTTATTTTGGGATGCTATATCACGGTCTATTCGGAGAATTTTTCAACTGGAACTAATCAATTGTAAATGATTGAGTATACTGATTATTACATCCACTTTGGATGCAAATGGGAGAGTGAGAAGATCATTCTTTTGTCCAATAACATGAAGACTATTGTTAATTTGTTCGAGATTAGATATTGACATTGTAGATTCTCTAAACGAGGTTTCACTTTCTGCCGATATAATTCCTGTCTCAGTATCTCTGTTTTTCGTTTTCATATGGATTTTTGTAGTATCCCAAAATTTTAGTAATACTAATAGTGGCAAAAATAATTCAAGGTATTAATGTTTGTTGGGTTAAGTCGAGAGAGTTTGGTGCCTTTTAAGTAAAGTTTTGAATTCGAATTTTTTAAATGAAAAAAAATAGCATTGTGAGAGCTTCTCCTGAATGAAATCTGATTCAGCTTGACTTCAGATTAATTGAGATTTAAAATGATTTTCAGATACCGAAAAGTGTTTACACCCAAAAAAAATTTAAGGTACGAACAAAGCAAGACAGAGACACGACTTCAATGGACATTTCTCCTGAAAAGAGCTGTGGGCTTCTTAAGTTCCCAAATTACAAAATGAAACGAAAAGTGGAGATAAAAAATCCTTATGCACTGGGTGGTTCTCGTTTCAACGTTTTTGTGGTTAATATGACTTCATAGAATTCCAACAGAACCTGTCTTCTCAAAATCCCTGGGTTCTTTCTTATTCTTCTCCTACTTACCCCTCCATTTATCTCTAATCTCGAAAGGATCTTCTTTCTCTCTTCTCAAAAGAGTTCCCCAATACTTTGTCATGGCCTCCTTTGCGATCTCCATGTTTTCATCATCATCTTTTGCTCTTACTTGCAAAAGCTATAGACCATTTCTCTCTCCAACGGCCTTCTCTATAAAACCCATTCCATAAGAGCTTCCTCTGCTTCTCTTGATTACTCTACACCCTCCTCTGTCATTGAACAAAAACCCCTCCAACCCACTAAGGTAAGATAATGGAAAGTCTTGAACCTGGCAAATTTTATTATAATTGTAATTTATTGATCTGCATTAGATTGGGTCCTTCAATCTTTGTTTAATTTTAGTTTGTTTACAGTACCAGTTGTCTCATCTATTATTTTCATCATTCAGACACATTGTTGGGAATGGCAGTTCAAGGATAATGTAAATCATATATACTATGAGGAGCATGAGATGGAGAGCACTGATCCTACAAAGGATATTCTTATGATTCCAACAATATCCGATGTAAGCACTGTGGAAGAGTGGAGAGCAGTAGCTAAAGACATTTTGGGACGATCTGGTAAAGTCAATTGGCGCGCTATCATTGTTGATTGGCCTGGTTTGGGATACTCTAGCAGGCCAAAGATGGATTATGACGCTGATGTAATGGAAAAGTTTGTAGTCGATTTGATTAACGAGATAAGTTCTCCAGGTGACTACTAAAACCCTTTTTTTCTTTTACATTGTTTATCATTATTGGTTCTAGTTAATTTGATGTCTTTTTATATGCATAGTTCTAATTGCTTTGACTGTTGTTGATGATTTTGCTTGAAGAGCATGCTTGACTTTGTTGTGCTTAGCATTGGATGTGCTGAAAGTGAATTCGGTGGAGAGGGGCTTGAACAAATGCAGCTTAAAGAAGTCTCTTTAATCTTCTTATTCTATTGGGGTTGTTGTTCTTGTATATCTGTGTTCATATCTAGCAGGCCAAAGATGGATTATGACGCTGATGTAATGGAAAAGTTTGTAGTCGATTTCATTAACGAGATAAGTTCTCCAGGTGACTACTAAAACCCTTTTTTCCTTTTACATTGTTTATCATTATTGGTTCTAGTTAATTTGATGTCTTTTTATATGCATAGTTCTAATTGCTCTGACTGTTGTTGATGATTTTGCTTGAAGAGCATGCTTGACTTTGTTGTGCTTAGCATTGGATGTGCTGAAAGTGAATTCGGTGGAGAGGGGCTTGAACAAATGCAGCTTAAAGAAGTCTCTTTAATCTTCTTATTCTATTGGGGTTGTTGTTCTTGTATATCTGTGTTCATATCTAGCAGGCCAAAGATGGATTATGACGCTGATGTAATGGAAAAGTTTGTAGTCGATTTCATTAACGAGATAAGTTCTCCAGGTGACAACTAAAACCCTTTTTTCCTTTTACATTGTTTATCATTATTGGTTCTAGTTAATTTGATGTCTTTTTATATGCATAGTTCTAATTGCTTTGACTGTTGTTGATGATTTTGCTTGAAGAGCATGCTTGACTTTGTTGTGCTTAGCATTGGATGTGCTGAAAGTGAATTCGGTGGAGAGGGGCTTGAACAAAAATTGAGGCTTAAAGAAGTCTCTTTAATCTTCTTATTCTATTGGGGTTGTTGTTCTTGTATATCTGTGTTCATATCTATTTGTATTTATTTTGCAATGTCATTAATTGGTTGGAGTAAATGAACTTCTCATTCTCCTTCGTTGTTTGTGAAAATTCCTTCTGAAACCATTTAGGGACTGTAATGTTCGAGAGCATGTAGATTTATTTTTCCTGGTATGATAAGTAGTCCTCTCGGAGTGTGTGTGTGTATTGCAGTTCACGTCCACTTGGGTTTTTAACCATCCAGAAGATGTGAATGAAACAGCAGTCAATCCATACTAAAGAGTGGTATTTGATGTCCAGGTCATTTAGGTTTTCTTGTTTCTTCTATGCTTGGTATCCTTTCTTCCCGCATGTTTCTGCAATGATGCTTGACCTTCTTGACACGTCTTTTTTCTAGCATGTTTCTTATTATGATCTTTATGCTATTGCTGCTTCTATCGCCTTATCATCATGCCATATTTTCATAGTTAAAGCTGTAGTCTACTGTGCCTCATCTGCAATAACGTTCACATTTTGTCTTCTTCTGGATCTTTTAAACTTTAGATGATACTATCAGAAAGTATTGCTAGATAAATTTGATTAGGGGTAATAAAGCTAGGTAACAATTTTCTGCAATTGAAACAGAAAATGATCTGGTGATCTGTGGAGGCGTTCATGCTGCCACAATAGTGGTTCGTGCTGCAAAAAAGAGGTTGGTGAAACCAAAAGCTATTGCTGCAGTTGCTCCAACCTGGGCAGGTCCTCTGCCTATTGTGTTTGGTCGAGATTCCAACATGCAAACAAGGTATTTTTAATGCCAGTATTGCCTTTATGGATGTAGACAGCTTGTTTCCTTGCCTCGAGCACTGGTCATGCTTTCTGGTTGTAAAGTTCAATTAAGGCCTATGTATAAAGTAGTACTGGGAGAGAATGGAAGTCAGTTACTCCACTTGATATCATGTCATGCCGTTTGGCCAAAGCTTAATTGCATTAGATCGCTCATTCAATTTTTATTGTCCCAAAATTCTTAACATTAGTTTTGCATCTTCTTTTTACATAACAGTGCAGGTTTTTGAACACTCTCCCAGCTCAATCTGAGCGTTGTTGTTTGATTGCTTTTAAGATTCTCCTATTGGTTTCTTCCGTATTGATTTTCATTAAACTATAGGCATGATGATTTATGTTTGTTTACATGATGACCGACTCAAATAGATCTTTCATCTATGTCCCATGTAATTTGTCAGGTATGGGCTGCTCAGGGACACCTTAAGAGCCCCAGCTGTAGGGTGGATGGTTTATAATATGCTTGTGGGCAACGAGGGGGCAATTCAGTCGCAGTATAAATCTCATGTCTATGCAAATCCTGAAAATGTGACTCCTGCAATTGTTCAAAGCAGATACAAGTTAACAATGAAGAAAGGATCCCGATATGTGCCTGCTGCTTTTTTGACTGGTCTCCTTGACCCCGTTAATTCCCGAGAGGAGTTCCTTGAGCTCTTTGCCGATTTGGAGGGGAAGATGCCCATTCTGGTTGTGTCAACTGAGGGTTCTCCGAAGAGATCAAAAGCAGAGATGGAAGCTCTCAGGGAAGCCAAAGGAGTAAGCAAGTTTGTTGAGGTTCCAGGTGCCCTTTTACCACAAGAAGAGTACCGTACTATGGTGGCAGAGGAGCTTTACCAGTTTTTGCAAGAGAATTTTGAAGGCGATGCTTAAAATCCTTCATCAATGAGCTTCTAACTTCGGTGGGACAGAGTTTTCTTCCACAACACTCCAGCTCCAACATTTTCCCATTGCTGGTCGTAGTAGTTGTGTCAATGCAACTGTACCCAGAAGGAGACCCTGCATAATAACATCTTTACATATATTTCACCAGTAAGAGGATCAATATTGTTCATTACCCGAATGGCAGGAAATTAAATCACCTGAGACTTAATGCTTTAACAATTACTACCTTCTCTTGCACTTTATGGTGATCTGCGAGAATTATTAATCTCTGTTTAGGCATTTGTTTTGTGACGCTTGAATCTCCTAGACGTTTTTTTTTTTCTTTTCATTTTTGAGTATTGGTTTCATCTCATTAGAACAAGATTAAGATAGCATAACTATCTCCCCATTTCAATAGAAGAAAAGATATAGAGATGTCAAATTAACATCATCCAAAACCAGGATTCTTGTATTAGATCCCTATCAATGATGCCTCAGACTGGGCCACTGCCCACTGCCTTGCTGCTCACAGCTTTAAGCATCTAAGCAACACCTCCGGAGGAGGTTATTTAAAGATGCTGGAGGAAGGTGTGAACCTAATAATAAACGGAGTTGTATTAGAGATGGGATGCAGATTTTATCTTGAGATGGTAAAAGGTGCAGAGGCACTGATGGCATTGCAATGGACAATTGAGTCGTCAGGGTTACTCAACTAAATTGTGTGGAGTTAGTTTGGATGAACAGTGAGTTTGAAAATAACGATAATGGTGAAATTAGTTAATGTAACAATGAGATTGGATTGTGTAAGGATGATATGTGTTTGGATACAATCACAGTGATAACAGTGAGATGAGTGCAGTGAAAAGAAAAACAATAACCATTATGAACATTAGATTAAATTTTATAAATAATAAAACTTATAATATATATTCTAATTTATAAAACCAATAAAATAATAAAATTATTTTAAACAAAAAAATAATAAATTAAAAATTATTTTATATCAATTAATATTTTATTATTAAATTTTTTAAAATTATTTTTAATGTAATTTATTATTTTGAAAAATAAAATATATATTTCAAAGTTATTATAAATGAAAAAAAAAACAAAATTGTAAAACATAAAAAAGGTGGAAGGGTCACTCTTCCACCTTGCTTCCCTTTTCTAGTTCCTCAGTGGAGGGGAGTTTGAAATTTTCACATCACAGGCGCTACCCAAATGCACCTACGATGCGAGGTGATTTTTTTTTATTTTTTAAGATTGACAGTGGAATCCAAATACCTTTAAAACTTTTTAAGATACACTAATTTAGTCTCCAAACATCTCTTAAGGCTTGGGAAGCATTGGAACTGGATATTAGCGAAGGAAAGTAGGTTAAATTTATTTCAAAAGAAGGTTACTTTCCTTTGTCTCTCTCTCTCTCTCTCTCTCTCTCTCTCTATATATATATATATATATATATATATATATATATGGTAAGGGGTATTCAAACTTTTGTTGTGATTAACTTGGAAGATTTTAAAAGTGAATTCTGCCACGTTGAATTGATGCATTTAAATATTTATTTGTGAAATTATTTTCAAAAAGCTAACTTCAAGTTGACAAGAGAAGAGAACGCTTCATTTATCAAGTGAATTAAACGAGAACTTCTAATCACACTTCGGAAACTTTATCTTTACACTTCATATTTTACAGGACAAAACGTATCCTTGCATTGAAAAGACCATTTTGCCTTAAAAAAATTTTCAACCTCACAAAACTTTCCTATTCTTTTTCCTTCTAAACCCTAAAATTTTCTTACTTTTCTTCTATTAAACTAAATAAAATATGAAAAATTTGAGTGAAAGCAACAATTATGATAGCATGGCACTACAAGAAAATTGATTTTCAGCGACAGAAATTTAGCTACGGAATTTTTTCGTCGCTGATAATTAGTATTAGCGACGGAATTTATATCGAAGTTAGTGACGGATTAGCGACAGAAATTCGTCGGTAATTAGCGACGGAATAATTTCCGTCGCTAATTCTGTCGCTAATTATGGCGGGATATACTGTTCAATTGCGCCAAATTATTAGCGACGGAATTTGTCTGTCGCTAAACCCAAAACATAGAAAGAACTTAGCAACGAAATTTTTCCGTCGCTAATTCCATAGCTAAAGGTCATTAGCTACGGAATTTTTCCGTCGCTAAGTTCCCTTCATCATTTTCGGTGGGAAAGTGTTTAGAACTTAGCGACAGAATTTTTCCGTCGCTAATTCCGTAGCTAAAGGTCATTAGCTACGGAATTAGCGACGGAAAAATTTCGTCGCTAAGTTCCCTTCATCATTTTCGGTGGAAAAGTGTTTAGAACTTAGCGACGGAATTTTTCCGTCGCTAATTCCGTAGCTAAAGGTCATTAGCTACGAAATTAGCGACGGAAAAATTCCGTCGCTAAGTTCACTTCATCATTTTCGGTGGAAAAAGTGTATAGAACTTAGCGACGAAATTTTTTCGTCGTTAATTCCGTAGCTAATGACCTTTAGCTATGGAATTAGCGACGGAAAAATTCCGTCGCTAAGTTCCCTTCATCATTTTCGGTGGAAAAGTGTATAGAACTTAGCGACGGAAAAATTCCGTCGCTAAGTTCCCTTCATCATTTTCGGTGGAAAAGTGTATAGAACTTAGTTCCGTCGCTAATTCCGTAGCTAAAGGTCATTAGCTACGGAATTAGTGACGGAAAAATTCCGTCGCTAAGTTCCCTTCATCATTTTCGGTGGAAAAGTGTATAGAACTTAGCGACGAAATTTTTTCGTCGCTAATTTCCCTCCAAAATATCTAAGAAAAAGGTGAAAAAATTAGCGACGGAATTTTTCCGTCGCTAATTCCGCGCTAATTCCGTCGCTAATAACCTTTAGCTATGGAATTAGCGACGAAAATATTCCGTCGCTAATACCTCGTGTAACGTGTTAGATCTAGTTAGCGACGGAATTTTTCCGTCGCTAATCCGATAGAAATTCCGTCGCTAATACCTCGAAATTCGTGATTCCCCCTTTTTTCTTCTTCTTCCCGCCCGTGATTGTCATTTTTTTCTCCTCTCCTTTTTTCTCTTCCCTCTCCCCTATGCGCCGCTGGTCCCTTGCCCCACCGAAGCTACGCCGCCGGTCCGTTACCCCTTCACCTGCCGCCGGTCACCTCTCTCCTCTCCTCACCGCCGGCGCTAGAGATGCTTATTGGGCCGGGTTGGCCCGACCCGGTTCGCAACCGGATCGGGTCAATCCGGCCCAAAATCCGAACCGGTACAGTACCGGTTCGGAACCGGCCCGGCCCGGTTTGTTACCGGGCTGGGCCGGTTTCAGATTATTAGAACCGGGCCCGGTAAGGGCCGGTCCGGTTAAAAAAAAAAACTGCAGCAGTTGCACTGACTGCAGTGCAACTGCTGCATGCAGACTCGCAGAGGCTTGCCCTCTGCGAGTCTGCGTTTTGATGGGCCGTTGCCCATCAATCTTTCTTTTTTTTTTAATTAAATTAAAAAAAAAGAAAAAGAGGCTTGTAGCCTCTTGCAGTTGCACTTGCACTGCAGTAGCAGTGCAAGTGCAACTGCAGTGCAGTACGCAGAGCAGAGGCTTGCCTCTGCTCTGTGTTTGATTAACACTTTGATGGGCAACGGCCATTTTGGCCGTTGCCCATCAATCTTTTTTTTTTAAATTTTTTTTATTTTTTTATTCTAATTTTTTTCCTATAAATACCTCTATAATCTTCTATTTTCATTTACATTTCTTCTATATTTTCTCTGAAATCTACTATCTATATTCATTTACTCTTATTCTCTTCACTCACATACTCTCTCAATATTCACTCAAACTCTCTCAAATTCACTTAAATTCCCTTATTCCAAATTTATAATATCATCATTTCCTTTCTAAATTTCATTTTTCTTTTTATTTTATAATTTTACAAATTTTACTTTTAATTTTCAAATTCTAATATATTATATATATTCCTTATTCCAAATTTATAATATCATCATTTCCTTTCTAAATTTCATTTTTCTTTTTATTTTATAATTTTGCAAATTTTACTTTTAATTTTCAAATTCTAATATATTATATATATTCCTTATTCCAAATTTATAATATCATCATTTTCTTTATAAATTTCATTTTTCTTTTTATTTTATAATTTTGCAAATTTTACTTTTAATTTTCAAGTTTCAATTTTCAAATTCCAATATATTATCATACATCTATTTTTTTAATTTTTAACATATATTTATTTTCAAAAAAAATATAAAAATGTCAAATTTCTTTCGTCGTTCATGCTCTGTTTCTCGACCTTTTGGTTCCACTGAAATTCCTAATTTGGGTGACGAATCATTTAATGAAATCGAACCCGATATTCATCCGGAGGAGGAGCTTCCTTTGGCACCATCGTTTGGTCGTGGTCGTGGTCGTGGAGGAAGTCATGCTCAAACACAATCATCAGCTGCCACCACTGCTGCTACATCATCAAGACCGAAGTTTAGTCGAAAAAAAACAAGCAGGGTATGGGAGTATTTCGACATTGTAGCAAAAGAAGGCGAGACGAATAAATATTGTGCCATCTGTAAATTGTGCAAAGGCGTTTACTCTTATAACTCCGGTGGAGGTGGTGGCGGTACAGGTACGTATAAAAGGCATTTAATTACTATACATAAAATTAATCCTGATGCCGAAGAAAATGAAATTTTAGAAGGTAAACAATCTCAAATTAATACGCATGATGGTGGAAAAAATTTTAATTTTGATAATGTTCAAGCTAGACGTGGTTTAGTTAGATTTGTAGTTAGAACTGAACAACCATTCACAATTTGTGAAAAAACAGGATATTTAGAATTTATTTGTAAATATTTACAACCCGCATATAAATCTGTTTCTAGACATACATTAAAAAGAGATTGCATGGATATGTTTAAAGAATATAGACAAGCTTTAATTGATAAACTTAGTAATATTTCATCTAGGGTTAGTTTAACTAGTGATATATGGACTAGTACTAATGGTATAAGTTATCTTGTTATAACTTGTCATTGGATAGATGAAGATTGGTCTATGCAAAAACGAATTTTATCTTTAGATGTAATAGAAGAAGCACATAATTCATATACTATTCATAAATATATTACTAAAGTTTGTAAATTATATGGACTAGAAAATAATAAAGTTTTTGCTATTACTTTTGATAATGCTTCAAGTAATACTGCAGCTATTCCTCATTTAATTAAAAGTTTAAACCCTGTTATGCAAGGCATATTTTTTCATGCAAGATGTGCATGTCATATTATAAATTTATGTGTTCAAAGTGGTTTTAGTTCTAGTGGTACTGGTACTAGCATAGGTCCAATTGATAAAATTAAAATTTTAGCAAAATGGATTCGCACACCAAGTAATAAACGTGAATGGAAGCAAATTTGTATAACAAATAATATACCTGTTAAAGCATTTCCACTTCCCGTGGAAACAAGATGGAATTCACTTCATCGTTTACTTTCTTCTATTTTACCTTATAAAGAACTTGTTACTCCTTTTTATAACAATTATACAAGTAGCACACATTTAGTACTTTTTGAAGAAGATTGGACTTTTATTGAATATTGTGTTGATTTATTGTCTACTTTTAAAGATGCAACCGAAAGATTTTCAACTCAATTTTATCCAACTACACCGTATTTTGTTCCTATTATCTACACAATGTTTGACAAATTTGTAAAATTTAGGAATCATGAAACTTTAAGTTCTTTTGTATATGATATGGAGGAAAAATTTAAAAAATATTGGGAAATAATTCCTCCTATTTATTGTATTGCAACTTTACTAGATCCTAGTCAAGGTGAGGTAAATATAGAAATTTTTTTTGATTGTTATAAAGAATTTCTTGGTCTTGATTCTATTGAGGATCAAAAGTCCTCAATTAACAATCTTTTTCGAGAATTGTTTAATGTTTATGAAACAGAAAGGGAGCAATTCAACTTTAATCGAGAAGAAGAAGATTCATACGAAGAAACCGAAGTAGCAAAAAAGGAAAAGGAATTTTAAACGCAATTAAGAAAGTAGCAAAGAAGAGAATGAAGCTAAAAGGAAAAGCGAGCGGATCGGGATCGGGATCAACAACTCGACGGAGTTCTAGCTTCAATGAGCTAGGATTTTTCTTAAGTCAAGATTTTTCTGTAGATGATAACTTTGATCTTCTCCAATGGTGGAAAGAAAATCAAAAACAATTTCCAGTTTTAGCTTCCATGGCCCGAGATGTTTTTGCGGTGCAAGTTTCTTCTGTTGCTTCGGAATCCGCATTCTCGACGTGTGGAAGAATTATTGGAGACCATCGAACCAGTCTTAATCCGGATTCATTGTGCATGTTAACATGCCTTAAAAATTGGTTTGATGCGGAATCGCGCAATGTCGAACTTGGAATGGCCAATGAATTTGCTGATAATAATTCAGAAGAGGAGGAAGAAATTTCCAAGGCAATCCGTATAAATTATGAAGAGTAGAGAATAATTTTTTTTTTTGTAAATTGTATGTAAAATTGTAAATAAGTTTAGTCATAGTGAATATTTTTATGGACTACGGTCCCGTGGTTTTTACCCTTCTAACTTTTGAAGGGGTTTTCCACGTAAAAAATCTTTGGTCTCCTACTCTCTCCTTTTTCTCCTTTTGTTGTTGTTGTTATTATTATTATTATTATTACATACCAAATTAATTAATGTTATACTTATATATGTTTAAAATAAATAAATATTTAAAATACAAAATGAATTAATATTTTAAAAACATATTAAATAAATGAATAAATATTAAGTAAATGATATTTCAAATATAATAAATTATTTTAAATGCAAAATGAATATAAATAAAGATATGCAAAATGAATATAATAATAATATTCATAATATCATTATTTGTATTTTGAATCAAATATCATTTTATTATAATATTATATTCACAATATAACTTTAATTTATTATAACAATAATTTTATTAGATAATTTTATAATAGTTTGTTTTTACATTATTGTTACATTAATTAAATAAATTATAATATAACTTATAATAAATTATTGTTAAATTAAACTATTAACATTTATTATAAAAATAAATTTACTACATTAAATTATTAAAATATATTAATATATATTAAAATAAATTAATATAATTTTTTAAAAATAAAAATTTTAAAAAGAAAAAAAAAATGGACCGAACCGGTTTAAACCGGTTCGGTCCGGTTTTGAGGCGAACCGGTCCAACGAACCGGGCCGGTTCGCCTCTCATAATATATAGAACCGGTCCGAACCGGACCGGTTTACTACCGGTTCGGACCGGTTCTCTTATGGTTAGGGCCGGAACCGGTGAAAACCGGCCCGAAACCGGCCCGGTCCGGCCCGTAACCACCTCTAGTCGGCGCCTCCTAGTGTATAAAGAAGAAAAGCAAAACACCCCACTCCCCCACTGCCACTGCGCCCATAGGCGCCGCTGCTGCCGCCCGCCCCAGCCATCGCCGTTTGTTGCCGCCGCTGACCTGCCGCCAGTTGTCCCTACCGCCAGTCATACTCTTGGTATATAGGAGTTGTATTATTTTTAAATTTAAAAGATATATTTATTTGTTTGTTAGTTTGTTTATGTAAAATATATATGTTTATTTGTATTTATAATAATATTAGTAGAAATTTTGTATTTATTGGGAAAAATTGTTAGATTTTAAATATATAAATTTATTTATGTAAATTTAATTTGGTCATAATATTATTAATTATGAAAATTTATTGTTGTTTTAGTGTGTCTAATTATATGATAGTAATAGATTGATTGAACTACTATTATTAATTTTTATTTATTTGTTTAATTTGTTTATTTAAAATATATATATTTAAAATATATATGTGTTTATTGTTGTTTATTTAGTTTATTTTTGTTTGTCCGTATTTATAATAATATTAGTAGAAATTTTGTAATTTAATGTTTAAAATTATTTTTGTTAGATTTTAAATATATAAATTTATTTATGTAAATTTACTTTGGTCATAATATTATTAATTATGAAAATTTATTATTGTTTTAGTGTATCTAATTATATGATATTAATAGATTGATTGAATTAGTATTATTAATTTTGGGATTAATGTGAGATATACACATTGTTATATATATTATTTTTTTTCATTGCATAAATGTATATATTGTTGTATTAATAGTTTTAATATGTATTGTAACGAAAGTTGTATGTATTGTAATCGTTATTTTTTTATTTTAAAATAGAAAGAAAATAATATTTAATTTTTAATATGTAGTTTTTATGCTTTTATAGGTTATTTAATATTAATAAGGAGTGCTTTGGTGGATTGTGATCGTGAGGTAATATTTTAACTATTTTATTATGCATTTTATAATAAATAATTGTTAATTTTGATTTAAAATTTTGATTTTGTTTTTTAATTGGTTGAGATATTTGCTTTGATTGCTATATTTTATTTATTTTGTGTGGTTTTGTTTATTAAATTACAGATCTTTTATTCAGATCATATCATGAATAAGGATAGGAGTTGGATGTACAACCGGTTAGATAGTAATAGTTATATTACAAATGAGTTTTTAAATGGAGTTGAAGAGTTTATCGATTTTGCATGTTCAAATAGGCAGTTTGTCAGTGGAGATAGAATAAAATGTCCTTGCATCAAATGTCAAAATAGAATCTTTTTAGAATGTGATAAGGTACGGGAACATTTATTTTACAAAGGTTTTATGGGTGGTTATACTATTTGGGATAAACATGGTGAAGTTGTTGAAGGAGAATCCTCAAGAAATAAAGACGAGATTGGTGATCTGATGTATGAAATGTATTCAAAACAAAACCCGGATAATAGAATGGTGAGGGATGCTTGTCATATTAATTTTGACGGGAATGCTAATCAGTCAAGATTTGATGAGCATGAACAAAATTCATCAAGACAAAACTTTTCTTCTCTATTAAATGATGCAAATGAACCATTGTGGACAGAATGTTCTAAGCACATGACATTATCTGCTATGTCACAATTGTGTAATTGGAAGTCGGAGCACAATGTTAGTGAAGCATGTTTTAATCGAATGTTGGAGATTGTGAGAGGTATGCTTCCGGAGAATAATCATTTACCGGAAAACTTTTATGAAATGAATAAAAAAATGGAGAAATTCGGTCTTGGTTATGTTAAGATAGATGCTTGCAAGAATAATTGTATTTTATTTTGGAAAGAATATGCCGAGTTAATGCATTGTGTGATATGTGGGCATCCTAGATATAGACAATGTGGGGTAAGAGGAAAGAAGACACCATACAAGATTTTGCGCTACTTGCCATTAATCCCTAGGCTTCAAAGGCTTTATATATCAGCTGCAACTGCTGAGTTTATGACATGACATGCGCACAATCGAAGTTCTTCAGGAGTGCTTAGACATCCAGTTGATGGTGAAGCTTGGCAACATTTCAATTGTACTCATCCATCATTTGCTATGGAACCTCGTAATGTTAGAATTGGTTTATGTGCAGATGGGTTTTGTCTGTTTGAGCCAGCTACGAGGTCATATTCTTGTTGGCCAGTTATGCTTGCTGTTTACAATTTACCTCCCTGGATGTGTATGAAACAACCATATTTGTTATTGAATATGGTAATTCCGGGAAGGAGCAATCCATCACAAAACATAGATGTTTTTTTAAGGCCTTTGATAGATGAGTTGAAAATCTTATGGGATGAGGGTGTTCAAACTTATGATGCTTATAGAAATCAACTTTTTTTGTTAAGGGCTGCATTAATGTGGACAATTAATGACTTTCCTGCATATGGAATGTTGTCTGGGTGGAGTACACATGGAAGATTATCTTGTTCTTATTGTATGGAACATACAAAAGCTTTTAGATTGCAACATGGACGAAAGCCTTGTTTTTTTTTATTGTCATCGTCAATTTTTACCTCCTAATCATTCTTTTATGAAGCAAAGGGATAAATTTAGTAAAAGGGTTGATTATGATCCTCCGGATATGAGATTGTCAGGTGAAGAAGTGTGGTCTCGGATAGATAGTTTGGAAGACTTAACATTTGGGACAAAATGTCCTCAACAAAAACCTCAAGGTTTTAGGGTAACTCATAATTGGGTGAAGAAAAGCATTTTTTTGGGAGCTGTCTTATTGGCATACCAATCTTATTCGTCACAACTTAGATGTCATGCATATTGAAAAAAATGTGTTTGACAATTTATTCAATACATTAATGGATGTTAAAAGCAAAAAAAAGGACAACACAAATGCAAGGTTAGATTTGGCGCTGATTTGTAAACGAAAGGAATTGGAATTGGTGACAAGTAATGGAAAAACTTTCGCACCTAAAGCATCGTTTACCTTAAGCAAAGATGATCAGAGAAGAGTGTGTAAATGGGTGAAAGAGCTAAGGCTTCCTGATGGGTTTGCATCAAACATATCTCGGTGCGTAAATATTGAGGAAGGCAAGTTTTATGGAATGAAAAGTCATGACTGTCATGTTTTTATGCAAAGATTAATTCCGATTGCCTTTCGTGATTTCATACCTAATTCAATATGGGATGCTATTATTGAGCTATCTCATTTTTTTCGAGATATATGTTCAACTGAATTACATGTGAATTACATGGAACAGTTGTAGAGCAACATTGTAGAAACAATTTGCAAATTAGAGAAAATTTTTCCACCAAGTTTTTTTGACTGCATGGAACATCTCCCCATTCACTTACCTTATGAGGCCAAAGTTGGCGGACCCGTTCAATACCGATGGATGTATCCATTTGAGAGGTAATAATTTGTTTGATATAAGCATTTTTCAATGTGTTATAAGAAATAGAGCGCTTATTGTATGTCATTAAATGTGTATTGTATACTTTAATTAAGTTTTTGCATCGCCTAAAAAAGAAGGTGAAAAATCGTGGACATGTGGAGGGATCTATATGTGAGGCATATATGAGGGAGGAAATTGCAACATTTTGTGCATTATACTTTGATCCCAATATTCAAACAAGACTAACTCGTCCACCACGGAATGATGATAGAGGAGACGTAGATCCCATGGGACGTTTGTCAATTTTCAAATATTCTGGACCACCATTTAGGCGGGCAAAGAACAATCGTCGATATCTGGAAGAAGATGAGTTTGATGCAGCGGTGATATATGTGCTAATGAATTGTGAAGAAATTCTCCCGTACATTGAGTAAGTATATAGCATTACATATCATACAATAAATACAACGAAGGCTTTTTGATCCTAAGCATTTTCATATATACTTGCTATATATTGATTTTATAGGATATTTGATGAAATGGTCAAAAGAAATGAACCAGAGATGAACGATGGACAATTGGAGAAAAAACGTCAAGCGCATTTTACGAAATGGTTTAGACAATATGTAAGTAATTTAAATATAATTCGTTTTGTTTTAATAGATGATATTGCATTTCACTCATCACAAGAATCACTATTATGTAGGTTTGTGAACAAGGAAATGTAATTGATAAACGTATCATTGACCTCCCTCATGGTCCAGCACGTTTGGCAAGTTGTTATCAAGGGTATTTTGTAAATGGATTTAAGTTTCATACCTTAGAATATGGAAAAACTCGAAAAACAATGAACAGCGGTGTTTGTGTGAAAGGTGATTGTTACAATGATTTTGACCGTGACTTTTATGGTATATTGATAGATGTAGTGGAGTTGGAATATTTTGGGATTGGAAATAAAGTTATACTCTTTAAGTGCCATTGGTTTGACATTGAGAGAGGTTATCGTGTTCATCCTAGACATGCTCTTGTTGAAATCAAACATAGGTCTATACTTGCTAGCAATGAACCTTTTATATTAGCTCAACAGAGTTAACAAGTGTATTTTAGTCCTTATCCATCTAGAAAAAGAGATCGTCGTGATTGGTGGGTTGTTTTCAAGACAAAAGCAAGAGCTAGATTTAATATTCAAAATTGTGATGTGGACATAGTGGATTTAAATGATGGGGTTTATCAAGAAATTGAAAATCCACATCTTATAAATATCACATATTCAGAAGACCTTGACAATCCTACTATTCTCGTTCCCGGAGATTATGAAGAGGTAAATATTGCAGAAGAAGAAGAAGAAGAAGAAGAAGAAGATGATGATGATGATGATGATGATGACGACGACGACGACACGCTAAACGACGACAACAATGATGATGATGATGACGACGAGATCTTTTTTAGCTAATTGCTCTTATTTCTTTTAAGAAAATGTTTATGTGAATTTAATAACTTAATTACTTTTTTGTTTGCTTTTATTTACGATATTTTGTAAGATGTTTTGTAAAAAGTTAATTTATTTTGTATGTTAAGTTCATTATCTAATACATATATTATTTTTTTCATGTATTGCAGGTATAATGAAATCATCAAAAAAATCATCTGGTAAGAAGGCTCGATCCGGTGGATCTTCTACATCGAGTTGAAAGTCTTTTTTCATGCCTACTCCACGATCTCAGACCCCACCAATTAACCTTGAAGCACAATTATTTCCATCAATAGAAGTGGATACTGATGAGATGGACCCACCCATTGACCAACCGATTGACCAAAGAGATAGTCCAATTGCCCAAGGTCCATCCACACATGGTCTATCTGGCCAAGCCTCATCATCTGCCGAGGGTATATCCCCTGACGGAATACCGATTGAGCAGCTTAACATCAATCATACTTGGACAAATACAGGCAGTGGTGCGAGTTCCGATGGTAGTGGCAGTTGAGGTAGAAAACGAACAAGAGGGCCCCATCAAGGATATTCGACTCCAAGTAATCCGGATCAAAGGGTACGACTTACTTGTCTGAATAACGGGTAATAAAAATAATAATACTATTTTGCTATATGAAGTTACTTAATTAATATTATATAAAAAATTTGAATTTATTTATGTCGCAGCGCTTTTTTGGAGCCTCAAGCTGTTCGGACAATTACAACATTAATTAAAGAGTATTTTACTGATCCTTGGCCAACATGGAAAAGTGTTCCAATTGCTGTGAAAACCCAAATATGGGAAAAATTTTCGGTATGTCAATCGCAAATAATTAATACATTACTTTATTTTATTATTTTATTTAACATGATTTTTTACTAATGATTTCAATTGATTTAGGAAATTTTTGCGTGGCCTCTTGAAGAAACGATTATTGCGAAAAATATTTGGGAAAACATTTGCAAAACACGATTCCGTGACTTGTTGAAAGCTGAAAGAAAAAAAGCAATGCAACATTTTGGCACGGATCGAATTGCTGACTATAAAGGATATATGTCCAGCTGGATCAAAGTTGAGATATGGGACTCCTTGATTGATGACTTATGAGGCAAATCGGAATGGGAGGCGAAGTCACAGAAAGAAAGCAAAATCGATTGACCATAAAAGAAGGAACTGTTACCAAGCATACAGGTGGATCGATTTCTTTTCCTGTGCATGCACATAGACTGGTATGTAACTTTTTAAATCATATGTATGATATTCTAGTTAAAATATATATTGTTTACAGCTAACTTCAATTTTTTTTTGTTTTACTTGTGAAGAGGAATCAATATAATTGAACACCTACATATAAGGAGGTATTTGATCGAACTCACAAAAAAAATGCTGGCCAAGGTGAATATGTGGACAATAAGTCGAAAGCTGTCAGTGTACGTATATTTAAAATTATTTCTTTTTATGTATGTTAATTATTATTTAATTACTTTTTAAGTATAGATATATTTATAATAATAAGTTTTTTTATTATAGGAAAAATATAATGCTTCATTGGTTGAGAAGTATGGTACGGATATTAGCAGTCAACCACACTTTGATCCTGTTGCTTGGTGTGACTGTATTAGAGGAATGGAAACAACCCACACACATGTGTACGGCCTTGGAAGCAGTTCACAAAACAGAGATATACTTGAGTCATCTGCCTCCTCAGCAAGTCCAATATTCTCGGTTTCTCAATCAACAGTAAGCCAAGATGAGCGAATCGATGTTATAGAAGAGAAACTTGATGAAGTTCTCAAATATTTACCGCAAATGCACCAATGGATGGCTGAGATGAGTAATGCATGGAAGAGTAGCAAAGGAAGCCCTTCAAATCCCGATGATAGCCAGACACCGAACCTCGGAAATGGGCCTTCTTCATAAATCTCTGTTTTAATGTAAGAAATTTAAGTACTTTGTTCTTTTTATGTTTTAAGAATTTGATGGTTGTTGAGAGATGTTATGAATTTGATGAATTTTAACCATGTTTTATGATTATGTATGAATTTTATTCGAAATTTATGTTTATGTATTAAGGTCTTTTAAATGTTGCTATAGTCATGAATTTAGGGTTTTAACA
The DNA here is from genome assembly GCA_032173925.1 of Heritiera fomes. Taxonomy (NCBI): domain Eukaryota; kingdom Viridiplantae; phylum Streptophyta; class Magnoliopsida; order Malvales; family Malvaceae; genus Heritiera; species Heritiera fomes. Next base: position 6,782,966 of record JAPDPM010000005.1, on the reverse strand, counting down.
TGAATTTAAGCTTAAGCTTAAGCTTAAATTTAAATATATTTCGGAAAACTTTTGGAAACAATTTTGGAATTTAACATTTTGGTAGCGAAATGCATAAATAATAGATGATGATAAAAAAATATATTATTAGCGACGGAATTCAAAGAAATTAGTGACAGAAATAATAGCATTAGCGACGGAATATTCCGTTGTTGATAACATTCAGCGGCGGAAAATTTTTATTATTAGCGACGGAATATTCCGTTGCTGATAACATTCAGCGACGGAAAAAATTTATTATTAGCGACGGAAAATTTTGTAAGTAAAAGTCTTTAGCGACGGAAAATTTTATTATTAGCAACGGAATATTCCGCCGGTAAAATTTTTAGCGACAGAATATTTTCATAAAATTTAAAAATAAAAATAAAATTAGCGACGGAAAATTTCGTCGCTGATATTTTTACCTACGGATTATAGGTGACCGATTTTCATATTAGCGACAGAAAATGTCCGTCGCTGATAACAAAAAATCCGTCGCTGATAAGAACAAATTCCGTCGCTAATTAGCGATGGAATATTCTTTCAGCGACGGAATGAGCATCAGTGACATTGATTTTTCCGACGGAATTATTCTGTCGCTAATCCGTCGCTAAAACCCTTTAGCGACGAAATCAGACTTTTAGCGACGGAAATTCGTCGCTGAAGATCTCTTTTTTTGTAGTGTGGATACTAAAAAAGATAAGGTAATGTTGAAAGAAAAAAAAAGAGGAAAAAAATTTCAAAGGTTTGTGTCAAGACCATGTTTGCACATAGACAAGCTTCTCGCACAAGCTGCCTTGCGCTAGGAGATGGCCAACGTTAAAGCATGTCCTAGTGGAAGGCACCTTGTGCTACAACATGATCCCCGTGCAAGGTAGCTTGTGTAGAGACATGCTACCCACGCATGCTATCTTGCACCAGGACACGCTACCCACACTTCGGCGCGAGAAAAAACCCTCTAGCACAGCCATGGCTACTCTAGACACAGCAACGACAACAAATCAACCCAAAAAACAGTAAACCCTAGGCTAAAAATTCATCCACAATAACAAATCAATAATTTCAATATGGAATATGAAGAAAGAATACCAGAGATGAAGTTAAAGATAAATTGCTTTGGAGATTTTTAGGTTTAAGTTAGGAAGTTAAGATGAAAAGGATGAAAGATGGAGCAACAGAGGAAGGAACAGTGAAAGGTGAGTTTTATAATGGGGAGAAATTTATAATTTTAGAGGATATATTTAATATTTTTTTAAATAAACTTATCAATGTAGTGTAAAGATTAAAAATAGAGGTGCATTTAAAATTTCTCAAATTAAATGCTAGGTGGATTTCTTTGTGTTATACCATATTCAGCTCATCCTTTATGCTCAAAATAAAAACAACATATAAAAACCTAAATATGCACGCAAGAGTACCTGGTAGCTAAAATCAAGCTTATTAGCTCAAAATAGATGTAAGCCAACTTAAGAAAAGACAATTTTTGATCAAAGGCAAAGACTAAATAAAAGGAAATTTATTTGTAAATATCCAATTTTGTCCGGATTTAATTTGTAAAATAGTTTATTAGTTTAGTCTAACCAATTAGGATAACTTAATTGATTAATTCATGTTAGGATTAGTAAGATAATTTAATTATAATAGGATTAATAGATAGAATTAGAATTAGAGTTAACCTTAAGAATAATTAGTTAATATTAGGATAATTTTTATGATTTTTCGATTATTAATATTAAAATTATTACAGTATTATTTTATTTTTTAGGATAATTATTAGATTATAGTTATTATTCGTTTAGAATTAATATAGGATTTTTTTGGTGTAAATTAATATAGGATTATTATCAGACTAGAAATAGGATAGGATGTTTTTAGGATAATTGTAAATTAAGAGAAAAAAAGAGAGATAAAATTGACAAAACTAAATCCTAATGAAAAACAAATTCGTGGTCTATAAAAGAGAGGGCTGCCGAGCTTACCATCTTCACAAATACAACTATTAAAAAACACCTTAAGGCCTTGCATCATTTTTGAAAATTCCCTCACAATTTTCACTATCACCTTTTTGCGTTCCTCTGCACCATTACCTCTTGTTGCATCAAGAAAATCGAAAAAAGAAAGAAAGAAGCGTGAAGGAATGAGAAAAGGGAAAGAAGAAAAGAGTTTTTTTTTTAGATTAATATTAGTTTAATTATTTAGATACAACTAGGTAATTCGGTAATTAATTATGTAATTATTTAGATTTAGGTAATTAGTTGGGTAATTGACTTAATATTAATATCGTTTTTAGGTTAATAATTAATTAGATTAATAATTAATTAAGACAATAATAGATTTATGATAATTAATGAATAAATTAGGAAATTTGTTTATATAATGTGATTTAATTTGAATGACTATTTTTGTATGATGAACATTATAAATTAATTTGATAAGATTAGTTAATTTGGTATGATTTGATTTAATTTATGTAATGATAAATCTGTATGATTAATAATTTGGGTGATATTTAATTTGCATGATTTGCATGATGCAATTTAAATAACTTTTATGATTTAATAAAATTTACATGACATGATTTGTATAGTATGATAAAATTGTATGATTAAGTTGTATGATATGATTTATTCCATGTGATGATTAAATTCTTGTTAATTTAATAGGTATAATACAATAAATCAAAATAAAATTCTTAAAAGCTCAAAGGTTGGCTCCAAAGTGTAAGCTTTCATCGATCCATAGCGAGAAGTCCGTATTTGAGTCTTTATCAGGTCAATTTCTCTTGGGCTAACATCAATCACACAGCTTGAACAGAGATTAAACTCATATTCAATGTAGTATGAGAACAAAACATAAAATCTTACAAAAACATTTAAAATTTTAAAAAATACAAACTTAAATTAAATAGCATAAAATTTTTTAAAATAATTAAAAACGCTTTAGTATATTTTTCAATAACTTTTTTACAGGATACAAAATCATATTTTAATCAAATATAGTAAAAAAATTATAATTATCGAATAGGATTGAGTCAAATTTGAATTTTAAATTGTGAGCTCAAATTTAATCCAATTTCTTATTGAATTTCAAATTTCAAACCCAAACTCATATAATGAGTGTAATACTTTTACTCAAATGCATCAAAAAATCTTATTAAATAAAGAGTTTGAATGGACCAACCCATAAACTGGTCTAATACACACAAAGTAATAGTATCAAAAATAATAATCAATATAAATCCAAACTCATATAATGAGTTTAATACTTTTATTTTTTTTGTGTAAGCACAAATTTTTTTATCTATTTTACAATTTAAGATTAATCTTATTCTAATTGAAAATGATATAATATTTTTATTCAAATGCACTAAAAAATTTGTAACAAAAAAAATGCACTCAAAATTCTTACTAATATCGAGTTTGAATGGATCAACTCATGAGCAGATCTGATACACGAAAAATAATATTATCAAACATAACGATCAAAATTATGCCACCGCATCGATAATTAACCGATAAAAAATCTTTTTATTACAGATGGAATATGACTGAAAATCTATTTTTTGTTTTTATTGTCCTTTTCAGCTATTCTCTCGCCTTTTCTCTGCAATATATTCTAATTTAACCGAGTACATTCCCAAATATTTTAGGCTGTACTTGGTACAGCTGAAAATTAGAAGGAAAAAAATTAGCGGAAGGAAAATTGGAAAGAAAATAACAATTAACCTTGTTTGGTAGAAAAAAAAATAAGAAAAAAAAAGGAAAGAAATATATTTTTTGTCGTTCTAATTAATTTTTTTCCGTCCAATTCGGCAGATGAGGAGAAAAAAAATGGAATCAAGCGGAATAAATTATTTAAAATTACAAGATTATCCTACTTTAAAAAAATTATATTGAAGTCAACTTTTGCAAGATCAATTATGATGCGGCAGTAAGATTTTTTTTTAATAAAAAATTTTTCCCTTGTAAGAAAAGAGAACTTGATCTCTTCTTTATTAAAATGAAAAAAAAAGGAAAAGAAAATAAGACTGCAACGTTTTGTAGAATGAAGGCATAGGTGGAGAGTAGTGAAGATATGAACGTTTGTGAATGAAATTGATACATATTGAAGATAAATTGGATGACGCTTCAGCTAATCAACTTTTTTTTTTCATAAAATGTAAAAAACAAAAAAAATCTAATTTTTTTAAAAAATAATAACCACTTAATTAAATTTTGATTGCCAGTGATGCTTTAGCTCTAACCTAACAATCTTTTTAGTCTGTGTCAGTCATAGTAACAATTATTAGTAATTATATAATTAATTAATAATTAATAAATTAATTATATAAATAAATAAATAATTATTATTGAATTATTTTGACTATATTTTTTTAAAAAAATCTCATTAAAAATGAAAATTTAATAAATACCAAAAAAAATTATCAAAAAACAATTATAATTAATAAATATTTGTATAAAGATAAGATAGTAATATCATTTTATTTTTAATTTTCTTTCCTTTCACTTTTTCAAGTAATAAAAAAAAAGAAATATACTTTCTATCTATTTTTTCATCTTTCATATCAAACACACTTAAAAAAAATTAAAATTTTTTATCTTTTTATTTTTTTTTTTCTCTATCAAGCAAAACCTTAAGAATATTTGCATACTCAATTCCATTCAGCAGCTGCGCAAGCGGAAGAATCATCGTCGTGGAAGAAATCATTGACCAGAGAAAACCTCTGCCTAAAGTGAACAGAAGAATTTCGCTATCAGATGTTAAACTTTGTTTTTTTGAAGGAAACGTTAAACTTTTATAAACAAAACTGACTAAAAGTAACCGTAAGCAGATCATGATCTGACACCTCACACACTCTAATCTCCCCCATTGATTAGACGGCATTGATCAGTTGTCGGCCCAATGGGACCCATCTTTTTCGTAATCAACACGTGTAAAAACCATAAACAGGGATTTAGTCTTAGATGTGATGTGATCTCCACAGAAACTGCTTTTGTTTTGATATTTTTCTAGTTTGTCTGCATACCGTTCGACAACTGTCCCACACCTTCAGGCTGCCGACAAAGGCCCGATGAAACGGTGCTAAAAGATTAAACTTACAAGAAATTTTAGGATTTGACACATGGTACCCAAAATCGAATCCAACTACTGACAAGTAGGCCCATACCCATATGCCCCATGCTTCAGTTATTACCGCCCAACAGCTGTCCTCCTTTCGGACAAATGTCTTTGATCTTTTTTTTAATATAGCATTTGAAATCCAAGTTTAGTGATTTGGATTCTTGAGTTTGGACAACGCAAACGAGTAACGAGTAAGATGAGTTATTTTTTATTATAAATAAATCTGTAATTTAAATAATGACGATATATAATATATTAATTCATTTAAAAAATAAAAAACAATAATTTGTATTAAAATTTGAATTTTAAATTTATTTAATATCACTTCTAAAAATATTAAATAAATAATTTGAATTAAATTCAAATTCAAAAAAATGAAAATTTTAAAATAAATAATTATTACATGCATCATTCATTCCTAAAATACTTTATAAATGATACTAAAATCGCGACTTACGTTTTAAAATCGAATCCAACTACTGACAAGTAGGCCCTTACCCATAATGCCACATGCTTCAGTTATTACCCAGCAAGGCCCAATCAGGGGCAGCTGTCCTCCTTTTTGGAATGTCTTGATCTTTTTATTTTTATTTTTTAATATAACATTTGAAATCCAAATTTAACGACCTGGATTCTTGAGTTTGGATAACGCAAACGAGTGAAATGAGTTAGTTTTTATTATAAATAAATATGTAATTTAAACATAGACTATACATAAGATATTAATTCATTTAAAAATAAAAAATAATAATTTGTATTAAAGTTTGAATTTTAAATTTATTAATGTCACTTCTAAAAAATATTGTATAAATAATTTGAATTAAGTTCAAATTCATATAAGATGAAATTTTTAAAAAGATAAATAAAATAATATATATTATGATTTTAATTTTATTTATAAAATAAAAAATTTATCGATAATATAAAAATAATTATTTTTTTAAAATAAGAAAAACATTATCTTTTATTTTTGTTGTTGCCGATGATAATTTTCTAGATCCACCACCAACTTCAAAGGCGAGTTATCGCATTTAAAACATAAGGACTAGTCAAAGATAAGATAATGAAATGACACAAAGTTCAATGAACAAAAAAAGAAGAAAGTACACAAAGTTTTTACTTGGGTATCAATATATATATATATTCGAAGAAGGTGAAAACAAGATAACATTGCCGTATGGTAGAGTGTAATTGTTATAGGCTTAAAGTTTGTATTTCGGCCTAATTTATATAGCTTAACAAACAAACTGTATTTGAGAATACTTATGATTCCATTAATGATCTTGTAAAAGAGATGCCTTCAATAAATATTGTATTTGATAAAAATTCTTTTTGATATGACCTCAAATTTTAAGAAAGGATTATCTTCCTATAAATTGATCTGTAATTGGGTTACTAAGCTTGAGTTGTACAACTTTTATTGAAATATTATTAAATTTTCGTTAAATATTGAGCAAAATAATCTGACTTAAATATTGTAAAATTTTATTTATTTTTATTTTTATACACTGTAATTTAAGAAAAGACCGTTTCAATTCATTATTTTTTTTTTCTTGATTGATCGAAAAAGGAAGTGACTTGGTGCCTTCACATTAAGAACAAGTATGATGAATGGTGATGGCCGCCTCTTTATTATTGGTTACTTATCTTTAAATGTGATGTCCCAGATGTCTCTTCTTTCAACCACGGTTGGAAGGATGGCGTGGAAATATTTCGGCCCATTTGCTCCACCGATTATTTGATTTTATTAATATAAAAAAAGAGCAATTTGAGGACATTGGAAAGATAGTGAATATTGGTATTTCAATATTAAATTTAGTAAAAAATTATTATTTAAAGAGATTATATAAGTTATTAGTTTAAATATCGAATTTATGGATAATTCTACTTTGGCAACTTGGTATTCGAGTAATTAGAGTTTAATATTTTAATTTCAAATTTTCATGTTAGAATTTACCTGAGACATGAAGTTTATAAGATGGAAAAAACTACTCTTTATATAGTTTTAATTCAAATGCACTTATAAAAAAAGTTTTAAATCAAATGCACTTAGAAAATTGAAAGAGAGAAAAAAATTTTTTTATATAGTTTTAAATTAAATGCAGTTTTATGCACTTAAAAAGGAGAAAAAATGAATTAAATATAACATTTTTAAAACTTTATTTGGAAGTGCAATGTGAAGGGGTTTCATCTTGTTCAGTTCCAGAAAGAACGCCATTGAATTCTTATAAGTCGGGTCCAATGTCATTTTGACTCTAAAATGGAAGGAATTAAGAGTTCATTGAGTTGGTTTAATTAATTTAGAACCAAATTATTTAAATTAAATTATTTTATTTTTATTAACCGAATCAAAATGATGAATTTAGAAAGGAAAATTCTAAATACACCCCTTTTTTTAGCCTCACACTCATTTTTTTCCTTGTATAAAAGTAACTCATAGAGTAAAATACAGTCCGAGAAGAAAAAAATGGGTCTAAATAGAATTTCTCATTTAAAAATTTAACGATCGGATTTAATTAATTAAAATATATTTAAAATCTTAATTTTTCATAGTTGAAGAATACTAAATAAAATTATTCAACAAAATATTTAAATATCAAAGTATTAATTAAGTTAAAAACTCTAACAACATTTAATTTAAATTATAATCTAAATTCCAAATATAAAGTATGTTTTTGAGATTCATATATATTTTTAGATTTAATCTTTAGATTTTTTATACTTCACGTAAAATTTTGGTTAATTAGGTTTTCGAACAAAATTAGCTGAAAATAAAAATTCTTTCAAAATAATTTTTGGTAATCGATCAAAATTAATTTGATTAACAACTAATTAATCGAGTTAAATTAATTTAATCAATTAATTTAATTCAAATAGAAAAAAATGAAAGCTCTTATTAGAAACCACTTCCCATGCTTTTAGATAGCACTGTCAAAATGGGCCAAGGCTCGTTGGGCTGGCTCGGCCTGACCCATTTATTCAGGGTTTGGATTTCATTTTTGTAGCCCATTTAGGAAAAAGAGCTTTTTGGCTCGGCCCATTTAGGCCCAAGCCTAAATGGATTTAGCCCGGACTTAAATGGGCCGACCCGTTTAATTTTTTAATATTTTTAATTATATTAAAATTTTATTTTTATTTTAATTATTTATATGTTTAACATTTTAATCAAGGTAAAATATATAAAATTAATACTATATAGTATTACTAATTTACTTCAAACCAACCTAATGACTCACAACCTCTTACACATGCTAGTTGGAAGGGGAAGAGTACATTTGCTTTAAGTGATGTAAGTTAATTTTTGTTTTTTAAGTATATACTTTATTTTAAATTCTCTTTTGTAGTGACAATTAATTTATTTTGAAATGTCCAAGGATATAGGCTTTCAAAAGATTTGAAACTATTCAAGTGGAAGAACCAAAATCTCAATTAAATTTTTATTTGGAAGAGCTAAAGATTATGGGTCGCATGATTGAAAATTTAAATGTGCTGCAATGGTAGAAAGATCATAAGCCAAGATTTCCAAAGCTTGTAAGTATAGCTTGTGATATCTTGAGCATTCCAATAACAACAATAGCATCAGAGAGTTTTTTTAGTATTGGTTCTTGTGTTTTAAATAAGTATTGAAATTCTCTAAATCATGAGAACGTAAAAATTTTCATTTGCATATGAAATTAGATTCTTGGTTTTGAAAGTAATGTTATTAATTAGTTGACAATTTTTAATCAATTCATAAGTTTAATTCTTGTGAGTTCTTATATTGTTCTTTATTTATATTTGTAAATGGCAAAGTTGAAAAAGAATTGATTGAATGTGATTGAAACTATGGAGGAGATGGATGGACATGGGTCTATTTATCATGTTTCTGATTTTTAATATTGTTGAGACATGTTTTTCAGTATCTAGGTTTATTAAAACAATTTATATTATGCTTGTTAAACTATTAATATGTAATGTTCAAATGATGTTGAAGACTTGATGGATTTGATGTGAATTTATTTGATGTTTGTTTAATATTTATTTCAAATTTTATTTTGTTTATTTACTAAAAATGAGATTTTATTATAAAATTAAATTTTTTTAATTTCTTATACGGGCCGGCCCATTTAAGTTCGTTAGCCATAGTGATAGCTCCGATGAGGAAAATGTAGATGAAGAGGTAGCCTACTCATGCTTTATGGCCATTAGTGATGATGAGGCTAATAGTAGCTCTAGTGAAAATAATGACTTTACATTTGATGAGTTACAAAATGTCTTTAATGATTTAGCAAATGAATTTTAATGCATGAACTCCAAATATAAGAAAATCATTACTAAATTAAAAATAGAAAATGAAGCCTTGACAAATGCTAAGATAGATTTTGAAAAGAAATTAGAAGAGGCTAGCTTAGAGATAAATGAGTTGAATGAAAAGAATACAAATTTGCATAACTCATTTTCTAGATTCTATATGGGTCAACAAAAATTAGATCACATGCTTGAGACCCAAAGAGCTTTCTTTGATAAAGATGGGTTAGGTTATAATGCAAATCAAAAAGAAACTCATCTTAGGAATTTCCTAGTGAGCAAAAATACTATGCATGATTTATCTCTTACATGCTCACTATGCAATAGAATAGGACACTCTTCACAAGCATGCACATATAGAAAAACCACATTTAGAGGAAGAGTTGTTAGAAAAATGTGGATGCCAAAGCATGCTATGAGTAATGATGAATTGTGCTTGAAATGGATCCCAAAAGGATCAAAAATTATTTGCACTAACTCTCATGGACCCAAGAAAATTTGGGTACCAAAGCATACTTGAAAGTGTTTGATGTAGGAGTGTTAGAGCATGAGAATTAAATGGAACAACGGAGTTTAAATGCTCAACACATCCTCATGGAGTTTCCTTGTGCCAATGAGAAAAAGGAAAAGCTTGAGGATCCATCTCTGGAGACTACATTTTAAGGATATAGAATAGTCTAAAATCAATATAAATACTTTTAAAAATGGGAAAACATCATTAAGTTTAATATAAAATATAGTTATATATGATAATCGCTGTCTTTTAATAATAATATTATTTGGCACATATATGAAATCTTACTATGCAAATTGAAGTCTTAGGCTTTGCTTGGTAAGAAGGATGGAAATGGGTGAGGATGAAAAATTTGTTAATCTAATGGTTAAGCTACAAAATAGGAAAGTGGTTATGAAACTTAACTATTAGATTATCAAATCTTTTCTTCCTCACCCATTTTCATCCTTTTTACCAAGCAAAGCCTTAATCTTATAGGCCACGATTTTATATGATAACCATAGTTTTTTAACAATATTATTTGGCATATACATTAAAGTTGACTTTGCTAGTCAAAGTCTCAATCTAATTAAAGCTTTGAATAAATATTTAAGAAATTTAGACAAAAGAAACAATATCAATAAAGGTGAATACAAAATGGTAGAATATAGACTACAATTTCATATGGTAGCCCTAGTCTTTTACTAACAATATTATTTGGCACATATATCAAAGCTAACTCTGCTAATAGAAGTCTTAATTTTATAATTAAAGCTTTAAACAAATATTGTTAAAAAATTATAGAGGTACAGATATCAATAAAGTTAAATATAAAATGGTCGAATATGAAATACAATTTTATACGGTAATCGTAGTCTTTTATTAACAATATTATATGACACATATATCAAAGCTTACTCTGCTATTCGAAATCTCAATCTTATTAAAGCTTCTCCCTTATTTGTATTTTACTCATTTTGACACCTTTTAAACCTCATCTAATTTGAAAGACCTCAACAACTCTTTCAAACCTCTTCTGATTTTCAATGTTGAGATAATTCTTTCAAACCGTTTCCTCTTTGGGTTTTTACAAAAACCTCATTTTTTTTATTTCTAGGCTCTAATTTCTACTAATTTTTAGTTTTAGGGTTCAATAAAAATATATTATTTTGTTTACTTTGTTACTTTTTGTAAATTATTTTAAGAAGAAGATTACTTGAAAATCATTTGGTACTTTACTTGCAAACCTCTTCTGGTTTTTTATGTCTAGAAAACCCTTCCAAATCATTTCTTGTCTAAGTTTGTATCAAAACCCTCCTCTAATTTTTGAGTTTAATTTATGCTATTTTTAGTTTTAGAGTTTGATAAAAAAATATATTATTTTGCTTACTTTGTCACTTTTTTAAAGATTATTTGAAGAAGATTTTATTTGCAAGTCATTTGCTTTGCTAACCTCATATAGTTCTCGATGTCGAGAAAGCCCTTCCAACTTGTTTTCCTCATTAGGTTTGTATAAAAACCTTTTTTCTAATTTTTAGGTTTAATTGTTACTCTTTTTTAGTTTTAGGGTTTGATAAAAAAACTATTATTTTGAGCACTTGTCATTTTCTTTGTAGATTATTTCAAGGAGATTTTTGTTTAGATGTTATCTGGTAAACTAGTATGGTGGAAATGTTGGATTATGCCCTTAGAACCATTCATTAGATGATTAACTTTGGCATTTTTATGTATCATGACATTTTTATTTATAGTTCATTATTATATTTGTCTTATAACTACGTAATATAATCTTATATGATAATGTCCTTAGAATAATAATAACATACTATTCTTAAAATATCCCTAGTCAAGTATTATTGTGAACAAGGATAACAATGATACGATAAGACTAGTATGTGGTTGACTGATGACCATTGTCATAGATATAGGATATCAAGTCATCACATAGGTACATGTTAGAGAACTATGTACTGGATCGACCCTCCATGAGAACGCTACATGGATTGTTATATGAGTGTCATAAGCGATTCTCATAGTGATGATGGTGTATGTGATCCTTTGACTTGAGATCATCAGAGATCCCAACATAGAAAATTGCATACTTTAATGCTGCTAGATGTCATTCGTAACAGGATGGACTATAAAGGTAGTAACTGGGTATGCCTTGATCTATGTAGAGGGATGTTGAGTGATCAAGATAGGATTTATCCCTCTTATATAACAAGAGTGATGTCTTGGGCCCTTTGATAGAGTGAGACTAAAAATGCATGGCCGTGCTCGAATAAGTCAATATGAGATATTGATTTTATTTGTTTAATTAGTCTACTCAGGAATCAAGAAACGCTGATTAGACTATACAAGTGTGACACATTCCATGACTTGTGTCTAATCAAGACATCAAAGGATAAAGGGATTAGACTACACGGTAACATCTATCACGAGTAAGGTTATGTCTAGTCATTGACATTCTCGTTACATGGGTAGCAATGATGTGTTGCTAGATACCGCTCATTGCCTATGACAATTTTGTCATTGCCATTGTTTTGAGAACCTATTGGGTCGCACACTTATAACAGATCAATGAGGAGCTTAATTAATCCTATTCTGAATTGGATTAAGGATATATCTAATCCTATTCTGAATTGGATTAAGGATATAGTTAATCCTATTCTAAGTAGGATTAGAGTTCTGTTTGGCAGTAAATTTTAGGGTAAAATTTACTGCTTATAAAAGGATGTTTTTCTAAAACAGAGCCGCACAATTAAAAACAAAAACAGTATTCTTTTAATCGAAGCTAGCAAATCGATTATAAAAATCAAAAACGCTCTTTAAGGCTTTTGATCGTGAGACGTTCAAGAGTCGTGAGATCCGTTCGTGTGGATACCATAGAGGCAGGAACGAAAAGTTGTTGCTTGTGACTCGACCAACGACAGAAATCAGAGAAAACGTTAGGTAAAATCTCGAAACCCTAATCAGGCAACTCTCCGAATCGATCCTGGTGGAGGCCGAATGATTTAAATTTCGCTGCATGTTTGTTTCGGTTTCCTTCAGGAAACTAGTATGGGGAACAGTTCTTCGAGCGGAACTAATGGCCATCTTAACAGGTCTCAGAGTTGCTTGGGATTCAAGTTTTCGGAAAGTTGTGTTAGAGTCAAATTCTTTAGTTGTTACTCAAAAAATCTTAAAGGAGGTGAAGGATTGTGATCCGTATAGAAATATAGTTAACGCTTGCAAAGAGATGCAGAATAGAGAGTGGACCTGTAAGATTACTCATGTTTACAGAGAATCCAACAAGTGTGCAGACTTTATTGCTAACTTGGCACAAGCTAGCACTGTTAACACAAAGATTCTTAAGAACCCTCCACATGGAGTAGTTAATTTACTGCAAGATAATTGTAGAGGCATTGGATGTACTAGATTAGTCTTGTAATAAAACTTCTTTCCTCATTAGCACCAAAAAAAAAAAAGAGAAAGAAACTAGCCAGACTATTATTTCAAAGGTCAAGTTTCTTTCACTACAAAATAAGCATATCAAAATAATATTATATCAATTTCATTGCAAGCATCCTGCAAGTGCTCACAGACAATTTATATTACACGTACTTGTTGACTTCTTTCTCTATAGTATGAAATTGCTAAAATGGTATGAATAAATTATATATGCTTATGTTTACGTGATTTTTTTCTTAAATGTTGTTGAACTATCTTTTATATCTATAACTTTGTACTTATATATATATATATATATATATATATATATGTTGTGTTGAAGGTGATGCAAGTTAGGACGTTAACAAATACTAACATCAATTATTTGCAAAAGTTTTTGCGCATTGAAGGTTCAAGCTAGCTTGGTAGCTAGGATGTTAAATGATACTGACTAACTCTTTTAAACCAAATATTTTAAAAAACCAACTTTCATCCCAAACCCTTCAAACGATTTCAAAGTTGGTCCAAAGTTAGAAAACCTATGGTCGAGGTTGTAATCTTGACAGTTCTAATGCCATTAGGAATATCGATGGTCTCAAAAGTGACTCCAGAAACCAATTGCAAGAATTCTTTTTCATAAGAAATTTTAGTTGTTGGGAATGAAGTTTAAGGAGAATACCAAAGTGTAAAGTCTTGAATACAATTCATTGTAACGAAAATGTGATATAATAATATTTTGTAGTAGTTACATTATTGTTTTTTTTTATGATTTGTGCAATAACATTAGTCCACAATAATGTAGTCTTTTGATAGAATATATCAACTTATTTTCAAATAAATTAAAATTGATATAATATATCAATTTATTAGGGAAAAAATACAAATATTAATGGTCTTTTGCAAAATTAAATACACTACTTAATTAAAATGACCATGATTAAAAATTTGAAACGTAGTCTATCCTTATTAAAAAAATTACAATTCAAATCTAAAAACGTAATCAAATTTATAGCTATGATTTTTTTTTAATTGCAATATTTTTTTTGGTGAAAAAATGGAATATATAAATAAATGCAAGTCCCCAAGATAGGGTTACAAAATATCATTCATCCCCATATTATCGAGGTTAGCTACAACAAAATGATGAAATTGGATTCCTATCTGGTTAGCATCTAAAACAAGAGAAATACAGGCCGGAGGTTCATGAAGAAACAAAAAGGAAGAATTGAGATTAGTCCCTATCTTTGCGAGCTGGTCAGCAACCCCATTTGCTTCTCTAAACACATGTAAGAGTTTAGCTTCCTCAAGGTTTTCCAGCAATGACCTGCAATCATTAATAAGAGCACAGTGAGTATGGCTATTGTTAACGCCATTAAAGGCTAACCTGTAAACCACCATAGAGTCCACTTCAATGATGATTTTGTTGAATCCATGCTCTTTGGCAAGTTTGAGACCGTCTCGAAGAGCATAGAGTTTTGTGCTGCAGCTTGTAGCAATGCCAGTAGATCTTGTGAAGCCACAAATCCATCTTCCAGTACCATCTCTGAAAACACCCCTACTTCGGCTTTCCCCGAATTTCCTTTTGAAGATCCATCAGTATTAAGTTTAACAAAATCACCTAGTGGGGGTTTCCAACCAAGCATCCTTTGAGACACTAGGCAATTCTGTCCAATAGTACTTTTTATGGCCTAAAATTCCTTGAAACAATTATGAACCATCAGGTACCAGCTATTTCCATGTCTCTCAAACCCTTTGAACACCACATTATTCCTTTCCTTCCATATGAACCAAAGAATAAAAGAAAAAACCGTGTTCCAAGGAATTCCAGAGTAAGATGAGGTTTTGTTGTATCCATAGCTAGTTGACATCCATTCATCCAAAGTAAGAGTAAAAGAAGAAGATACTTCATTAGGTATTTGGAATAAATCCCAATGATCTTTGGCCTTTTTACAATTACAAAGATAATGGATAACAGTTTCCTTGTCTTCGTTACATCTAGGACATATTGTAGTGATTTGCATTCCTTTGGAGTTGAGAACATCTCTTGTTAAAATTCTTTGATGTTTCGAAGCCGTAGGAAGTTTTGTATTTTTGGGAAAGGTTGAATTTTCCAAATTTCCATCCACTGTTTGTTCACATTGTTTACATTACCTTTGGAGACTCTGTAAGCAGACTTGATTGAGAAAGATCCATCACTTGTGTGTTTCCAAGTAATAGCATCCCTAGCTTCAGATTTTGTCTATAAAGAAATGGCAAGAATTTTCTATTGAATGTCCTCAGGTGAGGGAGCTAAGATCAAATTAAAATCCCAACTTCCCTCTACAAAACAACAATCACTGACTAATATGATTTCATCCCTGAGGAGCCAAGGACCATAAATAATTTTATTAAGAGGACTAGTTCCTGTCCAGTCATTTTTCCACCACCAAGTTTGATTTCCTGATTTAATAATAATTCTAGTGCCTTGTCAAGGAAAATAAAACCCTTCTTTAAAAGGATCCAGTTTTGGTGTTGGGCTGGTCGTTTCTGAAGTATTTCGCTTTCAAGACTTCGAACTAGACCCCTTTTTCATTGAGAATTTTCCAACCAATTTTTACCATGTTGACCTCATTAAGTTTTCTCATCTCTCTAATTCCAAGTCCTCCATTCTCTTTTGCTTGAGTGACTTTTTCCCAACTAATGGGATGCAATTTTTTCAAACCTTTAGTGGATTCCCAAAGGAAATTCCTGCTTATCCTATCAATTTCTTCACAAACTTTGTTAGGTATATTTCCACCTTGCATAAAGTACATTGGGATAGAGCTAATAGTTGCCTTAATTAAAGTGGTCCTCCCAGCAACATATAAGAGTTTGGATTTCCATTCTGACAGTTTATGCTTGATCTTGTCAATAATAAACTGGTAATTCTCCTTTTTATTTCCTTTTCCAATGGGAAAACCGAGATACTTTCCAAGTTCATCTGATTGAGGAATTCCTAGTAAATTGGACAATTGATCTCTCAAATCCAAATTTATATTAGGAGAAAAATAGATCATAGATTTCGACTTGTTTATAATCTGTCCCGAAAGTTGACAGAAGCTACTTAAGGTCCTTTGAATAAAATCACAATTCTTTTGAGTTGCTTTTCGCACAAACAGAAGGTCATTTGCATAAGACAGGTGGGAAATGCTAGGACCTCTTCTTGAGATTTAGATTGGATCCCAATTTTTGTAGTCACATTCTTTGGTGATCATGATTGAGAGATACACTAGACAAATAATGAAATATGGGGTGAGAGGGGGTCCCCTTGACAGATTCCTCTCAATGGAGAAATTTTTACGCTTTTTTCTCCATTGACAAGGACCGTCATAGACACTGTTGAAATGCATGCATGATTAGTTGGACCGATTGGTCAGGAAATTTAAAAAATCTTAAAACTTCTCTAACAAAGCTCCATTCTAATATGTCGTAAGCCTTATCGAGACCCACTTTAATGATAATTACACCTTGCAAGCCTTTTTTCCTCTGCAGTGAGTGCGTAATTTCCCTAGCATTAGACCTTATAAGTTGTATTACACAGTCCAATGGGACGAAATTGGTTTATTCCTTTAGGATTTGGAACTTTGGGAATAAGACATATAAAACTTTCGTTAAACTTTTTAGGAATTTTCCTCGAACTGAAAACCTGGTGAACAAGTTTACAAACCAATGCTCCAACCTTATTCCAGTACCTTTGAAAGAATATTGGATGCAGACCATCTGGTCCAGAGGCCTTATAAGGTTTCAAAGATTTGACGACTTTAAATATTTCTCCTTCTTTGATAGGAGTTAAAAGTTCTTGAATCATGTTCTCATCAAAAGCATTAGAGATTTGTAAATCAAGGGGGGAGAGCATTGTGCTCAAAGTATGGGATGTGGTCAACAAACTAACAAAATGGTTCTTAATGATCAAACTTAATCTTACTTCATCCTGAATTCAGTTACCTACTACATCCTTTAAGGCCATGATCTTATTGTTTCTTCTATGTTTCACTGTAGTTAGATAATAGTATCTTGTATTATGATCTCCATCCGATATCCAATCAACCCTTCAGTTTAAGGCCTAGATTTCTTCCTCCATTTTAAGAACTTCTTGGAATTCCATCATTAGAGATCGTTCTAGAGCAGGCAGGCTATGACTAGAAGATATAGCAAGTGCTTGTTGGATCTTATCAAGTCTATTTCTGAGCTTTTCTTTCTATAAAATATGTTACCAAAGGTGTATTTATTCCAAGGTATGATGTTTTCCTTAAAATTACTTACAGCTAAGATTAGAAAGTGTTGAGCTTGTTCCCAAGACATTTTGACAATTTGACTAAACTCCAGGTGGGAAGACCACGCTGTTTTAAGTCCAAAAGGTCTTGGACCAAATTTGGGGGCGTTTTAGGTGAGTATCTAATAGTAAAGGGTTATGGCCGGATCTGGTTTTTGTAAGATGAAAAATCGAACAATTTGGCCTTGATTGTTCTTGCCTATCTATGTAAATATTTGACCGACAAAACCAAGATCTATCATTTCGATGCCATCCATGCAGTTTTGATAAAGCTTGGCTCTGTATTGATTAATAGGACTTCCTCCCAATTTCTCACTGTTGCTAATGAGTTCATTAAAGTCACCGAGAATAACCCATGGCCAATTATCTTCTAACGTAAAGTTCTAAACCTTTGGCTAGCATAAATCGCAGATATTAACAAGAAAGGAGGAGGAAGATTAGAGGAAGAATTGAAGGAGATGAAGAAGACGTTACCTATGCTGTCACATGAATGACTTGCGAGTTGAATTGGAGAATTTCAATTGAAACTTCCTCTAAGTGCCATAATAGCCAAATGCCATATGCAAATCCCTCTGCATCAACCTTAAAGACTTTATCAAAGCCAAGTAAGGTGCTAACCAACTCAACTCTTTCACCGAAAATTCTTGTTTCCAAAATGATCGCAATGCTAGGATTGTTAATGTGACTCAGGTCCATGAAGGGTCTCTTGAAATCAGGGCTGCCAGCTCCTATAGCATTCCAAACAATGCATCTCATGGGGAATGGTTCAAACGCAATCTGATTGAGGAACCAATAAGCCAGATCAGGTATTTCCTCTATGATCCCCATCTTGTCCTTGCAAATTAAATTTGCTGCATTGTGATGATGTGTCACAGTCTATTATATACTGTAGTCATCCACATTTATCGCATATCACACATATACAGTAGTTGGTTTGGCTGTCTGTGATACCTTTAACACTGTTCAATTACAATAGTAAAACACTTTAGATAATATTTATTTAATAATAATTAATATTTACAATTGTATAAATTAATTTACATCTCCTAAGATTAAATGTACAACAAGTAGTACTGTATAAAAATGTTTGAACATACAAATGTAAACACCATGCCTCCAGGATCCACTATAACTTGCATCAAAATAAAAATTGCGCAGTTAATCCACGGATTGATACACCCATTTACCCAATTAATATAATCTATGGATGGTGAAAATAAAAGAGTGAGCAAACCACGGCTCAGTAAAATTGTATGCAAATCTTGATATCTCGAAATCTATATGCAATGAAATCCTTATTTCCTTATAGGTGCACTAAGGACTGTAAAGGAAGGATACTATAGTCGGCTAGGGATCCGAATGGAGTAAGGAAGGTATTTTGAAATACTTATATTGTTCCGAAACCTAGAAGCGACTATAGGGAGTAAGTATTGATTATTGAAATAAAACATTTTTCCATAGTATTCTAAAATAAATCTCAAATCAATACTTTCATGAAGTAAAGCATTTAGTCAAATAATCTAATATTCATAATAAATCATAAAAGAATATTAGATTAATAAATCACCATTTTCATTTGAAAACATATCACATATATCGCCGAAAATCTTGTAAACAGTATCATACTAAATTTAGTACAGTAAACCGTTTAGAAAATCATCATCCATCTCATTGAAAACATATAAATGATCACTTATCATTTAATATCATCACTTAATTGAAATACTTTCATATCACCTGTAAATAGTGGAGACCAAGCATCACCCAAAATTTATCATGCTATAATCCCCGTAGGGAGCAGTATCAATATCATCATGAGACCTATGGCCATAATCTATAAATGTCCTCATTCGTACACTGATCAAGTGTCAACAAGGACACTAAAGATATGATCAGTATCAACAGCTTTACATATCACATGTCACATATCACATATCAGCATGATAAGGGGCTTATCAGTCTCAAAACAGTTTATGGGAATTCACATCACTTTTATGATATTTAGTAAAATATACAATATCATCAAAATCCATAAAATATACAATATCTTCAAAACGACACCGAAGATAGGATCAGTATCAACAGCTTCACATATCACATATCAGCATGATAAGGGGCCTATCAATCTCAAAACAGTTTATGGGAAATCACATTACCTTTATGATATTTAGTAAAATATACAATATCATCAAAATCTATAAAGGTATAAAATCACAGTATATAATACGGTGAAAACAGTGTTATAAATATAATTGCACTGTCGTAATAAATTTCATAAATATTCTCTTTCACCGTAAAACAAATCTACTCACATCACAATACTTTCCTTTCGATGAAACTCAATTTTAGGATTTCTGAAATATCATTTTCAATAATTTCACGATTTATGAAAAATAATAAATATTTATTTCCCAAGGCTACTATTAGTGTTCATGAACACACTGTTTCGCTGTGGAATACATTTAGGAACATTTTAGTCTCAAAACTTTATTCACACAATAGTGTCACCTTTATGGAAATCAATAAAATAGGTAAAATCTTCAGTCAGTCCATAAAGGTTTTACTTATCATAAAGTGAATATTTACTGAAAATAATTTATAAAATATTCACTTCTCAACATTTTCCTTTATAACCCATTTCTTACATTGTCAAACATTTAGGAGAAGTCTTCAGTAGCCTTACTTTCATGGAATTCGATAACATGAATATTTAAATAACATTTTTCGATATATTCATGTTTTATGAAAAAGATTAAATATATCATTTCCAAGGCTAAGAAATCATTCAAATATACACTAAAATATTTCATGACATTTTTAGAAAATTTTCTAGGAAATTTCAACAGCATAACGGCTGTTATTACCCTAGCCTTCTTGCAAATTCAAACATAGTTCAAAACCAACCAACAGCCACAATTTCACAGTTTCTAAGGCATTCATTTATAAAATATTCTCAAAAAAATTATTTGCATCAAAATCATGCATTCAAGATATCCTTACAGACTACATACGCATCCCTTACCTGTCTCGTGATATCGAACTTCACGATAACACCACTCGTAATTTGAAACTCCCAAGCTGCGGATGAATTAACCAAAAATATTAACTCACTTTAAAATTATTTTTAAGATACTTTTCATGTCTAATTGCATCCACATCACACACTGCATATATTTATGCAGTATATTTTCTACCGATAGTATAACACAACTTCTTCGTTTTAAGTTGGATTTTAAATCCGATCGCACTAGTGGACTTCTTATTGTCGTAATGGCTTCGCGCTCGACGATTTTGAAAACATTTAAAAAGACAAAGGGAGTCGCCACCAATCTTTTTTGACTAGGTGTGATTGGCCACCTAAAAATATTTATCTTTTTAACAAAATCTCAAAATTAATTAAGTTTTATTAAAAAGACAAATTTTTGGTCTGCGAAAACAAAAATCGGGTTCAGAAGTACGATTACGCGCGGGGAAGGATTAGCACCCCCACGACGCCCGTTAAAAAACGGTACCATAATAATCATGTGTTATCCTTTTGTTTTAATAAAATGGCCTTGAATTAATATTTAAAATTAATTCCTATTTTATTCCATTTTTGAAGTATTTTATTATTTATCAAAATTATTTTTCCAATTTTTTAAAAAAGGGTTTGGTTTTGTTTATCGAAAGTGAGTATGAACCCTTTTGTATCGAATAATTAAATCAAATACTCTAATACTTTTGGCAGCATTCGAAATAATTTTTCTCACTTAGAGATTTCTTAAGAATCACTACTTGTGACTTCTACAGAATCTCATCCTCGAAAGATTCACACTTATTTGAAAATTATCATGAATGCATATGATGCAAACAGATAAAAAATGATGCAAATAAATTTTTAATTTTGAATTTCATTATTTACTTATTTAATTTTCTTTGTTTTTTTAAAAAAACTTATTTGTTTTTATTTTGTTATTATTTATTTATTTAATTTTCTTTGTTTTTTTTAAAAAAAAACTTATGTGTTTTTATTTTTAACAAAAATTTAAATGATTGAAAAATCATACTAAATATTCCAATACTTTTGGCAACATTTAGCACAACTCTTCTCACTTAGGGATAAGTTAGGAATCACTACTTGTGACTTCCGTAACATCCCATCATCGGAAATTCATTTAATTGAATTTAAATTTCATAATTTATTTAATTTTCTTTGTTTTCAAAAAAACTTATTCATTTTTATTTTCAAAATTTTAAATTATTGAAAAATCATACTAAATATTCCAATACGACTCTTCTCACCTAGGGATCAGCTATGAATCACTACTTGTGACTTCCGTAACATCCCATCATCGGAATTTTTGTTCAAATTTAAATTTTATTACTAATTTTAAAAATTCAATTTTATTTTCAAAAATTTAAATTATTGAAAAATCATACTAAATACCTCAATACTTTTGACAATATTTAGTACGACTCTTCTCACCTAGGGATCAGCTAGGAATCACTACTTGTGACTTCCGTAGCATCCCATCATCGGAAATTCATTTAATTGAATTTAAATTTTATAATTTATTTAATTTTCTTTGTTTTCAAAAAAAATTATTCATTTTTATTTTCAAAAATTTAAATTATTGAAAAATCATACTAAATATTTCAATACTTTTGGCAACATTTAGTACGACTCTTCTCGCCTAGGGATCAGCTAGGAATCACTACTTGTGACTTCCGTAGCATCCCATCATCGGGCATTTATTAATTTAAAATTTTATTATTTTTAAATACGTTTTCTAATCAATAATAATTAATGAAGATAGAAGTAAAAGAAAATTTTTCAAAAACTTTTATTTTACAACATGCATTAATAATAATAATAATAATAATAATAATAATAACAACAACAACAACAACTATAACGTCAATCAATCAATCAATAATAATAATAATAATAATAATAATAATAATAATAATAATAAACAAAAGGCTGAAAGAAGGAAGGAAATTATACCAAAGTGAGTGGGTTTCAAAACCCAAAAAAAGTCTTTCAAAGTAGCCCAAATCAAGCTTAAAGGGCGCGGGCCTGGCAGCCTTCTAAGTGGCCCAAAGAAGGCAGATTGGGTCGGGTCGGCGAGGTGCTCCTGGGTCAGGCGAGGCTGGCACACGGGTCGGGCGCGATCGGGTCAGGTTGGATCAGCGGGGCGACGCGCGGGTCCTGCTTCTTCCTGGCCGGGCGCGCGGATCCCGGGTCGGATCCGGGTCGCGCGTGGGTCAACCGTAAATTTTTTTTTGCACTACAAAAGACCTCTTTTTTTATTCTTTCATTTCTTCTCTCCTTTACACAAAAAAACTTCAGAGCTCTACGGCCAGGTGATTTTCGGCAGCCGCCGGACCGTCGTGCGCCGCCACTGTCGGTGGTCGGAAATGGGAAAGTTTCTAACTTTTCGAAGCTTCTCGTCCTCTCCTTTCCATTTCTAACCTTCGTTTCCCCTAAAAAGCCTCCTAACTACCTAGATCTGGTCTTGACCGAACCTTTCCCCCTTTTTTTCGATTTTTTTTGTTTTTCTCTTCTGGTTGATGATTTCGGTTGTGGTTTTGGTTTGTTTGTGGTTTGTTGGTGTATGTGTGTGTGTGTGTTTGCAAGTATTGGTTGGTGTCTCAAATCTGGGTTTTAGGGTTTTGGGGGTTCTCGGTTCTGGGTTTCCAGATTCGGGTTAGGTTTCGATGATGATGGTGGTGGTGTTTGCGGTTTCGGGTAAGGGTTTCTGGGTTTTCGGTGGTGGTTGTAAGGGTTGAGGGGCAATGGTGTCCCGGTAGTGAGGGATTTTGAGGGTTTTCAGATTTTTGGTTTTTTGGCTCTGTGAGGATTCAAGGTCCCCTTTTTTTTTTTAAATTTTTGGTAAGGTTCTTTGAAATAGGGCTTTATGAGGGAGGGCTGACAGGAGTGGGTGGCGAATTGACAGCCTCCGGAGAGGCCATGGCAGGGAACGGCACCAGTTCTTTCCTTCCCTTTTTTTTTTAATTATTAATTTTTAATTATTAATCATTTTTTGTCATTTTTTATTCTTTTAATTAATTA
Source organism: Heritiera fomes (assembly GCA_032173925.1). Lineage (NCBI taxonomy): Eukaryota > Viridiplantae > Streptophyta > Magnoliopsida > Malvales > Malvaceae > Heritiera > Heritiera fomes. The sequence goes on along the minus strand of JAPDPM010000005.1, from coordinate 6,759,272 downwards.
ATTAATTTGAAAATAAAATATAAAGAAAAAACTTGGACAAAATTAGGTGTCTACAGCTGCCCCTCTTTGCTCATTGCTGAGGATCAGGAATAGAGCAAAGACAATAGACAACAATTTTGTCCGACTTAAGACCTAATCCCCCTTTTACTTTTTTTTTTTGCTATTCTTACAACAAGGGCATTGGAATTTTAAATTCCTTCTTGGAATGTGCTCCTCTTTCAATAGAGGCAATGAAACTTAAAAAAAAAACTCTTTCTTTTCTCTTTTTTTTTTTAAATGTGCTCCTCTCGCAGTAAAGGCAATGAAACTTTAAATTTTTCTTCTGAAATGTGCTTCTCTTGCAGCAGAGGCATTGAAACTTTAAATTTTTTCTGAAATGTGCTCCTCTTGCAACAGAGGCAATGAAACTTTTAAAATTCTTTTTTTCTTTTTTTTTCTTTTTTTTGAAATGTGCTCCTCTTGCAGCAAAGGCGATGAAACTTTAAATTCCTCTTTTTTTTTGAAATGTGCTCCTCTTGCAACAGAGGCAATGAAACTTTAAATGTTCTTGCTGGAAAAGTGCTCCTCTTGCAGCAGAGGTGATGAAACTTTAATTAATTTTGCCCGGAGGACTTAGAATTGATGCCCAAAGGACTTAGAATTGTGCCCGGAGGACTTAAATTCCTTTTTTGAAAAGTGCTCCTCTTGCAGCAGAGGCATTGAAACTTTAAAAATGAAAGATTTCACATTCAAAGATCTAGGAATTCACATCTAGAAATTTTGTCTCAAGAATTAACATCCGAGTGTTTGTTTCGGGAATTCACATCCGAAAAATTTAACTTGGAGATTCACATCCAAAAATCTAACTTGGAGATTCACACCCACACGTTCAGGAATTCTCATCGAGATAATTTATATCGGGGATTTCTCGTCCGATTGTTGGTTTCGGGAATTGCATCCGAAATTTCGACTTAGGGATTCACACCTAAACGTCCAGGAATTCTCATCTGGATAATTTATATCGGGGATTTCTCGTCCGATTGTTGGTTTCGGGAATTCACATCCGAAATTTCGACTTAGGGATTCACACCTAAACGTCCAGGAATTCTCATCTGGATAATTTATATCGGGAATTTCTCGTCCGATTGTTGGTTTTGGGAATTCACATCTGAAATTTCGACTTAGGGATTCACACCTAAACGTCCAGGAATTCTCATCTGGATAATTTATATCGGGGATTTCTCGTCCGATTGTTGGTTTCGGGAATTCACATCCGAAATTTCGACTTAGGGATTCACACCTAAACGTCCAGGAATTCTCATCTGGATAATTTATATCAAGAATTTCTCGTCCGATTGTTGGTTTCGGGAATTCACATCCGAAATTTCGACTTAGGGATTCACACCTAAACGTCCAGGAATTCTCATCTGGATAATTTATATCGGGGATTTCTCGTCCGATTGTTGGTTTCGGGAATTCACATCCGAAATTTCGACTTAGGGATTCACACCTAAACGTCCAGGAATTCTCATCTAGATAATTTATATCGGGAATTTCTCGTCCGATTGTTAAACGTCCAGGAATTCTCATCTAGATAATTTATATTGGGAATTTCTCGTCCGATTGTTGGTTTCAGGAATTCACATCCGAACATCCTAGTAAATTTCTCACATTTCAGCATTATTATTATTTTTTTTAAAATTTTATTTTATCTTAATTTCTTATAGAATTCAAAGTTCATCATCTTAAAATCCGAATTCTTGCTTTAAAATTCTTGAAAATTCTGTTTCCCAAAATTTCACTCAACTTAAAATTAAAAATTTTCCTACTCAAGGTTAAAATTCTTTTTATTTCTTTCCTAAGTGCATGTGATGAATGCAATGCAAAGGTTGTTAAAAAAAATCATGCAAAAATGATGGTAACAAGGTTCACAAGACCATCCCTTCCATCATCTTACCTTTCTTTCTTGACACTGACTCCGCAATCTCAACTGGTTTTCCTTCATTCTTCACTACGTAATCAACTCTGGTATATTCCAATTGGAGACTTCAAGCATTAATATACTTCATTGTCTCAATTCTCATTTGCCCCATATCCTCCCAGAAATTGGTAATGCATGAATTTTCGTGAATAGTACTATTCATTTATTTTTCATCACTTCAGTTTCATAACAAATGCAATGTCATCACATTTTCTTGATTTTTTATTGGTATGCAATGGGATAAAAATTAAAGGAGGGGTATTTATGATGAAGGGAAAAAGGCAACTTGAAGGAAAGAAATGTAACAATTTTCAAACAACAAATATTCAATCAATCTTGATAGAAAATTTGGGATTCTTTCTCTAACAAACCTATTTCCTTGATGTCCTTAATCTTTTTGAGTTAATTGTATTGAGATTAAGCCCTACTTGACAAAATGATTCATCCGTGACAATCTAAGGCAAAGATCTCTTCTCTACTTGCCAACTTGATCATCCATCTTTATTTGACTCGAACTGCCCTTTTCGGGTTTTCAATTTGAGTCATTATTTTTCTTTTTCTCTTTATTTTTTTATCATTTTCTTCTTTTCTTCTTTTTTTTGTCATTTTTTCACTTTTTTCTTTTTTTTATTTTTCATCATTTTTTATTCATTCTCAACATCCTCATTATGGTCCACTGTCAAAGAATCACAATCTTCATGCAATTTCTTAGCCCAATGTATGGTTCTTTGACTCAAATTTTCACACCTGATCAAAATGGACTTTTAAGGTACGTAATGTAGGCTAAGGTGAGGGGTTATGAAAGAAAGGATAATAGGCCCAAACTTTGTGTTTTAAAAGGTTATAAACCAGAGGATCATTTTTTTTAATGCATGACTCATTTAGGCATTTTGCCCCATTCTTCATCCATTCCTTTTCATTCTAATTCCATTTTTTTATTTTTCTCCCTTTTTCATAAATAACTTTAAAATGTAAAGGGGTTTTCTTTTTTATTTGCCCCTTAAATTCTTTCATAGACTTCAAGTGAACAAACTTTTTTTTTGCTTTACTTTGCCCCCCAATATGGAGGGTGTTCCTTGGTGGGTTTCTTAAAAAACAAAACAAACATACTAGGCTCAAAGGGGTTAGCAATGGATGATTTTCTTACAGTGAAATGTAGGTGAAAGATGGCCATTCTTCCTTTCAAATGTGAAAACTTTTATCAAAGAATCATTTACTAAGCAAACACCAACTTGTGGAACCATCTGTTACAAAATTGCATGTCAACTCTCACCTCTATATACAAATCATATTTTCACTGCAATATTCATGCTAAGATTTTGGACAAGATCATCAACACGGATAAAGCTTTGGTAGAGTTCTAATCTCAAATTATTATCAACATCGATATCATATTTATCGTTTAAAGATTCAAAAAAATGGAGGAAACGTGGTGAGGTATATAAAGAAGACAAAGCCAAATTTGAATCGAGGAAGAGAGAGAAATGTGATGAAAATGCATATGCTACTTCATTAAGATGATAAAAGATAAATGAAAGTATATACATAAAAAGCTATTAAAGTTGGGCCATAACTTTAACCAAAAACAACCTCACATCATCATGGATGACCCACCAAAAGGATCTTTTTTTGTAGTTATACCCTGGCACGGTTGGATGAGAGATTAACATTTGATCATTCCATCGTCTCAAGATTCAATAAACCCTTTCTGATCAAACTTTGCACCTTACGCTTAAAAGCAGGACAACTTTCTATCGAGTGACCTAAGTTTCCATTATGATAGTCACATTGAGCATCAGGGTTGTACCACTCTAGATATGGAGGCTCCAAAGGCTTTAGTGGGATTGGGGTAACAAGTTGGTTCTCGACAAGATATTGGAATATTTCAGTGTAGGACCAAGGGACTGGATCAATGTCGGTCCTTCTTCGTTTGTTTCGAGATCCTCTTTGGTTATTTTGGGTAGGCATGGGTGTTTGGAAACCCATTTGCCAACTAGACTGCGGGATTGGCTGATGGGTATTCAAGCCTGGAGAGGTATTATTTGTGATGGGGTAGTGGGTTTGGTACACGGGATAAGGATGATATGGAGCAAAGTCTCCCACATGTTTCCCCTCATAATTCATAGCATGAACATCTCCTCCATTCCCCGATGTATCACCCTTTTTTGCATTCATGGCATCATCTCCTACAAGCTTGCCACTCTTGATTGCATTATCTATTATTTCACCAGAGATCACCATATCCGTAAAATTCTTTGTAGCATTTCCAACCATCATTTCATAAAATGGTGCTGGGAGTGTGTTGACAAACAAGATGGCAGTTTCTTTCTCTGTGAGGGGTGGTTGAACTTGGGTAGCTACATCCCTCCACCTTTGAGCATATTCTCTAAAGCTCTCTTCATGTTTCTTCATCATGCCCTGTAAGGATAAGCGATCTGGTGCCAAATCTTCAATGTGCTTGTATTGAGCAATGAATGCCTGAGCCAATTCTTTCCATGAGCGGATATGGGCTCGATCTAGTTGGGTGTACCACCTGGCAGCTGATCCGGTAAGACTGTCTTGAAAAGTATGCACCAATAATTCATCATTTTGAGCATATGCAGCCATTTTTCGGCAATACATCTTGATATGAGTTGTCGGGCATTTGGTCCCATCATACTTTTCAAAATCTGGAACTTTGAACTTTGGTGGGATAACTACACCCAGTACCAAACAGAGCTCGCTCGCCTCCAAATAACCATATAAATCCATCCCTTCAATAGCTCGTAACCTCTCTTCAAGGAGATCTAACTTCGTCTGAGGCTTTAAGCTCTCTTTCATCGTTGGTACACCTATCTTCAATTTCTCTTGTTCTTTAGGATCCCCTGAATCATGGATAGAGATTGGGTCTGCTGGGTTCCTTCTGAAGTTTGGAATGTCGTGCCCCGCAAATAGCACATACTGTGAAGTACGGACTTGGGGTGGAATGAGACTTTGTGGATATGAACGTTCACCGTCTTGTGCCCACCTTTCTTGAGTTGTTGCTTCCCCTACTGGTTCTTTTCCTCTATTCATTTTAGTCATCATCTCCAGCATTGCAGCCAATTGCCCTTCATCTCTTCTTGCGCCTTTTCTATTTTCTCCATTCGGCTAGCCTGTCCTTCTTCCATGACCTGTACTTGTGAGAGCCCCGAACTGCTTTGTAATCTTTGGTGGTTGAGAAGTCTTGAACCTTATTACCACAATTTTCTAATTAGAAATTCATATTATTACCTTACCTTTGTCTAAAAAAAACTTTCTCTCATTCTTTTCAAAAAATTTTTGGAACAAACAAATTTTTTTAGCTTCTTTTTTTTTTTGAAAAATGAACAGTATTGGCATGTTTACTAAAGTATAACAAGTATACAATGTGAATTTTACGAAAATTATGTTATTTGTATATGTATGCAAATGATATGTATGACAAAATCTATGAAATGGAACAATTTTTCTTCTTCTTTTCCCTTTTTCATTTTTATTCCTTTCTTTTCCTTTTTTTTTGTTATTTTGTTAGTTTGCATAACTTTCTTGATTTTACATGTTGGGTATTTATGCCTTTACTTTAACCAAATCTTAAGGAAGAATAATTTTAACGAAAATAATCAATCAATAGCACATGTATACAAATTTGATAGAACAGAAAATTGAAAGAATAAACAAATTAAAAATTGTAAAAGATTTAGTCTAGTTTCTCAAAGACTTATCTATGAAATGTGATGCAACAATGCAAAATGCATACCAAAGTTCAAACTGAAATTTGCCCCTTACTTATAATATTCATTTATTAACTTAAGAGGTTAAGTCCGAAACAAGTAAGAGAAGTTGAAGAGTAATCTTAAACCATATCAAAATTGTTTCAAAAACTCTCTCTCTTCTTTTTGTTTTTTTTTTAAAATTTTTGGTGAGAAAAAACATTATTAACCATGAAATGCTATGTAAAATGTTCAAGACATGACACAATAACAAGACATTGTTGAAAGACATGTTCAAACAAAATGCAATTTATGCAAAATGCAATTACAATGAAGATCAAATTCTATTTTATTTCACCTAACCTTCATAATTCTAAAATGCACATGACATAATTATCAATATATGTATACACAAAGATGATGAAATGAATTAAAATGATATATGTCCCTAACAAAAATGAATATTTGTATTCACTATACCTAGACACTAATCTTATTATTCCTTAATCTAATCATGCAAGAAAGATGGAATTCCTAACTAAACCTGAGCACTCTTCTTCATTTTTCTAGAAATCATTTTTCTCTGATCACCAAAATTTTTTTTTATTTTCTATTTTTTTCTAAAAAATAAAATTCACATTCCCTATTCTATTCTTTTTTTTTCAAAAATTAATTTTATTTCATTTTTATTCCAAATCAAACTTTTTCTTTTATCACTAAAATTTTCTTTTTATTTTCTATTTTTCCTAAAATTCACATCCCCTATTGATTCTTTTTTCAAAAATTAACTTTATTTCATTTTTATTCCAAATCAAACTTTTTTTTTAATTCTTTTCCACACAAATTCAAGGAAAATTTTTTTGTTGACATCTTTTGGTTCAAAATTTTTTTTTACGAGATAATCAAGAAAAGGAAAAAACTTTTTTTTATTTGTTTTTATATTTTCATTAAAACTCCTATACAGCCCAAAAATAAAAAAATATTTTTCTTTATTTTTTTTTCAACTTATTCTTTAAATTATTCAGAAAAGGAAAAAAAAGAAAAATCAATGAAAGATTTTGTTAACTCTATTTTACCTTTATTTAGGAAAATATCAACTCTCTTTATAAAGCGCATTTTTCTATTTATTTCCATTTTTATGTCCAAATTTTTGAAAGAAATCCCTCTTCTCTTTTTATTTTCCAAGAAAAATCAATCTCATTATTTTGAAAGAAAAGTTTGTTTTATTATATTTCTCAAAAATTTTAATAAAAAACTTAGATTTCTTTCTTTTCATTTTACAAAATCCTTTTCCAAATTTTATTATATTTTTTTCTTTTGAAAAACAAGTACAATTCCCAAAACTTAAATTATGGACAATTCAAACCAAAATCCATAGTACCTTCATTATTGATACGAGAAATGGGGTCAAATAATGTTCCCTCTTGTGTCCTAATATCGGGATAATTTCTACAAAAATTGGACATGGCTCTACCTAAGGCTGGCCTCTTAAGTTTTTTACATGCTGGGTTGGATATAAAGATTTAAAGGTTCTCAAATTATACCTCACTGTCATCCACACTGGACTAGTAAGGTTTAATTTGAGTGGGAGTATTTCGCTTGCCATTGCGGAGGTGATTACCTCACGAGAGCAAAGGTACTCTACTCCCTCCTAAGAAGGACGGAACCCGGGTATAGAGCTCATGTTATGCAAATGCAAGTGCAAGTGCAAGTGTGTATGAGGGAACTTTTATCAAACAGTAACCCTTATCCTACAATGCCCCAATAATTTATTAACAATAATATATACAAGATAAAGAATGCCATAAAATAAACATAATAACTTATTCACACAAATGCAACAAATTATTTACAATTAAAAAAATTAAATTTAAATATTAATTAAGACCTTTAAATTAAAACTTAGGATAACACATGATTAATAAATGGCTTGACCCTCAAAAAGCGTCCCCAGTGGAGTCGCCAAGCTGTCGTAACGGCTTCACGCTCGACGATTTTGAAAACATTTAAAAAAACAAAGGGAGTCGCCACCAATCTTTTTTGACTAGGTGTGATTGGCCACCTAAAAATATTTATCTTTTTAACAAAATCTCAAAATTAATTAAGTTTTATTAAAAAGACAAATTTTTGGTCTGTGAAAACAAAAATCGGGTTCGGGAGTACGGTTACGCGCGGGAAAAGATTAGCACCCCTACGACGCCCGTTAAAAAACGGTACCATAATAATCATGTGTTATCCTTTTGTTTTAATAAAATGGCCTTGAATTAATATTTAAAATTAATTCCTATTTTATTCCATTTTTGAAGCATTTTATTATTTATCAAAATTATTTTTCCAATTTTTTAAAAAAGGGTTTGGTTTTGTTTATCGAAAGTGAGTATGAACCCTTTTGTATCGAATAATTAAATCAAATACTCCAATACTTTTGGCAGCATTCGAAATAATTTTTCTCACCTAGAGATTTCTTAAGAATCACTACTTGTGACTTATACAGAATCTCATCCTCGGAAGATTCACACTTATTTGGAAATTATCATGAATGCATATGATGCAAACAGATAAAAAATGATGCAAATGAATTTTTAATTTTTAATTTCATTATTTATTTATTTAATTTTCTTTGTTTTTTTTTTAAAAAAACTTATTTGTTTTTATTTTGTTATTATTTATTTATTTAATTTTCTTTGTTTTTTTAAAAAAACTTATGTGTTTTTATTTTTAATAAAAATTTAAATTATTGAAAAATCATACTAAATATTCTAATACTTTTGGCAACATTTAATACAACTCTTCTCACCTAGGGATCAGTTAGGAATCACTACTTGTGACTTCCGTAACATCCCATCATCGGAAATTCATTTAATTGAATTTAAATTTCATAATTTATTAAATTTTCTTTGTTTTCAAAAAAACTTATTCATTTTAATTTTCAAAAATTTAAATTATTGAAAAATCATACTAAATATTTCAATTCTTTTGGCAACATTTAGTACGACTCTTCTCACCTAGGGATCAGCTAGGGATCACTACTTGTGACTTTCGTAACATCTCATCATCGGAATTTTTGTTCAAATTTAAATTTTATTACTAATTTTAAAAATTCAATTTTATTTTCAAAAATTTAAATTATTGAAAAATCATACTAAATACCTCAATACTTTTGACAATATTTAGTACGACTCTTCTCACCTAGGGATCAGCTAGGAATCACTACTTGTGACTTCCGTAGCATCCCATCATTGGAAATTCATTTAATTGAATTTAAATTTCATAATTTATTTAATTTTCTTTGTTTTCAAAAAAAATTATTCATTTTTATTTTCAAAAATTTAAATTATTGAAAAATCATACTAAATATTCCAATACTTTTGGTAACATTTAGTACGACTCTTCTCACCTAGGGATCAGCTAGGAATCACTACTTGTGACTTCCGTAGCATCCCATCATCGGGCATTTATTAATTTAAAATTTTATTATTTTTAAATACGTTTTCTAATCAATAATAATTAATGAAGATAGAAGTAAAAGAAAACTTTTCAAAAACTTTTATTTTACAACATGCATTAATAATAATAATAATAATAATAATAATAATAATAATAATAATAATAATAATAATAAACAACAACAAGTATAACGTCAATCAATAACAATAATAATAATAATAATAATAAACAAAAGGCTGAAAGAAGGAAGGAAATTATACTAAAGTGAATGGGTTTCAAAACCCAAAAAAAGTCTTTCAAAGTAGCCTAAATCAAGCCTAAAGGGCGCGGGCCTGGCAGCCTTCTAAGTGGCCCAAAGAAGGCAGATCCGGTCGGGTCGGGTCGGGTCGGCGAGGTGCTCCCGGGTCAGGCGAGGCTGGCACGCGGGTCGGTCGCGATCGGGTCAGGTTGGATCCGTGGGGCGACGCGCGGATCCTGCTTCTTCCTTGCCGGGCGCGTGGATCCTGGGTCGATCCGGGTCGCGCGCGGGTCAACCGAAAATTTTTTTTTTGCACTATAAAAGACCTCTTTTTTTTATTCTTTCATTTCTTCTCTCCTTTACACAAAAAAACTTCAGAGCTCTCAGAGATCTAAGGCCAGGCGATTTTCGGCAGCCGCCGGACCGCCGTTCGTCGTCGCTGCCGGTGGCCGGAAAGGGGAAAGCTTCTAACTTTCCGAAGCTTCTCTTCCTCTCCTTTCTATTTCTAACCTTCGTTTCCCCTAAAAAGCCTCCTAACTACCTAGATCTGGTCTTGACCGAAACCTTTCCCCTTTTTTTTCGATTTTTTTTGTTTTTCTCTTCTGGTTGATGATTTTGGTTGTGGTTTTGGTTTGTTTGTGGTTTGTTGGTGTGTGTGTGTGTGTGTGTGTGTGTGTGTGTGTGTGTGTGTGTGTGTGTGTGTGTGTGTGTGTGTGTGTGTTGCAGGTATTGGTAGGTGTCTCAGATCTAGGTTTTAGGGTTTTGGGGGTTCTCAGTTCTGGGTTTCCAGATCTGGGTTAGGTTTCGGTGATGATGGTGGTGGTGTTTGGGGTTTCGGGTAGGGGTTTCTGGGTTTTCGGTGGTGGTTGTAAGGGTTGAAGGGCAGTGGTGTCTCGGTAGTGAGGGATTTTGAGGGTTTTCGGATTTTTGGTTTTTTGCCTCTGTGAGGATTCAGGGTCCCCTTTTTTTTAAAAAAAATTTTTGGTAAGGTTCTTTTAAATGGGGCTTTATGAGGGAGGGCTGACAGGAGTGGGTGGCGAATTGACAACCTCCGGAGAGGCCATGGCAGGGACTGGTGCCGTGCACGGCACCAGTTCTTTCCTTCCCTTTTTTTTAATTATTAATTTTTAATTATTTTTTGTCATTTTTTTATTCTTTTAATTAATTAATTAATTTGAAAATAAAATATAAAGAAAAAACTTGGACAAAATTAGGTGTCTACACTTATAATTTCTACAATCTAATGACACCCTAAACACATCAAAATCAGCCTTGAAAATGGGTCCCCTTGAGCTAACCGAAAATGAATGGGAGCATTTTTCTTGGAATTTCAACAATTCAATAATTAAATCTTGCTTAACCATGCTCAACACACACATTTGGCATCCTTTTCATGCATGAAACTACATGATTCCCTTAGGTTCTAAGTTTGGTTGAAATCCCCTTCAATGGTGAAAATTTATCTGGCCAAAATTAATGCAAACCAATGATGTAAACATGTTTAACACACTTGAAACTATCATTTTCCACAATTGAAATTAAAAAAAACATAATGGATAGTAATAGGGTTACCTTGACTAAATCTTCAAGTTCTCTTTTATCCTTGTTGTGTCACTGATTTGATGAACTATGGTTATGGGTAGGTAGACCTTGAAGAGAGGAAGAAGTTTGTAGAAGAGATTTTGTTGAGAAAATAACTAGTTTGTAAGTTGTGAAAATTTTTCTTTTCTTTCTTCATTTTTCCTTTCATGGTGGCATGAAGCAAGGGGGAGAAGACAATGAATAGTGCCAGCCATCAGCTGATGGAATTATAAAGACCCTTCTAGAAGTAGGTGAAATGACGAAAATGCCCCTAGTAATGAAAATTTCAGACAATTTTGCCCTTAAACTTCCTAATTGTAAAAACCATGTAATTGCACTCCAAAATTTTGGATTCCATCACCAAATACTCTTATTAAATTTATTTTGATGAATAAAAGTGGTTTCATCGACGTGCGGTACATCGATTGAGTGAAATTACGATTTTACCCCTTACAGACCGCCAGCGAAATTTTTCGATTTAACCATCAATTCGATAAATCTCTTAACACTATCTTAACCTCCTTTTCATGTAGAATATTAAGGTATTTTTACTTCGTCCCAATTCATTTTAGTTTGGGTACAATTTACGAAAATACGCTCGGGACGTAACCGTCATTTTCCAATTTGTTTGTCACATTTCTCAAAATAATTCAAATAAGGTATTTTGGGTCTCAAATTCTCATAATATCATTATTACACCATCTGTGCACTGTTTTTTTAGTCATATATACATGTGGGCTCAAAATTTTAAGTGGAGCCCACATTACTGTTTACTTATAATTTACAAAATGCATTCAAAAATAAATTAATAATTACATATATACACGTGTACAATACAAAATAAATAGTTTTCACATGATGAGGAATGAACATCATTGTGTGACACTCCTCCATCTTGTCTATTAGCTTCGACCATAGTATGATCCTAGATGGGTTTATTGTTGGGGCATTCATCACAATCCATGCCTTGTTGCTTTCCTCTTTCACTTTTATTCTCCTTATCGAGTCTAACTTCATTTGCTTCAGGCTTATGTTCCCAAGTGGAGGTAGTGTTGAAATTTCCTCCAATGGCAGCATTTGGAACGGCATGTGCACCACATTTAGATGGTCCTGTGGGTTCGAGATATCCAGTGCCACGATCACATTGTTCCATGCTCGCACTATCTCTTCCTCGGTCTAGTCTCCCACTTGACTCTCTTGGCCTAATAGGATTTCCAAGGCCCTAGTAATCTTGATCACCTTTCCTTCCTTAACTAAAAACATCAACTCCAGTTCTGGGAACATCTTTACTGTTACTATTTTTTGACCTATTTGCTTTTGCTGCGGCTATTCTTACCTTAGACCCACTTCTTGCCGTTTTTGTGCCCTTATTGTGTTAGCTTGTGAAAGAGAAAGCTCTATTAGATCGAAGCTTGTTTAGTCCAAATTGAAATGGACTAAACACTCTTCCTTGACTATTAGTGTTGTCATTCCCATACAAAAGTTAGAGCTGTCTTTTCCACCTGACTTAAAGTCCAGCGTGCTGTCCATACTAACAGCTTTTGAGCTTTGACCAATCTGACTCTTTTGATAAAAATTTGTCCATTCTGACTCCCTTTGTTCCATCAATATTGCTTTTCTCTTATCTTTCGGGTTAGTTTTCAATTCCTTTTTACTTGAAATTTTCTTCTCCATTTGTTTCTTCTTTCTTCGTGTGACCACCATCCAAGGTCTGAAAGGGTCACTTGGGGTTTCATTCTCTTCCTGAGATATCTGCATCTCTTCTGTTTGGTGTTCCTGCTCACTTTCATTTTCTTTTATGTTCATTAAGGGACAAAGTTCCTTTCTAAGACCTATTATTCCACAATGGAAGCATAGATTGACCCCTTCATAAAGCACATTTTGTATAAGCTTGACAATTCTGACTTTGGGAATCAATGGTCTGTCCAGCTCAACTTGAACATAGATGCGAGCATATCTTCCTCTGGAATTATGCTCTGTACATGTATCAACCTTTAATAATGAACCGATTTGCTGACCTACCCTTTGTAAGATACTCCTATCGAAGTATTCCAGTGGGAGACCTGAAAGTCTCACCCAGACTGCAGCAGTTAAGCATGTTAGATTGGCCTCTGGTATGAATCCTGGTTCCCACACCCTCATGGCGAGGTAATAAGAGCCCACAAACCAGGGACCCCCATATAGAACTCTTTGATAATCTTCTGCATTATGGAATCTGAGCACAAAATAGTCATGTCCGAGATCAATGCATTCCATTTCTCCTTTTGGCTTCCACTGATTTTTCACTCGAGGGTATAGAAAGTTATAGCCCACTGCTTTACCAAATGTTCTCACTATGATGGCTTTTTTCCATGGACTTCTAATTCGGTTCTTTTCTTCCTTTGAGAGCAGAATAGTGCGAATGTCATCTCCCACATCTTCTTCTTTATCTAATTCTTCATCCGTATAGGAAGGTTGTTGAACTAGAGTAAAAACATCAGACATTGCTTCCCCCATCAAAGAATCCTTATAAGAGATAGGTGATTGGTGATTTCCATTAACTGTTTCTTTTTCTTAAGGCTTGATTTCCCTATTCTTTGTTCTTTTCACGCTTCGAATCTTAAAATCATCTTCTTCAATTCCGCAAGATGGAGAAGTTTTTGAGAGAGACATTGCTTATTTCTTTCTTCCTTGCAATAGTTTATGGTTTTGTAATCTAATATCTGATTTTTTTAATGATAATAATCGTAGTTTAATATCATATGACTATGTTTTGAGAAACCTTAGTATGTAATAATTGAGAAAATATTATATCAAAATAGATTACGATTGAGAAAACCTAATCTTTTGTAATAGGTTATGATTTTTAAACGTAATTTATAAGTTTTTTTAGTAGTCTAATGTTAAAATGCTTGGTCATGCTTTATAAGATTGACAGTGGAACGATATAGATGTGATAGGGGATAAGCACTCATGTTGAGTACATAGGGGGCTAGGGCTAGTAGTTTACACTTTAGACTCACAGTATTAGACTTTCTTTTGTGCTAAGTTGCTAACATTCACTAAGGTGTTATTTGTTAAATTATTGAAAATTTTTAATTTATTGAAAATAAAATTTTTTAATAATATAATATTTTCAATATATTTGATAATGTATTTTAAAATCAACTTAAAAAAATTTCAATAAAAAAGTATTTAATAAGATAAGTAGATAAACATCTAGTTATTATTTAATGTAGAAAATTTTTAGCCACTTTATCAATAAAAATAAATAAATTTGACTATTTTATCTTAAAAAATTTACATAATTATCTATTTATTCATTACATATTCCAATCAGACTCAACATTATATTATTATCTTATCAGGTTTACGTACAAACTTAATATTTTTATACCACCATTCTTTTACTATTAGAGGATAATTTGTTCAATTCAGCTTAGGACTTGAATACTTTAAATATATAAAGACTGAGATCATATAATGGTGCATATTGCCATTTTTTTTTCAGTTTTTTGTTATTTTGGTTATTCAATTGTAATTGATATCCAAAGTTTTTTATTTTGTTTCATTTTGGTAGATCATTACTTGAAGAAATAATGATCCCACGAATAGTTTGGAGCTTTTATTTGTAATGCTTTTTCAATCTAACATTTGGGTTTTTGATTTCTAAAAAAATATATTATTTTATTTTTTAAAATTTATGATTTTTTATATTTAATAGTTATATTTTCTTTTCTCATATTTCATAATTATGTTATAAAAACATCAATAAAACTTCATATTATTTGAAATACTATGAAAAATAAGAGTAAAAATGTAAAATAACAAAATTTTAAAAATTCAACATTACCATTATCAAATAATATATTTATATTAAGCACTTAATTTCCCATAAAATATCAAAACAGTTTTCATAATTCAAATTCAATATTTATTAAATTCAGTACTAAAAATTCAATATTTAATTTTTTAGCACTTAATTTTTCAATTTATCAAACAACATATAAGCGGATAAACAATTGATAACAGTCATATTTGAAATAATAGTTATATAGATTAATAAAAAATGGGCTTAATAGCCAAATACATCCCCAACGTTTACCACAATATGCAATTAAGTCCTCAACGTATAATTGCATGAAAATAAGGACATTACGTTTAATTTTCAGTATATTAAACCTAAACATTATAAAATAATAGAATTAAGGATATAGCCGTTAAAAACTGTAATTTCCGTTTGTTTTGCCCATGTGGCATGCCACGTGTCATGCTTACGTGGATTATAATGGCACGTGTCATGCTGACGTGGATATAAGTTAAATTTTTTTTTTCAATGTTTAATACCCAAATACATCCCCAACGTTAATCAAAATATGCAATTAAGCCCTCAACGTATAATTGCATAGAAATAAGGACACTAAGTTTCATTTTCAGTACGTTAAACTTAAAAGTTATAAAATAATAGAATTAAGGATATAGCAGTTAAATAGTTGTGATGTCCGTTTTTCTTGCCCAGGTGGCATGACGTTGGCATGAATTATAATGCCAGGTGGACCAGTGACATGACATAATATTGCCACGTGTCATGTTGACGTGGATATAAGTTAAATTTTCTTTTTTTTTTCAAAATAAACATTTTTTAAAAGTTCATTTCTTTTCAAACTTACATTTTTCATAGTTTCATTTTTTTAATTACATATTTTTTAAAAATTACATTTTTTTTCATAACTTCATTTTTTAAAATTACATTTTTTTCATAATTTTATTTTTTTAAATTACATTTTTTTCATCATTTTATTTTTTAAGAATTACATTTTTTTCTTCTATACAATACCAAAATTAGTACAAAAATGCATGTGGTATGGTTCTTTTCTTTATTTTTTTCTACTATATTAATTCTTTCTTTCTCATAGTTTTAGTATTTTTGGTTGAATACCACATATATTTTTGTACTATATTGGTATTGTACAACAAAAAAATGAAATGATGAAAAAAATGTAATTATTAAAAAAATGAAATGATAAAAAAATTTAATTTAAAAAAATGAAATTATGAAAAAAATGTAATTTTAAAAAATGAAGTTATGAAAAAAAATGTAATTTTTAAAAAATATGTAATTAAAAAAATGAAATTATGAAAAATGTAAATTTGAAAAGAAATGAACTTTTAACAAATGTTTATTTTGAAAAAAAATGAAATTTTGAAAAAAAATTTAACTTATATCCACATCTTCTTAAAATAAAGTGATGAAAAAAATGTAATTTAAAAAAATGAAATTATGAAAAAAATGTAATTTTAAAAAATGAAGTTACGAAAAAAAAATATAATTTTTAAAAAATATGTAATTAAAAAAATGAAACTATGAAAAATGTAAGTTTGAAAAGAAATGAATTTTTAAAAAATGTTTATTTTGAAAAAAAAATTTAACTTATATTCACGTCAGCATGACACGTGGCAATATTATGCCACGTCACTAGTCCACCTGACATTATAATCCATGCCAATGTTGAGGTGGCATGCCACCTAAGTAAGAAAAACGGACATCACAGCTATTTAACGACTATATCCTTAATTTTATTATTTTATAACTTTTAAGTTTAACATACTGAAAATGAAACTTAGTGTCCTTATTTCTATGCAATTATACGTTGAGGGCTTAATTGCATATTTTAATAAACATTGTAGATGTATTTGGGTATTAAATCTTGAAAAAAAAAGAAAATTTAACTTATATCCACATCAGCATGACACGTGGCAATACTATGCCACGTCAGCATGACACGTGACATGCCACATGGGCAAAACAAACGGAAATCACAGTTTTTAACGGTTATATCCTTAATTCTATTATTTTATAACGTTTAGATTTAATATGCTGAAAATTAAACGTAATGTCCTTATTTTCATGCAATTATACGTTAAAAACTTAATTACATATTGTGGTAAATGTTGAGAATGTATTTGACTATTAAGCCTAAAAAATGAGAGTAGGGATAAAGGTAAATAAAGGGCGGGTATTATTTATTATCTGTTAGTTGAGGTAATAAAACAATTTATTCTTTTTCAATTCAAATTCGTCAAAACATCGTGGGAAAATAAATACTTATAAATTTACTAATTAACTTCGACATAAATAATTTTTTTTAAAAAAATTGAATCATAAAACAAAAATAAAAGTGAAATTTAATTTTTTTAACGACTTGGACTAAAAAAACAGAAAAAAGAAAAAAAGTATTATATAAGTGGGAAAAAAAACTACAAGTTGCGGCCACCACAAAGGAAAGTAGCATATCATCCATCCTTATTCTTTTGTATGTATCAATTTCGTTCCCTGTAATTATCGTATGCAATTACTCCCCTTTAAATGTAAAATCCCACGTTGCTTCATAAGCCGCCATACAAGTGTCGCCTATGTGCAAATTGATCAGTGCAAGGTGATGTAGCTTGCTGTTGGATCATTGTCATGTGTCAGTATACCGACGATTTTGTGGATTTTGATTTAAGATTTGATTAAAGTAGAGAGACGGTCGGTACAACGATATGAGTGGCGCCAAAGGTATACGTACAAAACAGGTAAAGGTATGATTGCAGTTTAGCTTAGTTCAGAAGAAAATGATACGTCTTTTATTACCAAAAAAAATATTAAATAATTATAAATAAAAATATTTAAATTCCAATTTAAATTTTATAATATATCGTAATTTATTCATAATCATTAAATAAAAAATTGTTGGCAAGAAAATAATACGTTATTGATTAAGGACTTCGAGTTAGTTGGTTGTTAACAAACGTTTACAAGTGGGGTTGATGTTGATTTCTTTGCAATTTTTTTCTTAATCACTAATCTTATTCGAGAAAAGTGAGATATTTCGTGAACTTCTTCATATATATTTATATAAAGAAAATTACTCTTTTATATCACAAATATTACCTTATTTGAATTCAAGTTTAACCTATTTCGTTCATACAGCTTTTTTAAAATGATTTTTAACAAGTTTAGAATTCAAATTTCTATAATTGCTTCATTTTCCTTTATTCCCAACTTTTTCTGTAAATATATATATTGTCCTATTTTATGTTCGAATGCATTTAGTTGTTGCAAATTGATGTTTCATTTATTACTCTCAATTATGATCACCCATTTCTGTTCTTTTTTATAATTATCAAGAAAAAGTTTTCTTAAAAAATATATATAATTAATGAGAATCAAAGTTCAGCTTAAATTTTTTTCAACCATGAAATATATGTGTGTATATATATAATTTTTTTTGGTTACATATATATATATAAACTTGCATGGATTTTATTCTTTTTAGATACTTAGATTTGAGGTAATATAAGTACTAAATTTAAACTTTAGTGCTTCTTGGATTTTTTTTTAACAGTGGTAACATTAGTTTTTGAATATTGCCTGAGTTATAATCAAAATACCTATGCTTTTTGCACTTATCATTTTCATACCACTACATACAGACAGTGGAAATTTGATTCCAAAGCAGCAGCAGTATATAGCTTATTGTAAATGTTTGAATTGAGTAAAGTTTCAAGAATCCTACCAGGTATAGCTTAGCTTCAACTAATTGGAATCAGTGCCGTGGATATGGGACTTTTTAATGAATATTAATTTATTCAATTAATGGCCAAAAGCATTTTCCCAAATGTGAAAGGTAAGAAAAAGAAGTAAAAGGAGGCAGCTATGGCTAAGGCCTGTAGCTAGGAAATGAGAAAAGAAAAAGATTCTGGAAATCTAATTTGTTGTACTTTTTCTTTGTCTTACAGTGATCTCAATATTTCATCACTGACTGCAATCGAAAAAAATTTATTTCAGCAGGTGACTTTGGCTTAGTTTGGAAGCCATTGGTGCGGTCGCTTCCTGCCACTACAGACAAAAAAAAAGGCGAAATTATCTATTTTTTTATTTTTTATTTTATTATTTTATTAAAAAAATATATTTTTTAATTTTTTTTTATTATTTTTAATTTTATTAAAATTAATTTCACCATTTATTCAAACTAATTCTTAAAGGTTTAAGGCAAAACCAAATAATAATAACAGTTGGTTTATCATGTCATATGGTTTAAAAATGAAATCGCAACATAAAGTATGATATTTTTATAATAAATAGATTTATATATAATATATTATTGGTATATAAATTTTATGCATTATTGACAATTCATGACATTTTATTAATTTATAAATTTATTTTATTTTTAAAAATAATAATTTTTTATTTATTTATTAATAAAATATCATTATATAATTTAATGATATTGCATAAAATTTATATACTAAAATTGCATGATATATGAACTCATAATCAATTGGTATTTCTTTTCTTGTTTTGGCCAAACGCCATGTGGCTTGGCAAGTGTCGATTTCAGCCAGCCCGTCCAATAAATACTCACTCTTTTAAGTAAGAAATAGTCCAAAGGTTTATTTAAGCCATGGCACAGAGTCTTCAAGTTTGCCATCTTAGTCTTCCCCTTGTGATAGTAACATAGTTTTGCTTTTGCTTTGATTGTTTGTCTTCGTTTTCCAATCAACCACAAATTTATTTTATTTTAAATTATACTTTATGGTATAGTATTGATGATATAAAGTTGCATTTGTCATGCTAAGAATTGTGGAAAATCATGATGGGATAAGGTGGAAAGATTGTTTCCTTACAATCCTCTAAAGCTTTATTCAACTGCTTAGGCCCCTTGCGTCTGTCTACATGGGCATTAAAACTTCAGTTTCAGTTATGGTTACTCAACAAAAGCCAAATTTATGTTTTGTCCCGCAGTCATCCCTTATCTTATCAATTTGAGCCAAATTAAAACCCTAAGGGCTTATTCGGAGTATTTGTTTCAATTAATATTTAATTACCGATCCTACATGATATATGTTATAAACATTCTATATGAAGAGTACAATGATATTCATGGCTTTTAGATCCGTGAATTTTTTAATATATTTTGTTTTTTTTTTTGGTTTCGTCATATCGCCATAAAATAAATATGATGAAATTTTATCACCTCAAAATCACCCGGGAACTATAGTGATGTTTAGTGACAAAATCTGGGTTCATTTATTTTGAATTTAAATTTATGTCACTTAACAACGAACTTATTTATTCTTCTAAAATTTTGAAAATAACTGACAAAATGAATAAATTGAAATTAAAAAAATCATGAATCCAAAATTTGAATTTTAAAAATCTTGAATTAAAATGAAATATTAGATGAAGATCACCATAGTTGATGAATTTTCCCCGTTTGGGTAAAGAAATTGAAAGCTTTTCAAAGAGCAAAACCAACTTATACTTTTGGATGATAAATCATAGTCACTAAAAAAACAAAATAGGGATAATGTTGCAAAGTTCTGCAAAACGTGTTTGCAATAATTTTGCTCATATTCTTGTCGCAGAAAGTAATTTGTATTTGTCTATTGCAACATAATATTCATGAAAAGTACAAGTGATTCAAGAAATTTTGCTGCTAAAACCGAAATTTCTTGTAGTTTATAGCGTTAGAATATTATCAATGGACATCTAAAAGAAAAAATATTAATCGGTCCAATATTGATTTGGAAACAGTAATTAGGTAACAAATCCATGCTTTAACAATGAATTGTCCATTAAGGGATTCCTAACCCCTCACTGCCACGCCAATGGTGAGAAAATATATTGTTTGAAAATTAATTTCTTTTTAACTTTTTCTAAAACAGCGAATTCAATTGCTGCAGAAGTTTGTATACATCATATGAATTCAGCTTCTGGTTTTACATGGGGTTTCAAAATTTTCGTTCCTTTAGAAAGCAACGCTTTGACTTGAATGGACAACGTTTATCTAAAGCTTTGAAGATTGGTGAACAATGTTCCTGTACATGTTCTTCCTCCTTGCCAAACATCTATTGCTGTTCCAATCAATTGTTAGGCTTTAATGTCTGTCAGATGACTGAAGTGGTAGGTGTTAATTGTGTACGTATGCGTGGATCATTCTAGCTAGCTAGTTGATATGCTGTGAGAAACTTGAGTAGTCAATCTAAATCTAATTGACATGTCGACAACTTCTTAGTGCAGATGCTTCCTTCGACTTGGAGGGATGGATTATCAATTCGCAACTGATTCAATTCGTTGATATATTATAAGCAAATCAAATTCTAGAAAGCATTAATTGAGGTTTTGATGGATGGTCCAAAAGCCGACACAGTGTATGTAAAAAACATCAATTATATATATATATATATATATGCACGTATGCACAACCACACATACACATACATATATATATATATTTATATATAAAGATTTTACATGTTTCATTCAAATTTTTCCAAGATTTTAAATATATAAAGATTAATATTTAACTTTGTTTTGTTCTTAAATGATTTTAGATCACATGAAAACCTCATAAATCTAATGATTTGATTTTTTTTATTTTGTTTGTTTATAGAAGATGCCTGCCAATGCTTGATTGAGAGAGAAATATCAGAGGGTCATAAATTGCCGGTTCCCTTTCGAGGCAAAGTTTAGCTTTCAGTTTCCATCATTTTCAGAATATTATTCAATGAAGGGCCCAAGGCCAATGTGCTGGTTTTCACCCTTATTTCTCTTTCTGCCGTTCTTGTAACCTTGCAACTCAACATCACAATATAGACCGAACAATTGTCACCCCAAAACTCTTCGATAAAATCCGAACTTGCACTAGACACCTTATGTAACTTTTGATGGATTATTATCCATTATATTATCAATGAAAATTTTAAATTTTACAAACAAAATTAGAATAATAACATATATTTCTTAAAAAAAATATTAAAAATAAAATAAACAAAATGTGATATATTTTATCATATTAACTCCGTTTGTAGTATCTAAAAACTTCATTAATAATACATTAGATTATATATATATCTATATATATATATATTATATATAATGATGCAAATTGAAGAAAAGGATATAAGTGTCGTGATTCAAACCCCGAAAAATTTGTTGAAAATTACTTATTATAAGAGTTGTGTGAACTAGTTAGATTAAATTATTGATTTGAATTTTATATATTTTTTGGAATATAAAAGATACCCTAATTTCCATTCGTTGTTTATTTCTAGTATTACAATTCTTATCAATTATTGCAAGGATTTTGAAAAATGAAAACCCCAAAGAGAAGGAAAAAAAAAAAGCTTACAGTTTTTTCTTTCCGGGGGAGGAGGGTTGGTTTGTGAATGCAGTGTGAAAAGTCCTAACTTAACAAGTTTTCGATGAAGCCAAGGTGTTTGACAAATAAAAACGACATTAATGTGAAAGAAAATTAACTAAAACGACACGCCGGCTGGTTGCTACTCATTTAAGTAGGGTTTTAGTCTATCAACCACAAAGCTTTATCTCAGCCAATAAGCTTCCAAGAGTATTTATAAGCCTGTAAGGATATATTATTTATATGCTATGAGAGTACTAAACTAATTTCTGTCTTGAATCTTCATCAGGTAACATGAAATTGCGGCTAGAAAATTATGTTTACTATTAATTGTTAAAAAAAAAAACAAAGAAAATTCATATTTCTAACCAGTAATTAACTTGATTCAGTCCTTGCTAGGTTACATTGAAATTATTGGAATAAGAGAGGTCCCGTCGATTAATTGCAGAAATCAAGCTGCAGCAGCTGATGAAACTCCGACATATATGATATTTATATATATTTATAGTGCTGATTATCCATACGTGCAGAATCAGCTAGCTATACATAGCTTTTCTTTTGTTCATATATATTCTCATACATGCATGACAGTTTAGGGTTCAAATTAAGCAGAGTTTGTATATAACTTTATTTATATGTGGATCCTGGGGATTTATAAACAATTAAGCTCTATTCCGAGGGCTGTTTAATTTAACTGGTTCCAGAAATGATATATGTGTTTATACACACACACACCGTGAGAGTAAAAAATTAATAATTTTTCTTTAAAAAATAGCACAATATTGTTTATTTCTTAAGAATTAACTGTTTGCGCAGTGGGGTAGCTAAAAACTTTTTTTTCAATAGGATCAATAATTTAATCCTATATGGATATATATTAATTATATACGCCTTTATTTTTTGTTTATATTTTGGATCACTCAAAATTATGCTTTTGTAATACTTAACATTTTTATTTTTTTAAAATAATTAAATTTATTTTAATATTTTTTACTTTTTGATATATATATATATTAAAAGATCATGACACATCATTTTAATAAAAAAATAAAAAATTTTATACAAAATACACTAACTTAAAACTTAAAAAAAAAATCAAAAGGAATACATTTCACAATACACAAATATATTATATAAAATTTTCATACGTATTTGTTAGTAACCTATTGGCATGAGTTCTAAATGTAGGGCATAACCATCCACGTAATTAGTGCATGAACAATTAGAAACTTCCCACTATCTCCATAACTGCCCACTTACCACATCAACATTAAGCCTCTAAAATAAGAATATGGAGATCATGTCAAAGGGATTACTATAAAAAAGATCTCATAGTAATCCAAAAGGAGGATTCTGACTCCCTTATTCTCTAAAGATACTCTTATATACTTTTATTGATTTAGGTATCAGAGTAAGTCTCACAAGGAATAATCCTCGTGGACATTCTATTTACAAGTTGATTTAAGGAAAAAAGAATTGATCTACCATCAAGCCCAACATCTTTTTTGGAGCAACATTTTAATGCCGTTTATAGGAAATTAAGGAGGAAGAAGCCGTGTCAAGTCCATAAGAAAAATAGCCAAAATTAAACCGCAATAATCTGATTGCTAGCTTAATGGCCTAGTTAGCGCTAGTATCTTGAGCGCTTGCTCACTCATTGCTTGAGCACCAGTATCTTAGGCACTTGCTCACATATGGCCTAAAGCGCTAATATCTTGAGCACTTGCTCACTCGTGGCCTAAGTGCCAGCTTCATTGGCACTTGATTGCCAACAGTCTTAACGCCAGTATCTTAGGCACTTGTTCGTCTATGGTTTGAGTGCCAGTCTCCTAAGCACATGTTCACCTGCGACTTAAGTGCTACTAATCTTTTAGGCTTCTAATTGCCAACTGCCTGAGTGCCAATATCTTAGGCTTTCACTCGCCCGTGGCTTGGTCATCGATTTCTTGGGTGTCCATTTGCTCAAAGGTCTGAGCACTAGTCATTTAAGCACTTGCTCGGCCATAGTTTTAGCGCCAATCTTTTGGGCATCTACTCGCTTGTTGCTATTGACGTCAACAAATTGGACTTCTTTGTGCTCATGGCCTTGAGCACTAGAATTTTAAGCCCTTCTATAGTCATGGCCTTGGCGCCATCTTGGATAATTCCTCGACAAAGGCTAAAACCTTCAAAATGCAAAAAGAGTAAAAGGCATATGGTGAATATTGATAACTTTATAATCATCATTTGCTAATGGGGCATTATGTTAGTACCACATTGACATAGATCCTAAACGTGAGGCATAATCACCCATTTAATTAGTTCACGAACACTAAGAAACTTACCACCATCTCCATAATTGCCCACTTACTGCACCAGTATTAAGCCCCTGAAACAAGAGTGTAAAGATCATGTCGAAGGAGACTTGACTAATATCAATAGGCCCAACAACTTTTTTGGCATCAACAATATTCTTTACATGACAATTAACAATGTTATTATAAAAAAATAAGACAAATTAATAACAAAAAAAAATTCAATATAAAGATATTCTTTCATAATTGTTTCTACAAGTTGTCATAATTCGAAATTATTATATAATTATTTCATTATCAAGTTTATTTTCTTCAGCACATGTAATCAAACAATCATATATCAAAATATCCCTCTTTCGATTATGTAACATATTATTTATTATATTCATTTCTATAAAATATTCTTTCTATACATAATTGATAATTATTAAAGTGTTTTAGTAGAAAAATTATTGAATAATTAATATCTTTCTTGATTTTGTTAGACTTTTATTAATTCTTTTAAAAACAACAGACAAATATGTAATTTCAACCTTTTACTACCTATAACTTGATTGTAAAATTTTTTTTATTTATTATTTTGACCCCTAATTTTTTAATTGGGGTCAATTTTAAAATGACCATAAACTATGTATAGAAACATGCACTAAATTCCAATGGGATCAAGTGACCCCACTAACTTAGCTTTGGCTACGCCATGTAAGGAAGATACATAAAGTGAAGTTTAACTAAAAATCCAAATTTGAGTCATAATCCTTTTTCCTGTAATACATACAGATAAAAATTTATTTAACAATATTTAATTAAGCTGGAGAAGTGAGATTTAAAGTCTAAACTTTTTTTTCAAAGATAATAAGTGTTGTCGTTTTTCATTGAATTATCGTCTTAGTGACAGCTACGAAAGCTTCCTCTCTCCCATTTGTTACTAACAACTAATTATATGGATTTTCATAATGCAGATGTTGATTGCTTTCAAAGGTCTTCATGTAATAAGCCAAGCATTAATTCCTTGTATATGATGAATTTTTCAACAATATTATTTTTAATTATTAGATATGCTATTCTGGATATATACTATGGAGGCGTCAAATGGATGGATGAGACTGATTTTGGTTGGATTATTTTCGATCAGATTATTTTGGATCATTTTGCGTTTGTATTATTTTGGAGTCAAGTTTTTTGAATTAGACACTTAATTTTTTTTTTTGGATTAGAGTTGTGAGTTTAAATCACTTCGGATTTAATTTATTAAGTTTATTTCAATATAATTTTGAGTATTTTTATTAATTTTTTATGTCATTTAAATTTAAATCATTTCAAATTTAGATTAAATCAAGTTCAAATTTAAATAGTTTTATGTTTGGATTAGGCGGATTTGATTTGTTGAACTTTTTACCAGATCATGTTGAATCGAATTCAGCCATCAGCTTGCACATTTGACATTTCTAATAATATTGAATACAAATTAAAAGGAATGGTTCATGCCATGATCACTTGAATTCGTTTACTACTAATTCAACGAATCCGACTCTTTTTTCTTCATGGGATAGTAATCGATCTGACTTTTTCAAAATGAAAAATATAAAAAAATTGCTGTCACTATATTAAGCTATTGGAACTTGGAAAATTGTATTCTTACTCTTCCTTCTTTCCTCTCTTTTCTCTTTAATAAATGAGTAGGGCATGCATTTTGCACGGATGTAGTTATTTTCTTTCTTAATTTCCTTGATTTCAAATTAAGTTATTAAATCAATTCGAACTTGTTAAGAGTCTATTAAATATCCGTTAATTACATTAAATAAGGTTTGTTGTCTATAAATTGTCCTTGAAAATTGACAACTTCTTATCTCACGTATTGTGAAATAATAATAATAATAATAATAATAATAATAATAATAATAATAATAATAATAATCTTTGTGTATATAAAACTTTTGATTATCTCTTTTTTCTTTTAAACAGATAGAGAAGTAATAAAATCAAGGTGGTTAGATCAATACATACATACATATATATATATATATATATATATATATGTGTGTGTGTGTGTGTGTGTAGGAGGATGACTAATTAATGGTGGGTAACATGCAAAAATTAATTTCACCATTGCTATTGAATATTGAAGCATATGCAAGCTACTTTTTTTTTGTTCATTTAGGCAAAGCTAATTAATTAAGGCCTTAGGCATCCTTTCCATTGATGCACACGTCACAAAGTTTTCGAAAAGAGATGGTGTTTTTGATTTTTTTTTATGAAAAACCTACTATTTCTTGTATGCAAATGGTAAAAATTAACTTATCCTAGAAAAACTAGTAACTTGCTATTTTATGAAATTAACCGTTAGACGTCCAACTTAAAATCAACTTTCAGTGAGTGAATAATTCCAATTTGAATGTAACATCACATATAACAAAATATTTAACAAATGTAAAATAATATCACTTTAACATATTTCAATCACGTATAAGTGAAAACATGAAAGCTTACAAAGTGACAATGTTAAAAGGCCCCAATCACATATAAGTATAAACAAGTTTGAAAGAGCTAACAAATAGAAATCACAATACAAATGCAATATAGAACTTAAGTTCTATATCATATTAAATATCCAATCTAAAATTAACTGACAATATATAGAGAGATTAAACTTAAATATAAGATTATATAAAATAAATTATTTTAATTGACAATATATAAAAAGATTAAATTTAAATATAAAATTATATAAAATAAATTATTTAACAAATATGAGATAACATCATTTTATTTTTAACCGTTAAAGAAAATATTTAAATAAGAGAGTAAAATTAGCCAGGGGCTCCTTGCCACCTCCAACACTACGTACACCGCACAATGAATGACACACGGTTTTGAGAGGCCGTGGCAAGGAGAGAAAGAGTCTAAGCACAGCTGACTTTCGGCAAGCAATGAGTAAATGCAGTTTGCTGTCTGTTTTGACTCTGGATGCAAATCCCTTTCCCCTTACTCAGAGGTCAGCCTAAGCGCCCCCTTTGGGGCTCTTCTATATATATATATATATATATAGACAAGGCTAAGGCTAATCCTTGTCTTTAAGGCTTGTCTGTCAAAGCATATCTCTTAGGATCTAGAATTAGAATTAGAGATATCAAACTCTAGCTATAGCTGAAGCACTAGTGCTCTTGCAAGATATCAAATCTTCTTCGTCAACTTCTCTTAAGGTATTACTGTGAGTGATCAGAGAGGAGAAAGTAGACATGGGTAGACCTCCTTGCTGTGACAAAATCGGTGTGAAGAAGGGTCCATGGACTCCTGAAGAAGATATCATCCTGGTCTCTTATATTCAAGAACACGGCCCAGGGAATTGGAGATCAGTTCCTACTAATACAGGTAACAATTCTCTCCATTTCAGCCGACAAGTTTTCATCTACTTTTATCTTTAATCACCGTTTCTTGATTTTTAAAATCTGTGTTAAGTGTTTTTTCATTTTGGCTGCTTTTCTCTATTTGTTTGGGTTGGTTGTGGTCATTAAAGAGGTGCAATAAATATACAGGCATCTTTTCTTTTGTACATTAATTCATCTTGGTTCCTTCCGTTACTCTCTTAGGGATATGCGTGGGATTAACCTTTTTGTTTCTTTATGGACCTGGTTTCATTCACAGATTTTTTTCATGTTGATTTTTCAGGTTTGCTTAGATGCAGCAAGAGCTGCAGGCTTAGATGGACTAACTATCTCCGGCCAGGTATTAAACGTGGTAGCTTCACTGAACAAGAAGAGAAGATGATAATCCATCTCCAAGCTCTTTTAGGCAATAGGTAAGATCACCCTCTCTCTTTCTCCTTTAAGATGACAAGAAAGTTTATACTATAGAAATTACTTTCCGATTAGGTTTTTCAAACCCCAAAAGAAAGATGAGTTTACTAAATGATGTAAAGAGGGCAATAATAATAATAATGAAAAGTTGTGGTTTTGGGTGCAGATGGGCTGCCATAGCTTCCTACCTTCCTCAGAGAACGGATAATGATATAAAAAATTATTGGAACACCCATTTGAAAAAGAAGATGAAAAAGCTCCAAACAGGCGTTGATGGCCAAAACCAAGATGGGTTCTCTTCTTCTCAATCAGTCTCCAAGGGGCAGTGGGAGAGAAGGCTTCAAACAGATATCTGCATGGCTAAAAAGGCCCTTTCTGAGGCTTTATCCCTTGATAAACCAAACTCTTTAACAGACTCCAAGGACTTCAATCTCTCTCACCCTTACTTAAGACCATCTCAATCTCAGGCATCTACTTATGCATCAAGTGCTGAAAACATATCCCGGTTGCTTGAAAACTGGGTAAAAAATCCACCAAAGCCAGCTTCTCGTCAAACAAATTCAGCTGAAACAATGACTCAGAATTCCTTCAACAACACAACCACAGCTGGCTCCAGCTCTAGTGACGAAGGAGCATTCAATGCAACTACACCTGAGGGTTTTGACTCTTTTTTTAGCTTCAACTCTGCCAATTCAGACGTTTCTCATGAATCTGTCTCGGTGGATGATCAGAACGCCAATTTGACACCTGAAAACAGCGCTTTCCAAGATGAAAGCAATCCCAATTTGGGTGCTCACGTCCCTCTCACATTGATAGAGAAATGGCTGTTGGACGATGGTTCAGCTCAGGCTCATGATGAGCTAATTAGCGTTTCTTTAGGAGATAATGGGTTGTTTTGAAAAACAAATCAACTTTTAATTAGGCTTCTTTGTTTGTTTTTTGTGCTTTTTAGGCCTTTCGTTCTATAGTCTATAAGCAGAATATAACACCCTCTCTGGAGACTGGGGAGGAGCAAGAAGTGTAAATTACAAGTATATCTATATTATTATGCAATATATGTACTGGATCATAATAAATAAAGATATATTCTCATAATCTTTTTCTTAATAAAACTTGGAATGTTCTTGTTCTAGCACCTTATTTATGGGGCCAATTTCAGATGTATATATAAAAAAAAGGTTTAGAATTACGGTCTCACTCCTCATTCTTAAAGGACTCAGAAAATTTGAATTAATTTGTTGTTGATGGTTAGAAAAACAAAGGACAATAAAAAAAATAAGTAAAAGTAAAACTAAAGTGTGAATTAAGATCAAGAGGATTGATTAAAATGATTATGTTCTCACTTTTAAGATATGATGATAATTTTGTAAGTTTAAAATTTAAGTTTCAACACCTATTATGTTCTTTATTTTTGAGACAATATTTCAATTGAAAAAAAAAACCACGAATTATACTAACCTTATTTATCTACAAGCATGTGAATACTAATAAATCTGAAATCCAGATAGAGACCTAGTGGTTAAAGATGAGTTGTGGCATATTGTAAGTTATGGGTTCGAATCTAAACACTTCATCTCTAGTTATTTAATATTTCTCTTGTAACAAAAAAAAATTAAATTTGAAAGTAGACATTATCTATTTCCCCGGTTTGTTATACAAATTAAATATCTCTTAAATAGCTCTTTGGGACACTATTCAAGAGGATTCTAATATAATTTAGACTCTACCATATATGGATCATATTAAACTAAATTCGAAATAGCTTAAGCCCCAAACTTGTAGGTACAACATGCTTATAAATCCATCAGAAGCGGCGGTGTTGAAGAAGAAAATAGTGTATAATTATGGTCTAAAAGCTTTCTAGTGTCGGCAGGGTTACAGTGTTAGTATCAGTTTGCTTAATTGCTGCAAATTGGTGTGTTTTGATAAGGAAAGCTGGTTGGGGCCCGAGAAGAAGTACCTCAGATTTCTCAGGAAGAGATGACATAAAACAGTTTTAGTTGTATGCCAATTTGTAATTTGTTCAATCAGAAGTAATTTCCTATACAAAGAATTAAACAGCAAGTGATTCACCCACAAGGATTTGCTGGTTGATAACGTTTTACTTTTATTTTTCAATCAAGAGTTTTTGTAAAAATCATTTCAGTTATCAATTCAGAATATTCCAAACTGATACGAGGAAACGCTTTTTTAAAACCTCTCGAAATATAATTGACACAAAAATATTAGTCTGGCAGGAAATTTTCCTCTGTTTCTCTTCTTCTGATCAGTTTGAAATTGGAATGATCTGTAAATAAACTATGAAATTATGCACATCTTTTTGCGAAAATCATGCCAACTCCAAAAGCCTGGGGACTCAGAATTTTGGTCTATACAGTTATAGGTACTCTCGGTAAGCTTAAATTAGCTGTGAAACAATTTCTCTTGCACTCATGCATTATACAATGATGTGAATCTAGAACCAGCATGAGCTAGCTAGATTAATCACCAATCAGGGCCCTTTTTGCGAAATATAATGACCCAACCAAAAAAATTGAAACCCTAAGCTTATTTATAAAAAAAATGTGATTTTAAGTTTATATTTTAATCTAATGTTATTTATATGTATTTAATTAATTAATAATTAATTAAAATTGATGATGGTAAATATTGGTGGAAAAATTGAATTACATCCATTCCAACTGCATAAAATCTATCATTCTCTTAAGGGTATGTTTTGTGTAATTTTCCAGCATAACTAATTATAGGACTAATTTAAGCCTTCTTAAAATTACTTTAATTTTTTTTATCAGGTATTATGTTGTGCGTACAGAAATAAAAACTTTAGTGTGTTTTAAAGTAAAATAAAAAAATTATTTTATAAAATTTATATTCAATGATTTTTATTTTGTTAATATACCAAAAAGTTAAAAGGAAAAATGAAGAACAAGACATTTAAACTTTCTTAGGTGAATTCTTTTTTTCGAATAACTTTAGTGAAGTTCCTAGTTTAAAATGATCAAATAAAAATCTGAAAATCAAAGCTATATAAATCAATAGCATTAACTAAAACTAGTTTGTTTACAGAATTTCATTATTTTTAGTTTATAAATTGAAGTGGACATATTTTTAGTTAAAGACCAACTTAGATAAAATGAAATTTTTGTCCAAATTGTTTGATTTTTACATATCATTTTGATCTATTTAATAAGATCTATCAATTTAAATTGGTTTTGATTATTAATTGAGTTTATATATAATGCACTAATAATGTATAGATTCTATACATTGTCAGTTAATCATAAGATGACATCTCATAAATGAGCAAAGTCTAAAAGTGTATAGACCCTTAAAAATAAATTTACAAACTTTGTTAATATTTATTTTTAAGAACCTCAATATAAGGTGTCATCTCATGGTTGATTGACAGTGTATAGAAACTATACACTGTTAGTGCATCATATATTAACTCTTATTAATTTTAGCTTTGGCGTAATTGTTCCTAGCTACAAATTTCACAAAGTTTTTTTTTTGGTATAAAAACAGATATCTTCATCCGCTTCACGGTTTAAGATTAATTTATTCAAGCCAAGGGTAGTAAACGGTAAAACCTTCCCAATAGTGAGAAATTTCACAAAGTTTACTTAGGGTGTGTTTTGACGGGAAATTTAAAAATTTTAAATAATTCCAAAATGAAAACATTTCAAAATGCATTGATTCAAAACATTAGTATTTGAATTTGTATTGTTTGGATAAATTTTTCTTTAGAAATAAATTTTGACTATTAGAGTACTAGTGTTTGATGAAATAAAAAATTATCAAAGAAAAATAATGATGTTAAATATAAAAAAATATAAAATTATATACAATATAAGTGTCATTAGATTTGTAAAAATATATAGATATATAATATTAATAATATGAGAAAAAAACAAAAACATATATTACATTTAAATGAAATAATATTTTCTTTTTGAGTTTTGTATTTAATGATGGACCATATGCAATAAATTAAGAGAAAACTTTGAGGAATTTTAAAAAACCACATATTAAAGATGACATTTCAAGAGATGATTTGAGCATATTTTTTAGTGAGAAAAAACATAAAATTCAATATGAAAACAAAATGAAAAAATTAAAAGCATTATATCTTCCAAAAAATGAAAAGATGTAGTTTTTGGACAATCTAGAAGAAATAGATGGATATGCACGTTGAGATGGATCGGGGAATACTATAAATATAAATATATGATTAAGAAGTTTTTGTTTTTCAAATTCATTTAGGAACATTTCAAAATTTAGCTAGAGAATTTCACTTAATTAGTTTAATTAGTCTTTTTTTCTAGACAACAAAATCTTTATGCACTCAAGTAAACAATTTAGATATTTTACGTTTTTTTTAATAAAAAATCATGGCTTAAAAGCAAATAAAAAAATTATAAATACTGAGATTTAAACCGTAAATCTAGTAAAAATCATTTTTTTAAAATTGTATAAACCATTTAATTTGAGTCCAACGAAGGCTCAATTCAGATATACTACTTGCGGAATATTATAGTATATCCATTTTTCTGATCAATTCCCTCTTTAATACTATTTCTCATTTCTACGTGGAGGTGCTATTAATGGAGTGGCATATTTTCTTAGAAGGCTACTATAGCAAGCCCCTTTTGACTATCTCAACAAGCTGGATTGAAAATCTAATATCATCTAATTATACTGTTCTTTATTTTCAATGACAAGATCATCCTTAACTATGATGTTGAAACCTTAACTAAAGCAATGGTGACAGACCGTTCTGGAGTTGTTGAACATAATAATACCAAAGAGAAGTCAGCATAAGCACACTCTTAAGTCAATAACAAGAAACTAGTTGTATATATAAAGTACATTAGTTAATGCAATTACTCTAATCTGACTTTTCAGTCTCCAAGGCTTTTTTTTTTAACCTCACCCTTGTTAAAAAAGAACCCAAATTCTAGGTTTTAAATTCAAGATTCTATTCCAGAATTTATATTATTAAATTTTTTTGGTGAAAATTTATATTATTAAATTCGAATCATGAAATGAATAATTTAAAAATTAAGATTAAGAATGATTAGATAATCTCTCCTAACAAAAGTTAAATTTATTACAAAGGTGTTTATAGGAAGGGCTGAGTCGAGATTAAATAAGATATTAAGAGATTGGAAGTGAGCCTAAATTTGATTTGATTCAATTTTTTGGGCTTAATTTTTTGTCAAAACTCGTTTTTGCAAAAAATGAATAAACTCAAACTCATCCAAACTTGCTAATTTTTTAAATATAATAAAGGCTTAATAGCCAAATATACCCTCAACTTTTAGCATAAAATGGAATTAAGCCCTCAACGTTTTATCGCGTGAAAATAAGTCCATGAACTTTTATTTTATTCTAAACAAACCCTCAAACTTTTAAAATTATGCAATTAAGTCCAAATCTGTTAAATGACACTAACTTCCATTAGTATTGCATATGTGACATGCCATGTGGCAGCTAACTAAACTATCTATGTCAGCTTTCACGTTAGATGTCTAAACGACAGTTAGTGTCATTTAACAGATTTGGACTTAATTGCATAATTTTGAAAGGTTGAAGGTTTATTTATAATAAAATAAAAGTTTATGGACTTATTTCCACTCAATAAAACGTTGAAGGCTTAATTCCATTTTATGCTAAAAGTTGAGGATATATTTAGCTATTAAACCTATAATAAAATATAAAAATATTTGGAACACATAATAGTTAGTAAAGAATAGCACAATAAATTCATGCAAAGATTATAGGGAATATGAAAATAATAAATTAAAACCTTAAAAAAAACTCAAATTAAATTGTACAAAAAATCAAAATACATTAGTATAAAAATAGTAAAAAAATTATAATTATGAGTTGCGTTGGACTTGGACTTGAATTTGTGAATTCAAACTTGGTCCAATTTTTTATTGGGCATTAATTTGAAAGTCCAAAATCGTTTAATGAGTTTAAAATTTTTGTCCAAAATTGCCTAAAAATTGGACAGGTTTTTAAACTTGAGCAAGTAGCCTAACTTGTTCAAGACTTCAAATGTCAAACTACTCGTCTAAGTGTGAAAGCTCGCCCAAGTTTTGGACGAGCTTGAACAAAAATATTAAACTATGTATTAAACGAGCTTATACTTAGAAATCAATGCTTGATCAAAAGTTAAGCTGGGCTTGGATTTCCCATTTCAAGTCCAACCTGATTTTACCTGGTCCAATAATTATAATATTTTTGTTATTTTTTATACTAATGCATTTTTTAATTACATTTTTTTGTAATTTAATTTGAGTTTGTATCTTTTTGGACTTAAATTTAAATTTTTATGTTTCTTGTAATCTTTTTATAAAAATTTATTTGAACTTAATTTGTTATACTTATAAGCTATTATATGTTTTTAATATTTTAATTTTTTAAATTAATAATATTTGAGCATATTCATTGCAGGTCAAAATAGACTTGGACAAAAAAATAAATCTAAAAAATTTACCCAAATCGGGTTTAAGCTTCCTTTCATTATCTTAATACTTACCTAAGCCCAGCCTAGGTTAAACCATGAGTATCTCTCTTAAAAGATAACTAGAAAAAAACAATCTAAATGTTTAATTGGTCAAATATTGCTTTTATTTTTTATCCTCATTATGAATCTAGTGTGCTTATTTGGATAGAAAAAAGCAAAAGGGTCATAGGTTTGCCCTTGGCCATCTTCATTTTTCACTCGATTTTTATCTAATATATTATTAGTGAATTTTTAGATTCCATAAATCAAGTTAAGATAGTGACACATATTTACACTTTATTTTTTATTTTTTTAGGGCTAGTTTAGATGGATGGTGTGATTGACTTCAGTAAGGTTAAAAAAAATGAAATGACTACCGTAGATATAAATTTTTTAATAAAATAATAAAAAGAATTTAGGATTAGGGTAAAAAAGTGATTTAAGTGTCTAAAATTTTTTGTCTTTTCTATGAAAACCATGTAATATTAATCAAATAATTTTCTTATGCAATAATTAGAACACAAGAGACATAGACATTTAATTATGCATACCTGTTTGGGGTTGATATCAATAATAGCAGAGGGCGGATCTTCCTCTTCTTCTTATTTTTTAGGGTGACTCTCAATGGATAGATACCAAAGCATTGAGAAGTGAAGAGGAAACCTAACCTTATATTTATAGTTAAACCTAATAGTCTCCCCATCAAAGACTATTAAGTTCCAGCCCTACACAATCACCACACTACACTAACCCAATAAGATGCGCAAAAGCCCATACTTGTTGATCACAATTAACTATTTGGGCTTACTTGCATGTTTTCATACCAAGACTAAATTATATCAGCCTGTTTTATTAAAACTCAAAACTACCAATTAATAGCAATCCACCAATTGAATAATTCTAACATTCTCCCACTTAGATAATATTAATTGGGGTTTTCAACTTTTAAAAAAAATATTTTTATAAAACAAGACACTAGGCTAATTAACTTTATATTTTTTAACATGGCCACAATTTTGAAAATCATTTAGTCCTTAGAAACATCTTAACGATTCTATTCAACATGACCATCTAATACCGAATCATGGTGGCAATTATGCCCTTTATTGACATAAGACCAATCCATGGTTACAAATAGTAGTGTCCACATCAACAATGGATCTTAGTGTGGCTGTGTAGTAAGAAAATAACACCTAGTAGTGATCAAATGTGTTATTTTTATTGTCAGTCTTTCGATTTCTCCTTAACTCACCAAAAAAACTATTTGGCAACTAGATGTGTCGGTATGTCTCTTCCATGTCCTCGAGGTTATAAAGTGGTATCACTTACTGAGACATACCCCTATTGATGCAAAGTCAATTTCACTATTTTCTTATATGTACATGTACAAAACTATTAACATGACAGCACAAGAAATAAACCAACGGTGATCATTAACTGGCATTTTAAGTGAAATATCACATAAATATTTCAAACATAAAGTGGTCTCAACATAGCATGATGTATAACAAGAGGGTTCAATAACAAATAACACTCCCACTAAACCAACACATCAAAAGACCTCAAAACACCAATGTCCTTTTAACATGCAATATCTTATGGATATTTTCAAGTAAAACTATACCTCATAGGTAATTTTTCAATCACAACCGATGTATTTAACCAAGTAAAGAAACCCAAAACAATAGTGGTTTCAAGTAACAAATCACAATACATCTATCATCAAAATAAAAATATCAAAATTCTCATACAGAGAAAAAATGTAATCATCAAATCACAATAACTCTCAATAATCCAATGAATCACAAACATGCTCTAATAGTTTTTATATGATCAGCAAGAAGCATAATAATAAATGGAGTCACAACAAAGTCATGTATTGTCTACCCTAATGACAAATGTGATAACTAATATTGTTCTTGGATTTCATAATGTCACTTTAATAAATCATGTCATAACGATTTTTGTCCGAGGACCTAATCGCTAGACGTAAAGTTATGGAGTCGCTACCAATCAATTTTAACTTAGGTGTGATTGGCCACCTATTCAAAACTAAGGATAATTATATTGATCTACATTCCAAAATTTGGGTTCGGGAGTACGGTTACGTGTGAGGAAGGTATTAGAACCCTCACAATGCCCGTCCGATGGACGGTACTAATTAATCATGTTTTATCTTAGGTAATCTTAATTTAAATGGTCTTTCAAAATTTTCTTTTTATTATTTAATATTCAATTCTTAGGACATTCTTCAACACTTTGATCGAATTCCCAAGTAATTTTGCACCTCAAGAGTATTCACGGGACACACTTATCCTTGTGAAGAGGCTCCGTCGTCGGATTAATATATTATGTTTTTAATTCTTTTGTGAAATTCATCAAAATTATAATTTTGTTTACCCTTGAACTTGGAATGAAAATATTTAATATTGAAATTATTTTCCCTAAATTTTCCAACACTTTGTTCAAATTTAGAAGAAATATCTTCTCACCTAAGAATTTTCTAAAAATCCCACACTCGCGAAATTCTAAAATTTCATCATTGGTTAAATTTTCATTTACTACCATTATCTAAGAAAATATACATTTTTATTAAAAGATTATTCATTATTATCATTTTCTTAAAAATAATTTATTCTTGAATTAGACAAATTCCTTTTATAAGTTTTTGTGAAAAATTTCCCTACATCCTTCAACACTTTGATCGAATGTAAA
This sequence comes from Heritiera fomes, assembly GCA_032173925.1. Taxonomy (NCBI): domain Eukaryota; kingdom Viridiplantae; phylum Streptophyta; class Magnoliopsida; order Malvales; family Malvaceae; genus Heritiera; species Heritiera fomes. The sequence goes on along the minus strand of JAPDPM010000005.1, from coordinate 6,721,851 downwards.
GAATTGAAATTATTAATTTTGTTCCAAATTTTCCAACACTTTGGTGAAATTTGAAAAATTATTTATAATTATAGATTTATTTTCAATTTACTAGCTCTCCCGCCTCGTACAAAATAACTTAGGTACGAGAGCTCGCCCCTTAATAGCTCGCCACTAGTAAGCCGACTTATGCATGAGAGCTCGCCCCGAAACAACTTGCTACATACAGATCAACTTGTGAACTAGAGGTTGCCCCTTTATAGCTCGCCATGCGCAAGTCAACTTGCTCGCGAGAGCTCTATTTGGGAATTTGGAAATTTATTTTTATTATTTTTTTAAAGATTTATTTTTAATCTACTCGCCCGCCCAAACCAACACTCTTCCTAATAGGTCGCCCGTGAAACAACTCGCCATCCACGAGTTATCTTGAGGTGAGAACCATATAAGAGCTCGCCATAAAAGTGAACTAGAGTATAGCGAGTTCGCCCGCCCATTATAGATCACCCATATAAGTGAACTGCACGTAGCGAGCTTGCCCAGTCAATAGAGCTTGCCCCATACAAAGTGAACTAACTCCTAGCAAGATCGCCTGACCAATATAGATCGCCCATACAAGTGAACTGGCAAGAAGCGAGTTCGCCCATACAATTGAACTAGTGTTGAGAGCTCGCTCGGCGAATAAGATTTAACAGTGTTTTATAATTATTTGGGCGAGATAGGTTTAGCTAAACATAGGATTTATTTAAAATTTCTTAAATGAAGAAAGCAAAGTATACTTATAGTGTTAGACTCGTGTAAGTTTTATGGAGCTCGCCTTTCAATTTTTTGGATTGGTCGCCACTAGTCCAACCAAAGTCGTCTCTCGCTACCACACTTTCTTCTTCCCAGTAACAAATATGGGTACTGCTCACCGTCGTCCACGCATCCTCTTCACTACTCCAATCACCGTCCCAATCACACCAGAACTGAACTTGAGATTTTTGCTATTGAAGGTAGTTGAGTTCTCTCTTTCTCTCTGTCTCTAAATATTTTTTGTCTCTGTATATCTCTCTTTCTTTTCTCTCTGTCTCTCCGTTTTTTTCTGTGTTCTTCCCTCCTTCCTTTTTTTCTCCAATCTCCTTCAGACTATTTATAGGCATTTTTAGATAGGAAAACCGGATGAAATCGTTGAATCCAGGGATTGTAATCTATGTTTCTGCTGGTTTTCTCTGACAGTTCCTAAGTGCTTGTTTGAAAATCTTGGCTTTTCCATGTGGGTGTAGAGCTGTAGAGGATCTTGGAATATCTCCCTTTCTCCTTCATCTTTTCTGAGCAACTTTTAGTCAACAAAATCGGAGCAAATTAATTTTCAGAAGACTTCCGCTCCAAATGAAGTTTGTCTAAAGGTTGGCGATGATGGCAGAGCTAAGCTTAGGGTGGCTGTCTGAAAGCCTTCACGCCGGTGTTGTTGACATTGTTCTTTCTTTCTTTTTTTTCTTTTCCTTGAGCAGCTTTTTATGAATTCCTTAGTCAACAAAAGCAGATCAAATCTTTAAAATGATGAGATTATGATTACTTTACACCGTTGGTGTCAGTGAAGTTGGTTAGACAACAGGGATACAGCGACCTCAAGGCTGGCGAACACCATCCGGCGAATTGGCGACCTCAAGGCTGGCGACACCAATTGGCGAAGTGAATTTTTCAATTTTTTTATACCCCTTTTTTTAATTTTTTTATATTGATTTTCTTTTCTTTTTATTATTTATATTTTTTTATAAATTCAAACATATGATTAAATCAAATTTATTACTAAGATTGAAACAAGAGTTGATCTAAATAAATTTATTGTTCCGGACAAAATTAGGTGTCTACAGCTACCCCTCTTTGCACATTGTTGAGAATCAAGAATAGGGCAAAGACAATAGACAACAATTTTGTCCGGCTCATGATTTTTTTTTAAGAAAAGATTTGAACTTAACAACCTTCTTATTACCAAAGGCCCTTTATTTTAATCGGGCTCTTCTCAAACGGCGCACGACTTTGAAAAATAAACTAGGCTCCTCTTTTTAAAAGGCAAACGACTGTGAAAAATAAACAGGATATCTTAAGATTATGCCTTGAGGTCTTAAAGTTTGTTCCCGGAGCTCTTGAAATTGATGCCCGAAGGACTTAGAAATTTAAATTTGTGCTCGGGGAACTTTGAAATTTTGTCTGAAGGTCTTATACTTTGTGCCCGGAGGACTTGAATTTTGTGCTCGGAGGACTTAAATATTGCCCAAGGGGCTTGGATTTTTGGAATTGAATTTGGAATTTCGCCCGGAGGATTTAGAATTTGTGCCCAGAGGACTTAGAATATTGCCCGGAGGTCTTAAAATTTGTGCCCAGAGGTCTTGGAATGTGTCCGGAGGTCTTGGAATGTGCCCGAAGGTCTTGGAATTGTGCCCAGAGGACTTGGATTATGCCCGCAGGACTTCAAATTGTGCCCGGAGAATTTAGAATTTGTGCTCGGAGGACTTGGATTATTGCTCGGAGGTCTTAAAATTTGTACCTGGAGGTCTTGGAATGTGCCCGGATGTCTTAAAATTTGTGCCCAGAGGTCTTAGAGTTGTGCCCGGAGGACTTGAAAATTTTGCCTAGAGGACTTAAATTTGTGCCCGGAGGACTTCGAAATTTTTGCCTAAGGGGCTTGGAATTTGGTCAAATGACCTAAAATTGTGCCCAGAGGACTTAGAATATTGCTCGGAGGTCTTAAAATTTGTGCTCGGAGGTATTAGAAGTGTGCCCGGAGGACTTAGAATATTGCCCAAGGGGCTTGAGATTTTGCTTGAAATTTGTGCCCGGAGGTCTTGAGAATTTGGTCAAAGGACCTGAAATTGTGTCCAGGGGACTTAGAATATCTTATCTTTTAGAAAATCTTGTTTCAATTTTAATTAGACTCATAAACATGGTACTAATTAAATTGGATTTAAATATTTCTTGACTTTGTTATTTTGAAAAAGGTTGCATAACCTTTAAAATCTTGATTGGATGTTGTCGGGCTTTCAACTTGAAAAACTTACTTCCAATGCTGATGCTATATGATATTGTATATGTATGCATGTATGCATGACACTCAATCCTATACATTCTCTAACTTTGAAACTCTTTCTTATCTTGTCAAAGAGGCACATCATTTGTTTTTTTTTCTTTTTTTTTGCCCCGACATGATCATGAAAGCTCCTTTCTATTTTCCATTTTTGCAGAGTTTTTGCACTTTCATCATACCCTTTTGATGAAAAGCATTAAAAATTTTTCTCATAACTATTTTCCAGGAGGGAAATGAATCCAAATTTCACATGTGATACTTGATCCTTTCGGAAAATTTGTAATTATTTTTCAAGATGAGTGACATAAATCTTATCCATATCTTTTTAACTGGACAATTAAAAGTTTAAAGCACTAGGAAGTTTTGTTTAGAGAATACTTAAAATACCATCCCCTCTCTTTCCTTTTTTTTTTGAAAAAAATTTACAATTTGGTTTGACAATCTCTTAAATTCTCGAATAATGACATACTATAAATGCCAAGATCAGATATGAATGACTGGGGTCTTTTTTGTTTAGGAAGAGTATGTACAAGAAGAAAAGTTCAAACTTCTTCAGAAAAATGTTGGGCAATCAAGAGACATTAGAATCTTTAAGCATTTTGAGGGTTTCCCAAGGATTATTGGTTCTCTTTCCATATTTTCCATTCATGTCACTGCTTGACTTGGTTGCAATAAAAGTTCATTGTTTGCTCTAGACTGCCTCTTTCGGGTTTTCACCCTAAAGCTCCACTCTTTCTTTTGTTTTCTTTTCTCTTTTTTTTTCTTTTTTTTCCTCAATTGTTCCACCATGCATTTAAGAATTCAGATTTCATTTAAACCAGATAATAGTGAGAATTTTCCAAAGAAGAGCTCTTTGATACAAGCATCCATATTTGATCAAAGTGGACTTTTAAGTACGTAATGTAGGCCATGGTTCAGGGTTTTGAAAGAATGGATAAACAGGCCCAAAACATGTGTTTAAAGGTTAATCAAACCAAGGATCATTTCTTCTCATATGAACATTTATCCTTTTCATTATTTGAAACACTTTTCTTTTTGTACTTTTCCTTGTATTCCTTCTTCTTTCTTTTTTTCTTTTTTTTTTCTTTTTTTTTTCATTCTCATCCTAGATTTCATATCTAATTTGCCCCACAGTAAACCTTATTTGACCAAAATAGAAGAGTTGAATCATTCATGTTCTTCGGAGGAATCCTTTCTCCACATGCCCCTCAATGTGAAAGGTGATCCTTGGTTAAGGTTTATTTAGAAAGAAATTATCAGGCTCAAAAGGGTAGCAAATGGATCATTTTCATATTTGTGAAGGGAAGATGAAAGATGGCCATTCATCATTTCAAATTAAGATGCTTCATCAAAAAAGCAGTTCTTAGGGTAAGTTTTTTCTTTTGACTTTTGAAATCATCTGAGTATCACAATTGCATGATGTCACAATCAATTTCATCTCTTTTTTTTAAAAAAAACATGGGTGAAAGGCATCTCGGGAGTATAGGATTGAAGAGTATATGAATCTGGGTGGAAATCTGGGTGGAAATATATTTCAAAATAATCTTGGCAAATATCAGACTACCACTATCAAGAATCTTTGAGATTGTCATTGATTTTTAAAAAATCTCAAAAGTTTTTGCAAGTCGATCATTTTTTTGAAAATCATTAACAATGAAGCCCTGTCATGGTCAATCAGACTTTCAAAATCTTATGCCCCAATTTAAGCTTTTTGGCTCTCGAGTGACTTAGGTTTTATTGAGATATGATCCTGGAATAATTTAAGACATTCACCTTTGATAGTAATCACCAATTTTCTTATAATCATTTTTATCATTAATGTGAAGAATAGAAACATTCTTGTCACATGTCACTGAAAAATAAATTATGCAAAAAGTTGTGCTCATACAAATGTCATCTAGACCAAAGGAAATGACAAAGCATTTTCCAACAAAACACAAACTCTAAAATCTTGACATTTCAGTTTCCTCCAATCTAGTTTCTCATCATGACCTAACTTTGCATCAAAGTGGACTTCCACCGATCCATAAGTTCTTGAGTCAAGATTCCCTCATTGATAAGCTCCTTAATCCTTTCCTTCAACTGCCTACATTTTTCTATTGAATACCCAATTTCCCCCATGTGATAGTCACATTTGATATTTGGATCATAGCTCTTAGTCAATGGGTTTGGTGCTGTTCTCAAAGAAACAGGGGTCAGATATTGGTTTTTTACCAAAAACGGCAAGAGATCAGAAATTGAGGTAGGAATTTTTCCTTGATTGCTTCTTGGTCTCTTTTTATTGTTCACTGGTTGTTGGACAGGTCGAGCTATAGAATTAGTCATAAAGGTAGGTGAGTGAGCAATTACTAGGGAGTAAGAGTTTGCTTTGAATCTTGGTTGTGAGATTGGTGAATAAAGATAAGGATCTCTGGAAACATTATTCAAGGTTGGATGGTACAATGGCAAATAAGGTCGAAATGGAGTGGAGTTTCTGGGAAATTGTCCCTCAAATGTCACAGCTTGCACTTCGTCTTCCATTCTTTCTGGCTTGTTATCAGCAATGTCACTTATCTTGATCTTGCCTCTCTTAATTGTGTTCTCAATCATCTCTCCGGAGGCCACCATGTTAGCAAAATTCTTAGTAACATTCTCGATCATCTTGTCATAGTATGGTGCCTGCAGGGTACTAAGAAACAGAGCTGCAGTCTCTTTTTCTGTGAGGGGAGACTAGACCTGGGTAGTAACATTCTTCCATCTCTAGGCATATTCCCTAAAGCCTTCAGTAGCTTTCTTCTCTATGGTTTGCAAAGATAAACAATCTGGGGCTAGATCCACAAGATGCCCATATTGGATGATGAACGCCCTTGCCAATTCTTCCCATGAATGAATATGGTCCCTCTCTAGTTGAGTATACCATCTCGCAGCAGAACCTTTAAGGCTATCTTGGAAAACATGAATCAGCAGATTGTCATCACACATGTAAGCAGCCATCTTCCTACAGTACATGATAACATGAGTTCTAGGGCATGTAGTCCCATCATACTTTTCAAATTTTGGTGCCTTGAAATTAGGTGGAATTACTATGTTTGGTACTAAGCAAAGACCATTTGCATCTAACGATCCTCGAAAATCTATTCCCTTAATGACTCGAAGCCTTTCTTCTATGAGATCTATCTTTTGTTGGGAACCCAAGTCTCCTTCCACTCGTTGCTTCTTTGTAGTATGCACCATATGCCCTTGGACTTGACCATAACCAACTGGAATTGGCATATTAAGGCCTACATAGCCTTCGACGGGTAGCGTTTGTGGCCCCTGAGATGTTTAAGCCTCAAAAATGGGGTTGTTTTGTGATTGGTGCCCCTCTTGGGTGGCCATTTCTCCCATTATTCCCATTATTCTTTTTCCATTGTCTAGCCTATTCAACAAATCTGTCATTTGCGCCAATTGTTCTTTCATCTCATTCTGGGTATTTTCCGTCCTTTCTATTCGAACTGCTTCCGCTTCTTCCATTATCCAAATCTCGAATGAGTTATCTAAAACCCTTTAGTATCCAAGCTATCTCTGTTATAACCCCAAGTTAGAAGCCATGCTTGCAATGTCATGATAAATGAAACTTTTTTTATTTTTTTTGTTTTTTTTGTATTTATTTGTTGTTTATTTATGAAAGACAATGCATATATGAAATGTGACATGCAAGTAAGATTAATTAAACTCCATTTATACGAAAAATATTTACAAGATTCAAAAAGTACTATGTACCATCCTAATGCCTTAAAGAAAACTACCCAGCAAAATCCACATTTCTCATCCTTTAACCCTCATCGATCTTCTCAGATTTTCTGACCAACGACCTTTTCTATATCGAACAGCTTTGCATCCATGAGTGATTGCACCTTATACTTGAAAGCATTACAATTTTCAATAGAATGCCCAATATTTCCTGCATGATAGTCACATCTTGCATTCGGATCATACCATTTTGGGTATGGAGGCACTAAAGGGTTCAAAAATTTAGGAGCAACGAGACGCATTTGAAGTAAGTGAGGGTAAAGCTCTCTATATGTGATAGGAATAGGGATGATCTCAATGCATTTTTTCTTCTTGGGTTGTTTTTGGACAACTTGATTTTTAACTGAGGCACTTAATGGTATTGCAAATGTGTGGGCTCCAGGGGCTGGCTGAGGAAATGGTCGAATGTGAGCAGGACGAGAGTATTGATTAAAATAAGGACTGAAATATGGAGGCTGTGTAAAATTGTGAAACTCTGTTCCAAATGTTTGAGTAGGTGGCTGAATGTGATTAGGGTGAAAATGAGAATTATGTTGTGGCTGTATTGGTGTAGGTTCTAAAGGAATATAAGGTTCTGTTTTAGGCGTAAGTCCATCAAGAAAATCCATCCACCTTTCTATCTTTTTCCATGCCTCTTTAACAGCTAGATCTTCACTTGGACTGTTAACAATGTCAACATCATCCTGACAGGCAGTCTCATGAATATTCAATTGGTCTTCATATGTCAATGATTCAACATGCGACTGAGTTAGAAGTGACAAAGATCCCTGAGGATGAACCACTTTAGCCTTTCCCAGACTTTCTACCATTTTCATTATTTTTGCAAGCTGCTCCTTCATCTCTCGCATCTCAAGTCCAAATTCTTCTTGATTATTCTCCAAAGCAATTATTCGTGCTTCTAATTGATCTCCCATGTCCTCGACTCCTTTTAGCCCAAAAATAAGATATTTACTCTCCATGTTATGTAATGTGAATGTAATGATGCAATGTTCAAATGAAGATGACAAATGATTTATTTTTTGAATTCTAGATGAAGAAAGAGAAATGAAATTGAATTTAATAAAGGATGTTTTTATTTGAAAATTCATTTTTTTAATTTCAATTTTTATATAATTTTGTTTCTAATTTTTACCATTTTCAATTTATTATTCTCATAAAAAGTTGCTATATCAAAGTGTTCCTTCATGTGTCCCTAACTTTAGGTTTTCTACAAAATAGGTTAGGTAAGACTCTATTTTATGGTTAGTGCTTTAAGTTCACTATATGCTGGGTTTAGGATTTAAAGTGTCTAAAGGTTCCCAAATTGCTCCTTAGTAACGTCCACACAAGACTAGTAAGGCACTCCAATCCTCACCCATAACAGGCTACAAACGGAAAGGATTCAATTTGAGTGGGAGTTATTCGCTAGTCCATGCGGAGGTTACTACCTCACGAGAATGTAGTTACTCACTCCCTCCTAAAGAGGATAGAGCTCGGGACATAGAGCTTATGCATGTAAATGCACGTGTTGTGTGTGTGTGAAGGAACATACCAACATATAACCCTCATCTTAGATGCCCCAACAATTCATGAACGATAATATACCAAGTATAAAAATAACACAATTAATAAAATTCAAAAGCAAACAACATTATTTCGAACTTAAAGAATTTAAACACCAATTAAGACCATTAAACCAAGACTTGAAATATCACATGATTAATTAATGGTTCGACTCTCGGGTCTCCAGTGGAGTCGCCAAGCTGTCGTAACGATTTTTGTCCGAGGACCTAATCGCTAGACGTAAAGTTATGGAGTCGCCACCAATCAATTTTAACTTAGGTGTGATTGGCCACCTATTCAAAACTAAGGATAAGTATACTGATCTACATTCCAAAATTTGGGTTCGGGAGTACGGTTACGTGTGAGGAAGGTATTAGCACCCTCACAACGCCCGTCCAATGGACGGTACCAATTAATCATGTTTTATCTTAGGTAATCTTAATTTAAATGGTCTTTCAAAATTTTCTTTTTATTATTTAATATTCAATTCTTAGGACATTCTTTAACACTTTGATCGAATTCCCAAGTAATTTTGCACATCAAGAGTATTCATGGGACACACTTATCCTTGTGAAGAGGCTCCGTCGTCGGATTAATATATTATGTTTTTAATTCTTTTGTGAAATTCATTAAAATTATAATTTTGTTTACTCTTGAACTTGGAATGAAAATCTTTAATATTGAAATTATTTTCTCTAAATTTTCCAACACTTTGGTCAAATTTAGAAGAAATATCTTCTCACCTAAGAATTTTCTAAATATCGCACACTCGCGAAATTCTAAAATTTCATCATCGGTTAAGTTTTCATTTACTACTATTATCTAAGAAAATATACATTTTTATTAAAAGATTATTCATTATTATCATTTTCTTAAAAATAATTTATTCTTGAATTAGACAAATTCCTTTTATAAGTTTTTGTGAAAAATTTCCTTACATCCTTCAACACTTTGATCGAATGTAAAGAATTGAAATTATTAATTTTGTTCCAAATTTCCAACACTTTGGTGAAATTTGAAAAATTATTTATAATTATATATTTATTTTCAATTTATTAGCTCGTCCGCCTCGTACAAAATAACTTATGTACGAGAGCTCGCCCTTTAACAGCTCACCACTAGTAAGCCGACTTACGCATGAGAGCTCGCCCCGAAACAACTTGCTACATACAGATCAACTTGTGAACTAGAGGTCGCCCCTTTACAGCTCGCCATGCGTAAGTCAACTTGCTTGCGAGAGCTCTATTGGGAAATTTGGAAATTTATTTTTATTATTTTTTTAAAGATTTATTTTTAATCTACTCGCCCGTCCAAACCAACACTCTTCCTAATAGGTCGCCCGTGAAACAGCTCGCCATCCACGAGTTATCTTGAGGTGAGAACCATATAAGAGCTCGCCATAAAAGTGAACTAGAGTATAGCGAGTTCGCCCGCCCATTATAGATCACCCATACAAGTGAACTGCACATAGTGAGCTCGCCCAGTCAATAGAGCTTGCCCATACAAAGTGAACTAACTCCTAGCAAGATCGCCCATACAAGTGAATTAGCAAGAAGCGAGCTCGCCCATACAATTGAACTAGTGTTGAGAGCTCGCCCGACGAATAAGATTTAACAGTGTTTTGTAATTATTTGGGCGAGGTAGGTTTAGCTAAACACAGGATTTATTTAAAATTTCTTAAATGAAGAAAGCAAAGTATACTTACAGTGTTTGGCTCGTGTAAGTTTTATGGAGCTCGTCTTTCAATTTTTTGGATTGGTCGCCACTAGTCCAACCAAAGTCGTCTCTCGCTACCACACTTTCTTCTTCCCAGTAACAAATATGGGTACTGCTCACCGTCGTCCACGCATCATCTTCACTGCTCCAATCACCATCCCAATCACACTAGAACTAAACTTGAGATTTTTGCTATTGAAGGTAGTTGAGTTCTCTCTTTCTCTCTGTCTCTCAATATTTTCTGTCTCTGTATATCTCTCTTTCTTTTCTCTCTATCTCTCCATTTTTTTTCTGTGTTCTTCCCTCCTTCCTTTTTTTCCCCAATCTCCTTCAGACTATTTATAGGCATTTTTAGATAGGAAAACCAAATGAAATCGTTGAATCCAGGGATTGTAATCTATGGTTCTACTGGTTTTCTCTGACAGTTCTTAAATACTTGTTTGAAAATCTTGGCTTTTCCATGTGGGTGTAGAGCTGTAGAGGATCTTGGAATATCTCCCTTTCTTCTTCATCTTTTTTGAGCAACTTTTAGTCAAAAAAATCGGAGCAAATTAATTTTCAGAAGACTTCCACTCCAAATGAAGTTTGTCTAGAGGTCGACAATGATGGCAGAGCTAAGCTTAGGGTGGCTGTCTGACAGCCTTCATGCCGGTGTTGTTGACATTGTTCTTTCTTTCTTTTTTTTCTTTTCCTCGAGCAGCTTTTTATGAATTCCTTAGTCAACAAAAGCGGATCAAATCTCTAAGATGAAAAGATTATGATTACTTTACACCGTTGGTGTCAGTGAAGTTGGTGAGGCAACAGGGATTCGGCGACCTCAAGGTTGGCGAACACCATCCGGCGAACTGGTGACCTCAAGGCTGGCGACACCAATTGGCAAACTGAATTTTTCAATTTTTTATACCCCTTTTTTTAATTATTTTTTTATTAATTTTTTATTTTTTAATTTTTTAATTTTTTAATTTTTTATACTGATTTTCTTTTCTTTTTATTATTTATATTTTTTTTATAAATTCAAACATATGATTAAATCAAATTTATTACTAAGATTGAAACAAGAGTCGATCTAAATAAATTTATTGTTCCGGACAAAATTAGGTGTCTACAAATCACTTACAAAATTACTAAGAGATTGCAAAATTTTCATAATCATTATGTTTCCCTAATTTTCTTATGCTCATTTATATCTGCGATCACTCCAAGTGAGATACTAATCTCATTGTATTTCTATGAATCACTTAACAGCTTAGACTGCTCAATGTAAAATTTAAGCACCTTAGGAAAACTTTCAAATCATGTTCCATAATCTTTTGTCAATCAACAAAACCTTTAAGCATGCCATATGACCAAGTAAATTGTCTTAATAATTAATAACATTTTCACTACGGCATCAAAATCATTTTAATCATGACTTTAAGAAATACCAATATTAAAATTGATAGGCCAAATAAACATCTATCAATGCACATTTTTTATACTAACATGAGATTTTCCAAATTCCATGAAATTCATACCATAATTTTCAACATGATGGCATATGAAGAAAGGCAATAAAGCACAACAATCATATGCACATAACAATGTATTACGGTATCATGCAATCTCATGTACAAAATGATATTATACGAAATATAATATTTTTAATATCACCAAACATGAGTTGTGACATAAACCTTTAAGGCAAATTAACCTTGTAAGCATCAACAACAATACATTTCAGTCAAAACTTTAACTTTAATAACTTAAATTTCCAAAACTAATCTTTTGCTTACACCCATAGACAGAAATCTTTACTCATTTATATATTTTACAATCACAACTTATTTGTTATCTATTGCCCAAGATTCTATTATAATATATCTCCTATCTTCATGACACTGAAGTCATATGTTAAATACTTACTGATGAATAATTGTATCCACAGCTCTCTTATCAATTTTAATTCCATAATTATGATTAATTTAACATTTTATGATAGCATACTTAATTTAGTAAGTAATTTTAAGAAAGTATAAAATCTTAACATTAATCTTTATAACAATCTATTGGAGCAATTTACTACGCAATTATTTAACCAAAGATTTCCTACAACACAATTGCACTAATTTAATAATCAATGACTCTCCCACTATTTTAATCAACAAGCATAACCTAGATGCCTTTTTTTTTTAATCTCAACAACAAATATTGCTTCATGTCCATGACAGATGTGGAATTTAAGCAAAAAATCATTTATCACATCATGCACCTCTTTAGGCTTTAAACTTAATGCCTAAAAATTTCAAATCAAAATATGTGATGTGAAAAATTAATTACATTATAAGCATATTAAACATATTTAACTCATATAAAGCGTGCTTTCAAAATCAACAAATATCAATTCCATAGTCATATTCCATAAACACATAATCAGTAACTAACATTAATTTGCCCGATTATGGCAACATAGCAATGTAACAATTTTAGTGATCATGCATGTGATAATTATTTCTCATGAATCTATAAAACTTAACAATATTTAAGAACTCACAAAATTTTCTCAAATAAAAAATTCTATCATTGCAAAATACAACATTTCAATATTAGAACAATAATCAATTACAACATTCAAAGCTTAATGATTATGTCCAAGAAAACACTAATGACTAAATTTAGCTCTAAATCAACCATAACTAAATTGTTTTATCTTTTCAATTAGAGCTACTTTATCTTTTATAATTAATTATCACAAAATTTAACAACAATTTTCAAAACAATAGAATGCAACATTTAACTTTGAGCAATAATCCAAATAGCATTGATCCATTGTGTTCTATTTGTCATCGAACTGAAGAGCCCAGGTGCATCATCACAAACTCCCCTTTGGGCAGAGGATATAATATACTAATAGGTACTCTCCACATGAAACTAATATGAGAATATCCTAATTTTTGAAATATCTATCCCCTTTAGGCAGACAGACCTTCTAGACTAGTATACTCTCAACCATGGTGCTCTATGTCCATTCCAAATTACCTAACACAATAACCACCTTTGGGCAGACGATTGCATAAAGTAACCTAAAATCTTCCTGAATCCTTATGACTAAGAAAATAATCATTAATATCAATAAATGAGTCACTTTGGCAGCTAAGCATTTACATCATTTAATTAAAAATTTTCTCAATTCGAGAAAACTAAAATTTACTCAAACTTTTAACATGCATACTTAACCTGATGTATTCAATAAACCATTCCAATAGAGATGCAAAACCTAGATGTATCTTGTTAGGTCTTTAAAGAATTGATCATTTATTGTGAGACATAAACCATCATGTATCTCTATAGATCTTTATGAGATACTCAAATCCAAACATGTCTCTTTCGATTAACAAATAATTATTGCATTCAAAATCCATTGTCTTGAAACTATTAATAAATCAATATTTAACACAATTTCATACTTATGTACCATCTGTCAAAAATTAACAATAATACATAACATATATAGTCATAGGAATAAATCAATTCAAAGAAAAGAAAAACTTAAACTCCAAATAATTCAAATAATTAACTAGTCAAAAATATCTCATTATTAAAAAATTGATAATTTGATGCTAGCAATACCAAATCCTCATGGAGTTTAAATCTATCTTATCTTCAAGACTGTGTTGCATTAAATTGGGAATTCAAAATTAGTAAAAATAAATTTTACTTAATTTATTCAATTATGCATACAATTGTAGGCTAAGAGTACGTAAATGTTTCAATTCTATTGGGGAGAGTACATGTTGCCAATAAACTCAGAACAATATTAAATATTTTATCATTCTATAAAATTTCAGAATTCATGAACATAGAATATAATAATCACCAAAATAACCATCTATATTAAATAATAAATATTTAAAGATTTCAAAAAAATAATAAAAAAATCAGAAATAAAATTTTAAGTAAGTGAGGGAAAACCGGGCCTAAAACGGGCAATGAATGGTGCTACACGCGTCGCACGCACAAGGCTTGCGCGTGGGCCTTTAAGCGGCAATGTTCTGTTCATTTTCTTCTTCCTCAGTCGAGTCATCCCGACCCGTGTGTTCCAAAACCAGACCCATTCAGGTCTTTCACTGTTTAAACCCCAATTTTAAGCCTTTTTCATGCCTTTTCATCAAATTAATGTTTCCAAAACTCAATTAACTTGTTCTTTTACAAAACTTGTTATTTTACAAAATCCATATGCAAAAATTCATCAAAATAGTGAGAAACATCATCAATACGATCAAACAAGATTTGAAAAATTCCACTTATGACCCGTTTTCGTTTTCTTGAAGCAAAAATCGACTTTCATGCCTTTTCCTTTTAATTTTTATTAAATTGAGGTGTTAAAAACTCAATAAAATCATAATTTTATAAAACCCATACGATAAATCTCATCAAAACAACACAAATTGTGATCAATTTGATCAAACTAATTTGAATCAAAACTCATATCAACCCGATTGGGGTTTTTCTTGAAATTGATCAGCCAATACATATTCTTTATAAAATCAGAACATTTGTTTCATCCATATGATACGAAATTAACAATTATTTGTCATTAAACCAAAACAAAGTATATAAAATATTAAGGCTTTAATTTGTTTCAATTTTGGATTAAGAACTTTGTATCTTATCTTTGAATTTCAATTCCTTGATCTTTTAAAACGAAATTCTCCGTTCGTTGTTTGCAAAAGGAATTACTAAATTTGTGTGTTGACACAAATTTGTTCCCTATCCAATGTGTAACACAAGCCTCAAAGTTTCCTTTTAAAAAAAAATAGTTCTATGATTGAAATTCAACTAACTCAAGATGATGCCCAAAACCTTTTTTTTTTTAATAATTAAAAATTTTCTCTCTTGATTCTAATTCTACATAAGCCTAATTCTTGATATCACATGTAATATTAATCAAACAATTTTTTTATGCAATAATTATAATACAAGAGATATAAACATTTAATTATGCGTACTTGTTTGAGGCAAACATCAACAAAAACCAAAGCATAAGTAAACATAATCACTAGGATTATGATCTGGCAGATCTTCCTCTTCTTCTTCTCTTTTAGGGTAGCTTTCAATGGGTACATACCAATACATTGAAAAGTAAAGAGGGGACATAGCCTTATATTTATAGTTAAACATAAATCTCTCCATCAAAGATTATTAAGTTTCAGACCTATACAACCACCACACCACATTGACCCAATAAAATGTGCAAATCACATACTTGTTGATTACAATTAACTATTTCGACTTACTTACATTTTTTATACTATGATTAAATTACATCAACTTATTTTATTAAAACTCAAAACTACTAATTAAAAGCAGTTCATCGATTAAAAATTCTAACAAACCAACCTCAACATGGCTTTCCAGTGCTAATAGGTGAACCAAACTAAACCTTAATATAAAATGCGAATACATATCCACTTCTTTTTTTGGTGTAAATCACATGTATGCTCATCCGTTTTAACAATCTAAGACTATTCATGCTCGGGGTTTAGTCACAATTAAGGCTCTTCACCCCTCTTCAAAAATGTGTTTAGTGAAAATCGAACCTGAAAACTCTTCCCACAAACTCAATATGTGTTACTAACTGAACTACAACTCATGAGTGAATACATATCCGCATCTTAACATTGCTTATAATATTTAAAAGCTTTATAGACTATATATTAAATAATAATATATTTATCTTTCTTATTTACAAAGAAATTAATTGTTGTAAATATACGTTGAATACAATGAATAGAAAAATCCAGGTGTCATTTGCAGTAATTGCATTGGATTTATGCCAAAAAAAGCCTCTTCAATTTAATGCAATACATGTGAACGGTTTGACTTTTCTTTTTGTGCTTTTTTTTTTAATTGCTCGGAAGTTGATAACACCTGTACTTGCCAACTGTATCCCAAAAACTTCAGAAAACATAATGAACCATATCCCACATGGATAAATTATGATGGGAAAATTTCATCAATGGTCCTAACTTCTTAATTTGGAAAGTTCAGTTCCCAACTTTTAAATTTTTGATTTAGATCTTTAATTTTTAAGCTGGTTTCATTTTAAAGTTTTTTCATCATAATTTTTATTAACAATTGAGAAAAAATTTATTTGCATGACATGTAGCGAAAATATTCGTATGACTAGGAATGAAAACAAATCGAGTACCCGTTAAATTTGAGATACCCGAATCCGAATCTAATTAAGTTTTATAATACCCGAACCCGATTAACTATCACATTATTTTTATTTATGTTACCCGAATCCTAACCTTATAAAATAGAAATTATCCGTTTAACTACCTAAACCCGTTAACTAACCGTTTATTAAGTCAAAGTTTGACTTTCAAATTAAATTTAAAATCAATTTTAGAATAACTTAATTAAAAAATTAAATTAATAAATTTAATTTAACTCATAAAAATAAATTAAAGTTAGAAAATCAGAATTATAATATTTAATGACTTAATTTAATTAAATAGAACATTAATAATAAATAATTTATATGTAAAAAATATAAATATTGTATTAATTAATTATTATTTATAACCGGGTTCGAGTAACGGGTATCCTAAGATAACTACTCAAACCCATGACGGGTAGTAATTTCACTACCTGAACCCTACTTGAACTCGATTATACACTACCCTAACTCTACTTAAACGGGTCGGGTAATACCGAGTATCCGTTTATAGGATACTCATTGTCATCTCTACGCATGACAGGTTACATAAGCTTCGACATGGATGTTACATAAATATTAAAAAAATTATTTGAAGAAAGAACAAAAATAAAATCATTTTAAAAAGTCAGAGATTCAAATAAAAGAATTGATAATGCCAGGGATTAAAGTAGAATCTAAAATTTCATCCAAAAAAAAGTAGAATCTAAATAAAAATTTGAGACTATGAATTAAATTTACCCGTTAAATATGTACATATAACTAATTTCTTATATCTCTTCCCAAAAGTGCCAAAACACTCAAAAGTTTTTGTTAAAAAAGTTTTTTTTTACTTAATTTTTTTTTATTTTTGTAGTTTCACATGGAGAAAGGATGGGTAGAGGTGACAAATGAGCAGATCATATTGGATTTGAGTTGGATTATTTTGGATCGGAACAATTTGAATTAAGAAAAAATCGGATTATTTTGGGTTCGGATCATTTCGGATTTGAGTCAGGCCAAGTTTAGGTCAAGAAAAAAATCTAATTATTTCGAGTTCGGATTAGATCAGGTTTGGCTCAATTTGAATTCAAATAAATTTAGGTTCGGATCAATTTATATTTGGATTAGGTCAGGTTTAGGTCGTTGACTTTTTTAATCAATTTGGGTTGGTTGGATTTAGATTCAGGTTGAGTGGACAGGTTTTTCAGGTTAAGCTTTGGTCATCTCGGTGTGATTTATCTGGTATGAAAATAAATTTTCTTCTTACATGACTTATAATAAAATTGAAATATGAAAATATGTAATAATATGTATGATAATTTCCTTTATAATATATTTACCAATATTCATCGATTAATTATATCTTTTTCATTTTATTTCTATTATCTATAATAATTGTTAACTTTATGTATCAAATTGATTTAATAATCCCTACTAAATACTATAATACACTATTATACATCTCTTTAATTTCTCTTATTTTTTATAACATAATTAGGGGCATTAAGTGTAGGTGATATAACTTCTGTATTTTATAATAGAGTAACCATTAAATAATTATACATTAACTCTTGTAGAATTTTGTTTTTGGTTAGGTTCAAATGTATACAAGATAAAAGTGAATATTTAAGTTTAACTAAATTCAAAAAATATAACATTCATATTATTCAAAAAAATTATATTTTTACTATAATAAAATATTTTGATCATTAATTTTGACATTTAAATATTTATTAATAATCTTAAATTTAAGTTTAGTAAATTAGCTATTAAATAATTATACACTAGCTCTTGTAGAAATTTGTTTCAAATAAATACAATATAAAAGTGAATATTTAAGTTTAACCACATTAAAAAATATAACACTCGTATTATTCAAAAAATTATATTTTTACTATAATAAAATATTTTGATCATTAATTTTGACATTTAAATATTTATTAATAATATTAAATTTAAATTTGAATATTTTCGATTTGGGTTAATTTGGATCTGGATCAATTTAGTTCGGGTCAATTTAAGTTTGAGTCAGGTCGGGTTTAGGTTAATCTAAATTCGGATGTATTTTGATTTGAATCAGGTTGGGTTCAGATCAATATGAATTTCGATCAATTTGGTTTCAGATCAATTCAGATTCGAATCAAATTGGATTTTAATTGTTGACTTTTTTTAGTCAAATCGGATTGATCGGATTTAGTTTTGGGTTATTTGGGTTAGTTTTTCGAGTCGGATTAGTTTTTGTCGCCTCTAAGGATGGGCAATCTTAAGTGTTAATAGCAATTTACGGGTTAGGAAGATTCCTTTAAATTGAGAGACGTACAGCATAGATTCATATGCAAGCAGCAAAAGTGATGGGATTAAGCTGGCCTGCCTAAGATATGTCATGAAAACCCATGCATCTTCCCTTCCGAGAACAACAAACAGTTACCCATTTCCATAATTTTTCTCATTTAAATATTCTCAAATTAATGTACACTGCCTTCTTAATTTCTTCCCACATGGACCACACTATACATATCTCTCTCAGACCATCGAATTTCTCTATCATACATTCACATGCTAGACAAAGCATGTGCTTAAAGTGCTCTTTTTACACCTAAGAACTCAAAATTTTAATTTGATCTGTCATATATCATCACATGAAATAGATTTTTGCGAATAAATCTTGACTAATTAAGATTGGCTTATTGGTCCCCCAAAAGCAAATGTGTTTGTTCGGTCGTTTCATGTTAATTTCAAATTGAATTTATCAAAAATAAATTTAATCAAATTAATTTATTTTTTGTTTCATTAATCAAATCGAAATTTTTAATATCAAAATTATTTGAACTAAATTGAATTTTTCACAAGAACTCTCATAAATAATTAATGTCAGGATCTATTAATATCCTAGTTTGTATTACTTTAACTCACCAATTTCTAATTTTAACAAGCTATTAGACAAAAAATTATTAAACAATAATACTGCATTCAAAAAGTGAATTAAAAGCACATGGACAATGTCATATGATAAAATACACTGCCTAGTATAATGCATCCATTACCACTAAGAATTTCGTTCATTAATTTAATAACCTATCCCTTCAAGTAAAATGGTATATGAATATAATGCAATCTTAGCTATTAACAGATGAAGGAAATAGCAAAGGAGACAGCTTCAGCACTATGCTCATTGTGAAAGCAAAATCTTCATCATATATATTTTGTACTGAAATCTTGAAAACTGCTAATTTTTTTTAGTAACTGTCTTGAAGATAGTTCATAAACATCAAATTTGTTGGATTATGCCCTTAGAACCATTCATTAGATGATTGACTTTGGCATTTTTTATGTATCATGACATTTTATTTATCATAGTTCATTATTATATTTGTCTTATAACTGCGAATATAATCTTATATGATAATGTCCTTAGAATAGTAATAACACACTATTCTTAAAATATCCCTAGTCAAGTATTATTGTGAATAAGGATAACAATGATACGATAAGACTAGTATGTGGTTGACTGATGACCATTGTCATGGATATAAGATATCAAGTCATCACATAGGTACATGTTAGAGAACTATGTACTGGATCGACCCTCCATGAGAACGCTACATGGATTGTTATATGAGTGTCATAAGCGATTCTCATAGTGATGATGGTGTATGTAATCCTTTGACTTGAGATCATCAGAGATCCTAACATAGAGAATTGCATACTTTAATGCTGCTAGATGTCATTCGTAACAGGATGGACTATAAAGGTAGTAATTGGGTATGCCTTGATCTATGTAGAGGGATGTTGAGTGATCAAGATAGGATTTATCCCTCTTATATAACAAGAGTGATGTCTTGGGCCCTTTGATAGAGTGAGACTAAGAAATGCATGGCCGTGCTCGAATAAGTCAATATGAGATATTGATTTTATTTGTTTAATTAGTCTACTCAGGAATCAAGAAACGCTGATTAGACTATACAAGTGTGACACATTCCATGACTTGTGTCTAATCGAGACATCAAAGGATAAAGGGATTAGACTACACGATAACATCTATCATGAGTAAGGTTATGTCGAGTCATTGACATTCTCGTTACATGGGTAGCAATGATGTGTTGCTAGATACCGCTCATTGCCTGTGACAATTTTGTCATTGCCATTGTTTTGAGAACCTATTGGGTCGCACACTTAGAACGGATCAATGAGGAGCTTAATTAATCCTATTCTGAATTGGATTAAGGATATATCTAATCCTATTCTGAATTGGATTAAGGATATATCTAATTCTATTCTAAGTAGGATTAGAGTTCTGTTTGGCAGTAAATTTTAGGGTAAAATTTACTGCCTATAAAAAGGAAGTTTTTCTAAAACAGAGCCGCACCTTTTAAAACAGAAAACAAAAAAAAACATTCCTTTTAATCGAAGCTAGCAGTTCGGTTATAAGGAATCAAAACGCTCTTCAAGGCTTCTGATCGTGAGACGTTCAAGAGTCGTGAGATCTGTTCGTGTGGATACCATAGAGGCAGGAACGAAAAGTTGCTGCTTGTGACTCGACCAACGACAGAAAATTCAGAGAAAACGTTAGGTAAAATCTCGAAACCCTAATCAGGCAACTCTTCGAATCGATCTTGGTGGAGGCCGAATGATTTAAATTCCGCTGCGTGTTGTTTCGGTTTCCTTCAAAATTATGGTGTAATAAAATTTTATAGTGGTTACTTTTTAATTTTTTAATAAAATAAAATAGCACGTTTTATCAATATGCATAGCCTATCAATTCTAATCTAAAATAAATCAAATTTTATATATAATAATCACGTAGTTTATTTAAAAATTTGACTTTGTTTAAATATAACATAGTCTATTTTCTATAAGTTTGAGCACAGTTTCTTCCTAAAATGTGGTTTGTATTAATATATTAGACTGCATTTCAAAAACTGTAGTCTATACTACCTTAAAAAAGACTACACCAGAATAAGATAGGTTAAAAAAACGTATTCATTTGTCTTGGACTATGCTTTTTAAACACAATCTATAAGTTTTTCTATTAGTGAATGTATGTGAAGTGTGTGTAAAGGAACATATAAGCATTGTAAATATACTTTAGTTAGCTCACTGTTAATCGAGAGGAAGATGAATCGGTTTTGTGTTTTTTTTAAGATTAAGTTTCTTAGCCTAGAATTTCCTTATCAAGTATTAACTATATAAATGATCATCTGGAAATATGTTGACATTGCATATGGGGAGAAATAATGAAGAAGGAAGAGAAAGTACGCACATTCAATTTATAGAGTTCAGCACTCATGCCCACATCTTCTACCTTAATACCTCCCAAGCTTTTTCACCAACTTCACTACTTGAAAATTAGGTTGTTACGCGAAGCTCTTTTTGTGGCCCAACAGTAACCTTCTACAAGTTTCTTTTTTATTAGGCTTAAGGATAACTTTTCTTCAACTTTCTCTCTTTAAGGCTGAATGAGATAACCTAACAAGTATCTCAACTAGAATTGAGTTTTGCTTACTCTTTTATACAGTACAATTTAGATAACAATGAGAACACTAAGGATTTAGAGAGAGTTACAATAATAATCACTATTAATGAGACATTGAATATTCCTTTTGTTAGCAAACCACTTTTTTTTTCTACCTTCTTCTTCAATGTTGAATTACGTATCTCCCTATTTGAATTAGAAAAGTAGATGGGTAATAAATGTAAAAATATCCATTGGAGTTCAGTAGAGATAGCCGTTATTTTCTTTTTAGACACAAGTGTATTGATAAATTAATTTGTCGTATGGATACTTCGTGAAATGAACCTGTAAAACACACTCAAACAAATTTTGTATCAATACAATATTTTTTGTATTGATGTCGTTATAGAGGAATGTTTCTACTTAAAGGTAATGATATTGTATCCATACACTGTCCATTGCTACTTAAACTAGGAAAAGGTGAAGTATCAATTCCCTTTGAATGTGTATCATGTGTTGCTAATCTTCTTTCATTACTTTAAGAGTGCTAATCAATCCTTTAGCATGTTTAGTTCTTCTAAGTTCTCGAAGTCATAACAAATTTCCTAATCATTTTAAAACTAACATTTTTTTTATATGACAAAACTTAAGAGTGACTGAGATTAAAAGGTATTATGCTAATCTAAGCTTCCCTTAAATCTGCTAAGGCTCCCCCTAACTAATTTGATCTAAGCTCACCCTGAAAATGCTATCCCTTACATATCAAGATTCTTCTTATGATACCATTCTCCCCCTTTTTGTCAAAAAAAAAAAGATCATTGTTAAATAATTTTGCATATATAAAAAGTAATAGTGAGAAGCATAACGCTGTGTGTTTACAAGGGAGTTGTCAAAAGAACCCTTTTACATAACATTTTTGCAAAAGAGGAGTCAGTTATACTCTTATTTCTCACGATTTACATGTTCTAAGGTAAAGATTACCCTAGCTAAGAAACCAGGAATCATGTGAGCTGAAGGGATAAAATTGGTACTGGAGGGTAGATTTGACTCTTCAAATGATTTAGGCTAACTCAAAAGTGTTTAAGAGTGAAGATCCCTCGTCAGAACTCATATTAGATTTGTTGAATTTCGGAAAGCTTGGTCAGCTTGGCCTTTTGGTGAAAATGACTCATGAATGGCTTCTTTGAATTTGTGAACTTGCTTATAAGCATAAGGCCAATTATCGTAAACACGAGGTTTTTGGCTAACATAAACAACATAGAATTTCCTCATGAGAAAGAAAAGATTGCTTGTTTTTGTTTTAATTTTGGAGGAGAAGAATATTTTGATAAGGATTGGATTGAATCCCTAAAAGCTTGGATAAACTACTTTTTCATAAGTACCGTTTTTAATTAGGTCTCATGAAGTATCGATACATGACTTAATCAGTATTGATAAACATTCATCTTAGCTCGATACTTATTGAAGAAAGTATCAATACATAATGAATTTCCAAAAACTTTTATTAGTGCCATGTAGATTTAAATATCAATGCATGTATTGATAATTTTGCTAAAGGCAGTAAGTTACATTGTCTATTAAAAATATTATTCAAAATAAAGCATTCATCACTATGCATGTAATAATTTTCGTAAAGTGCCTCCATTGTTCCTAGTTCACCTCTAATTGCTATAAATCTATCTTTGTCAAGAGGTTTAGTGAAAATGTTCGCTAGCTGATGTAATGTGTTGACATATTCAATGACTATATCACCTTTTTATATATGGTCTCTGATGAAATGATATCTTATTTCAATCTGTTTAGTTCTTGAGTGTTGGATTGGATTCTTAGTGAGATTTATGACACTAGTATTATCAGATTTAATCAGAATATGATTCATTTTCATTCCATAATCTTATAATTGTTGTTTCCATAAAATATGTGCACAGCAACTTCTTAAGGCAATATATTCTGCCTCAGTGATAGACTGAGCAACACTATTATGTTTTTTTAGAAAACCAAAATAGTAACATGCTAACTAAAAATTGACAAGTGCCAAAAATGCTTTTTCTATTAATTTTATAGCCACTGAAGTCTACATCTGAATAAGCATGAAAGATTAGAGGATTCAATATCAAAATCCCAGATTTGAGGTATCCTTCAGGTATCGAAGGGTTCTTTTTACAACCAGTAAATGTGTCTCTGTAGTAGATGATTGAATCTAGCGCATAAGCTGACATTAAACATTATATTTGGTCTACTTGTAGTGAGGTAATGAAGTGATCTTATTGTAGACCTATAGAGTTTGGAGTCTACACTTTTCTTGCATTCATTTTTATCAAGTCTTAAAGAGGTACTCATAGTAGTTGGGAGTGCTTGCGAATCTATCATTCCAAACTTCTTAATTATGTCTTAAGTATATTTGGTTTGACTTATAAAAGTTCTATCTTTTGTTTGCTTTACTTGTAGTCCTAAGAAATATGTTAACTCTCCCATCACCCATCTCAAATTTACTTTGCATTATTGTTGCAAATTCTCTACACAATTATGTCATCAACATATATTATGTCATCAACATATATTTGTACTACCAACATTATCCTTATTTCTTCACCTAATAAAAAGAGTTTTATCTACTTTTCCTCTTGAAAAACCTTTCTCAATCAAAAAGTTAGACAATCTTTTATACTAAGCCTAGATGCTTGTTTCAAACCTTAAAGA
The DNA here is from genome assembly GCA_032173925.1 of Heritiera fomes. Classification (NCBI taxonomy): domain Eukaryota; kingdom Viridiplantae; phylum Streptophyta; class Magnoliopsida; order Malvales; family Malvaceae; genus Heritiera; species Heritiera fomes. Next base: position 6,697,446 of record JAPDPM010000005.1, on the reverse strand, counting down.
GCTTTAGATAGCTTATACACGTGGTCAGGTAATTGTGGATCCTCAAAACTTGGGGGTTGTTCTACATAAACTTCTTCGTTTATAAAACCATTTAAGAATGCACTTTTTTACGTCCATTTGAAACAGTTTAAAATTTGTTGCATACAAAGGCAAGCAACAATCTAATTGCTTTCGGCAAGCAATATTCTAATTGCTTCAACTTTAGCTATAGAGCATATGTCTTATCATAATCTATTCCTTTCTTATGTCTATATCCTTTAACCACTAATCTAGTATTATTTCTAATTATATTACGATGTTCGTCTAATTTGTTTTTGAGTACCCATTTTGTTCCAATTATTGGATAGTCAGCAAATCTTGGGACTAAATTTCATACCTTACTCTTTTCAAATTGATTTAGTTCTTCTTGCATGGCTAAGATTCAATTATCATCCTCTAAAGTTTCATTTATGTTCCTTGGTTTAATTTGAGATATGCATGCAACAAATTCATAAACGTTTCTAAGTAATGATCTTGTCATTACTCCTGAGTTTGGATCTCCCACAATTTCTTCACTCCTTACATTTTTCTATAACCAAATCTGCCTTAACTATCTGCATTGATTTGTTTTAATTTTGATTTGATTATGATATTTTAAACCCAAAAATTTCTAAATTTCCTTTGATTTCCTAGATCCAGTTTTTCGCAGATTCATTCCTTCCTTTTTGAGTTCTATTTTAACCAAATAATAATAATAATAATAATAATAATAATAATAATAATAATAATAATAATAATAATAATTGTTGATACCTAATTTTGTCCTCTTTTATTATTATTATTATTATTATTATTATTATTATTGTGTTTTTATTATTTGTTTTGTTATTATTTATATTATTATTATCTTTATTTTTATTTTATTTTTGTTATCCAATCTGCCACCAGTCACCCATCCACCAACTCCCGCCGGCCACCAGTTCCTTTTCCACCTTCCCTGCTAACAAACCATCAACCCCATTCCCCTCTCTGTCACACCATCCCATCTACACCAAACCCCCATACCTTACTCCCCTCTAAAAACCCATCCGGTCACTGCCAAAAAAGGGGGTTGGGCCATTTTTCTTGCTCTACTCTCCTAGCTCGAAATCAACCACCGGCATCATCCTCACTCACCCGAGACCCACCTCACCGAACCCATCAGGATTCTCAGTTCATCATCGCCCCACCCAAGACAACCCAGAAACCTCACAACCAGCATTAACACCACCCAACCACTGAACCCTTACACAAAATCACCACCGAAACCAGACACCATCACCGCCTCACCAGTAGCCATCCCAAGACCATTTAACCCAACCCCAAACAGAAACCACCGAGAAGCCAACATCCGCATCACCTCGTTATCACTCACCCGCCACGCACCATCGAAAACCCAAATCCAAACCACGACAGAAACTGAAACCCCCAAAATCACCCGAGAGCCCCAAAACTTAGATCTTAGATCTAAGCACCCCTAACACCTGCAAAACACAAAAAGAAACAAGCCACATCAACTACAAACCACAACCGACACAACCCATCATCAACCAAAAATAAGAAATACAAAAACAGAAAAAGGGGTTTCGGTTTTGGCCAGATTCGTAGGGCTAGGGTGATTTTTTGGTGAAACGGAGCTCGGAATCGAAGAGAAGAGGCGGAGGAGCTTTAGAAAGTTGAAGGCTTTTGGCCATTGGCTGCCGATGAACGGCAACCGACGGCGGTGCACGGCGGTTCGGCGTGGCCAGAAATCGCCTGGCTGGGAGTTTCAAAGGTTCTGGGTTTTTTTTTGTAAAGGAAAGAAGAAATGAAGAGATAAAAAAAGGGAGGGTTTTTATAGCCGAGAAAGAAAAGAAAGGAAGCTGCAGGATCCGCGCGTTGCCCCTGATCCGACCCGAAATCCGTGCGACCCGCACACCCGGCTACCAGCTAAGCGAACTCCACCCGCCAGCCAAAAGGAAGAAGTTGCGTGCTCGCCCACCCGAGGAGAAGCAGGGTCTGTGAGATTGCCCGCCCGAGAATAGCAAAGATTCGTGAGCTCGCCCGCCCGAAGAGAAGCAGGATCTATAAGCTCGACTGCCCGAGAAGAGCAAAGATTCGCGAGCTCGCCCGCCCCGCCAAAAGGAAGAAGCTGTGAGCTCGTCCGCCCAAGGAGAGGGAAGACTTGTGAGCTCGCCCGCCTGCCAAAATTGCAAAGATCTATGAGCTCGCCCGCATAAGGAAAGGAAGAGCTCGTGCCACCAGCCAAAATTGCAAAGATTCGTGAGCTCGCCCGCCTCGCCAAAAAGAAGAAGCATGATCGCCCGCCCTCTAATAAGGGTGCTCGCCCGGCCGCCAGAAGGAAGAAGAAGAACCGCCCGCCTCTGGCAAGCCAGCCCGACCCGCTGCGCCTCACCCAGATCCAACAGGTGCCAACCAATCAGCAGTCCTCAAGCCCACTTCTAATTGGATTTTGGTCCAATTTATGGTATATTTTGTTATTAAATTGATATTTCATTTATTATTATTTCTCATGCATGTTTATAAAAAATAAAAGGAAAATAAATGAAATTCTTCTGAGGATGGGATGTCATGAGACTCACAAGTAGTGATTTCTTGACTGATCCCTAGGTGAGAGGAATTAGCTAAATGTTACCAGAGTATTGGGATATTTAGTTAAATTTTTCAATATTAAGAGTTTTATTAATAAAATCAAAAATTCATTTGCATCATTTATTTTCTGTTTGCATAATATGCATTCATAATAATTTTTGAAGCGAGTGTGAATCTTCCGAGGATGGGATGTCATGAGACTCACAAGTAGTGATTTCTTGATTGATCCCTAGGTGAGAGGAATTAGCTAAATGTTACCAGAGTATTGGGATATTTAGTTAAATTTTTAAATATTAAGAGTTTTATTAATAAAATCAAAAATTCATTTGCATCATTTATTTTCTGTTTGCATCATATGCATTCATAATAATTTTTGAAGCGAGTGTGAATCTTCCGAGGATGGGATGTCATGAGACTCACAAGTAGTGATTTCTTGACTGATCCCTAGGTGAGGAAAATTATTTCAAATGCTGCCAAAAGTATTGGAGTATTCGATTTAATTATTCAATACAAAAGGGTTCACATTCATTTTCGATAAATAAAATCTAACCTTTTTTTTTAAATTAGAAAAATAATTTTGATAAATAATAAAATGCTTCAAAAATGAAATAAAAAGGAATTAATTTTAAATATTAAATTGAGACTATTTTATTAAAACAAAAAGGATAACACATGATTATTATGGTACCATTTTTTAACGGGCGTCGTGGGGGTGCTAATCCTTCCCCAAGTGTAACCGTACCCCCGAACCCAAATTTTGTTTTCGCAGACCAAAAATTTGTCTTTTTGATAAGACTTAATAAATTTTGAGATTTTGTTAAGAAGATAAATATTTTAGGTAACCAATCACACCTAGTCAAAAAAGATTGGTGGCGACTCCCTTGTTTTGTTTTTTAAAATGTTTTTTAAAATCGTCGAGCGCGAAGCCGTTACGACAACTTGGCGACTCCGCTGGGGACTTTTGAGTGTCAAGCCATTCGTTAATCTTGTGTTATCCAAAATTTTAATTTAATAGTCTTGAATGATATTTAAACTTAATTCTCTTGGATTTTGAAAATGATTGTGTTTGCATTTGCATTTTTATGTTTGTATATATTGTTGTTAATAAATTGTTGGGGCATTATAGGATAGGGGTTGCGGTTTAATAAAGGTTCCCTCATACATACACTTTGCACTTGCATCTGCATAACATGAGCTCTATACCCGGGTTCAGTCCTTCTTAGGAGGGAGTAGAGTACCTTTGCTCTCGTGAGGTAATCGCCTCCGTAATGGCAATCGAAATACTTCCACTCAAATTAAATCTTACTAGTCCAGTGTGGACAACAGTGAGGTATAATTTTGGAACCTTTTGACCTATTAGAGACCTAATCCAGCATGTAAAAGGCCCTAAGAAGCCAATCCTAGCTAGAGCCTTGTCCGATTTTTGTAGAAATTATCCTGAAATTAGGACACATGAGGGAACATTTACTACTTTTTTCATATCATAACTCTATTGATTTTTCAAATTCATGCTCCCATAAAATCAAAAGGTATTTGTTTTCAAATAAAGTTTCACATTTTACAATTTTATAGAATAAAACAAAGACCTATTCGGTTTCTATCCTTTGTCAAAAATAACATGAAAACATCCATTCATTCTTTAATAATATTTGAAAAATAACAATAATGTTATTTATTTCTTTTAAACTAATGCATAGACATTAAAAAGAAAGGAATTTTGATGAGAAAATAAAAGTTAAGTGCATTGTCACATTCTTTTAAAAATAGATTAAATAAAAAAGGAAATTAAAGAAAATAAATTGTGGTGTGAAAATAAGATAATTTTGAAAGAAAAGATAGGAAAAAAAAAAATTTTATTCTTAAACAAAAAAGGAGAAATCATCAGAATTTAAAATAAAGAAAAAGGAGAGAATTCATTCATTGAATTTAAATAAGAGAAAATTTTGGTTCTTTTATTCTTAAATTTTAGCATGGCATATTTCATTACATTAATGCATTCACATCACATAATAAGGAAGATATTTGTCTTTTTGGAGTAAAATAGGTCAAAGATATGGGAGATTAATTAAGAAATCTAGACTATTTTGGAGAATAATCGAGAGGAGTTTGGACGTGATATACGAGAGATGAAGGGAAAGCTAGCTAGGATAATGTAGATGCTTGAAAGTTTTGGAGAGGCTAAATTGGTTCATTCTCAAGGATCGTTGTTGTTTCCAGAACGACTACATGTTGAATCATTAGCAAATGGAGACCAATTGACTTGTCATATAAGGAGAAAAGACTGATTGATGCAAAGTCCTCGATATAAGGGAGGTGGCTACAAAACTTTTTATAGGTTTGCATTCACTTCATTCATATGTGCATAACATGATTTTAACAGAAAATAATAAGGCTAACAATAACTGTTTCCTTAAAGAAAAAAGAAAAAAAATATATAAAAAAAGAGAGAAAGAAAATAGTGGATTAAAACAAAGGAATGGACAAATGACAATTTTCAGTTTATAATTCCCTTTTTTTTTGCTTTTCTTTTTTAGTATACAGCTTGTGATACTCTGAAATAACAACAAGGTTGAATTTTTTTTTTATTTCACAATTTCCATACAATAAAAGCATCATACTAGCATGGCAAGCATGACATCTAATTTTAGTTTGTGACAGATTTGGTGGAAAGATAGCTTGATCATTGGAAAACTTTGAAGATAGTTTTGGACCATGGAAGAGACAGAAGTGACTCGGATGGAAAGGATGGAAAGAGCTCAACAAGAGATGAGAGAGCAATTGTCACAGATGGCAGGTTTGTGGGAGAAGCTGAACAATGAAAAAATGGGACAATTAGCTACTCAAGAGGGGCATCGATTACGAAATGCCGAGAATTCTTTTTGTCCAATTAACAACGGCTCACGAGAAACCCAATCATCTCAAGAGCCACAAGCAATGCCCACCGAGGGTTATGTGTGCCCTAATATGCCATCTGCAGTCGACCCTAATCAGTTTCAAGGGCACGCAACTCTCACCATGAACCCCCTCGAACCATTTCATGTTGCTAATTTGGACAGTCATAAAGAGCAAGGGATGCCACAAGTGGAAAGAGGCCCAAATTCTCGGCAAAAGATAGAGCTTATAGAAGAAAGGCTTCGAATTGTTGAAGGAATGGATTTTCATGGATCTTTAGATGCTGTCGGATTATGCTTAGTACCTGGTGTGGTCATTCCTTCAAAGTTTAAAGCTCCAAAATTTGAGAAATATGATGGGACCACTTGTCCAAAGGCCCATATCACTATGTACTGTAGAAAGATGGCAGCGCATGTGCATGATGACAAGCTGTTGATCCATGTTTTCCAAGATAGCCTTAAAGGATCTGCTGCTAGGTGGTATACACAACTGGGCAGGGGCGATATTCATTCGTGGGAAGATTTGGCAAGGGCATTTGTCGCCCAATATAAGCATATTGTGGATTCGGCCCCAGATCGTTTATCTTTACAAACTATGGAGAAGAAAGCTACTGAAGGCTTTAGAGAATATGCCCAGAGATGGAAGAATGTTGCCACCCAGGTCCAGCCTCCCCTCACAGAAAAAGAGACTGCGACTATGTTTCTTAGTACACTCCAGGCACCATATTATAATAGAATGATTGGGAATGTTACGAAGAATTTTGCTGACATGGTGGCCTCCAGAGAGATGATTGAGAAAGCAATTAAGAGGGACAAGATCAAGATAGGTGACATGGTTGATAACAGACTTGAAAGGATGGATGAAGAAGTGCAAGCTGCGACATTTGAGGAACAATTTCCCAAAAATTCCATTCCACATAATCCTTATTTGTCTCACCCATCATATGGTCCAACCTTGAATAATGCCTCTTATGATTCTTATCCTTTCTTACCAATCCCGCAACCAGGATTTCCAACAAACTCTTGTTCTCCAACGATTTTTCACGCGCCTATCTTCATGCCTAGGCCAGTAGCTCAACCTCCTCAACAATCAACAAACAACAGAAAAAGATCGAGAAGCAATCAAGGAAAAATCCCAATTCCAATCTCCGATCTTTTGCCCTTTTTGATAAAAAACCAATATTTGGCCCCTATACCTTTGAGAACAGCACCAAACCCGCTGGCCAAGAGCTATGATCTGAACAGCAGATGTGACTATCACATGAAGGCAATTGGGTATGCAACAGAAAAATGCAGACAGTTGAAGGAAAGGATTGAAGAGCTCATCAATGGTGAAATCTTGACTCAAGAACTCATGGAACAGTGGAAGTCCGCTTTGGTGTAAAATCATGGCATTTTGGCAGATCAATCTGGAGGAAAACGGAGATTTTGAGATTTTGAAGTCTGTATTTTGTCGAAAAAATGCTTGTCGTTCTCGTTGGCCTAGGTGACAATTGTATGAGCACAACTTTTTGCATAATTTATTTTACAGTGGCATATGACAAGAATGTTCCTTTTCTTCACAATAATGATAAATGATTATAAGAAAATCGGTGATTACGGTCAAAGATGAACGTCTTAAATCATTTTTGGATCATGTCTCCATAAAATCTAAGGCAGTCGAGAGCTAAAAAGCTAAATTGGGGCATAAAATTTTGAAAGTTCTATTTTGTTTTCACTTTGACCATGATAGGGCTTTACTGTTAATGATTTTCAAGAAATAATCGATTTGCAAAACTTTTTGAAATTTTTTGGAAATCAATGACAATCTCGAAGATTTTGGATAATGGCGGTCAAATATGTGGCAAGATCATTGTGAAATACATTTCCACCTAAATTCTTGTACAAATCCCAAATTCTTCAATCTTGTACTCCTGAGATGCCCTTTTCGCCCATGTTTTTGGGGCAAGATAAAAAAAAAGAAGAAAAAAAAAAGAGAAGGGGCAAGAAAAAAGAGAGAGAACCAAAGTTAAGGATTTTTCACCGTTGTCCATCTATATAATACCTTGAGTCGTGCATCACTTTTTTCCTTAAATGAATTTTCGATGTGTGAGGTCAAGTTCCGTCATATTAAAGTGTCGCATTACAAGAAAGAAAAAAGAGAAGAGAAAGAAAAGGAAGAAAGAAGAAGGAAGAAAAAGAAAAAAATAAAATTGATTGTGACACCGTGCAAGCATGATATTTAGATGATTTCAAAGCCAAAAGAAGAACTTATCCTAAGGATTGCTTTTCAATGGAAGCATCTTAATTTGAGATGATGAATGGCCGTCTTTCATATTCCATTCACAAATATAAATATTATCCTGTTGCTACCCTTTTTGAGCCTGATAATTTCTTTCATAATAAACCTCCTCCAAGGATCACCCTCCACACTGGGGGGCATGTGCAGAAAATATCTCTTCAAAGAAAATGAATGATTCAACTTTGTTTTTAATCAAATAAGATTAACTATTGTTGTGGGACAATTTGGGGCAAATCGTTTTTGAAATCTTAGACATGAATCAATGAAGAAAGAAAAAAGAAGAAAAAGAAAGAGAAAAGAGGAGGGATACATGTGAAAGTACACAAAGAAAGATGCTTCAAAGGATGGATAGGATGTTGAAAAAGAAAAAAAGAGTTGAAAAAAAAAAGGAAAAAAAAGGGAAGAAAAAGAAAGAAAGAAAAGGAGAAGAAGAAGGAGAAGAGATACATGGAAAATTGGAAAAAGAAAGGTGCTTCGAAGAGTGAAAATGATGGACAACCATAAGAGAAGAAATGATCCTTGGATTGATCACCTTCAAACACATTTTGGGCCTATTTATCCATTCTTTCAGAACCCTGAACCATGACCTACATTACGTACTTAAAAGTTCATTTTGATCAAATATGGATGCTTGTATCGAAGAGCTCTTCTTTGGAAGATTCTCGCCATTATTTGGTCTGAATGAAATTTGAGTTCTTGAATGCATGGTGGAACAATCAATAAAAAAAAAAAGAAAACAAAAGAAAGAATGAAGCTCTAGGGTGAAAACCCGAAAAGGGCAGTCTAGAGCGAACAATGAACTTTTCATGCAACCAAGTCAAGCAGTGACATGAACTAAAAATGTGGAAAAAGAATTAACAAGCCTTGAGAGACCCTCGAAATATCCAAAGATTTTGATGTCATTTGATCGCTGACATTTTTTGAAAAAGTTTGAACCTTTCTTCTTGTAAATACTCTCCCTGAACAGGAAAGACCTCAGTCATTTGTATCTTATCTTGGCATTTGTGGAACGCCATTATTCGAGAATTTAAGAGATTGTCAAACCAAGTTGTAAATATTTTGTTTCTCTTCTCATTCAGAATTTTGTTTAAAACAAACAAAAAAGATGGAGAAAAAGTGGTGGTATTTTAAGAAAGCTATTTTAAGCTAAGTAAGGAATCATTGTTTTTTTGTATAAATGGCAAAGTATGCCCCAAACAAAGAGCATCATGGCCACCAAACTTTCAATTGTCTAGTTGAAAAGATCCGAATAGGGTTTATGTCATTCATCTTGAAAAGTAATCACTAATCTTTCGAAAGGATCAGGTATCACTTGTGAAATTTAGATTCATTTCTCCTGGAAAATAGTTATGAGGAAAATTTAGTGCTATTAGTCAAAAAGCTATGATGAGAATGTAAGAACTCTGCAAAAATGGAAAATAGGAAGGAGCTTTCATGGTCATGTTGGGGGCAAAGAAGATAAAAAAGGCAAATGATGTACCTCTTTGGGAAGATAGGAAAAAGATCTAAAGTTAGAGAATGTACAGGATTGAGTGTCATGCATACATGCATACGTACACAATATCATATAGCATCAACATTGAAAATTTTGTGTAAAAATTTTGAGATTAAACATGTTTCTCAAGCTGAAAACTCAACACCATTCAATCAAGATTTCAAAGGTTATGCAACCTTTTCCAGAGAAAAAGAAAAAAAAAGAGAAGAGAGAAAGAAAGAAGAGAGAAAAGAAGAGAAAAAAAGAAGAGAGAAAGAAAAAAGAGAGAGAAAGAAGAGAAAAGAGAAGAAAAGAAAAAAGAGAGAAGAAAGAAGGAGAAAGAGAAAAGAGAAGAAGAGAGAGAAGAGAAAAAGAGAAGAAAAAAAAAGAGAAAGAAAAAAAAAAGGGGCAAGTTTGCTCATGATAAAGAAAATTTCAAATCCAGTTTTACCAGTGCAATGTTTAATCAAGATTAAAGTTTGATTTTCAGAAGATAAGCAAATTTCAAGTCCTCCGGGCACAAATTCAAAAATCTTAAGTCCTCCGGGCACAAAATTTAACTCTTCAAGTATAATAAGACCTTCGGGCAAAATTTTTAAAGTTTCAATGCCTCTGCTGTAAGAGGAGCACTTTCCAGAAAAACAAATCTAAGTCCTCCGGGCATGAATCCTAAGTCCTCCGGGCATACTTCCAAGTCCTCCGGGCGCAAATTCTAAGTCCTCCGGGCATAATTCTAAGACCTCCGGGCACAAATCAAAGACCTTCGGGCACAAATTCTAAGTCCTCCAGGCAAAATTTTTAAAGTTTCAATGCATCTGCTGCAAGGGGAGCCCATTTCAGAAAAAGGATTTTTAAAGTTTCATCGCCTCTGCTGCAAGAGGAGCACATTTCAGAAAAAGAATTTTTAAAGTTTCATTGCCTCTGTTGCAAGAGGAGCCCATTTCAGAAAAAGAATTTTTAAAGTTTCATTGCCTCTGCTGTAAGAGGAGCCCATTTCAGAAAAAGAATTTTTAAAGTTTCATTGCCTCTGCTGCAAGAGGAGCACATTTCAGAAAAAGAATTTAAAGTTCCATCGCCTCTGCTGCAAGAGGAGCACATTTCCAGAAAAAGAATTTAAAGTTTCATCGCCTCTGCTGCAAGAGGAGCACATTTCCAGAAAAAGAATTTAAAGTTCCATCGCCTCTGCTGCAAGAGGAGCACATTTCAGAAAAAGAATTTAAAGTTCCATCGCCTCTGCTACAAGAGGAGCATATTTCCGGAAAATTTTTAGAGTTTCATTGCCTCTGCTGCAAGAGGAGCAAAAAAAAAAAGAGAATGAAAAGAAAGAAAAAAAAAGAATAAAGAGGTTAAGTTATAAGCCAGACAAAATTAGTGTGTCTATTGTCTTTGCTATATTCCTGATCCTCAGCAATAAGCAAAGAGGGGCAGCTGTTGACATCTAATTTTGTCCCCTTTTATTATTATTATTATTATTATTATTATTATTATTATTATTATTATTATTTGTATTTATTATTGTGTTTTTATTATTTGTTTTGTTATTATTTATATTATTATTATTATTATCTTTATTTTTATTTTATTTTTGTTGTCCAATCTGCCACCAGTCACCCATCCACCAACTCCCACCGGCCACCAGTTCCTTTTCCACCTTCCCTGTTAACCATACCATCAACCCCATTCCCTTCTCTGTCACCCCATCCCATCTAGACCAAACCCCCATACCTTACTCCCATCTAAAAACCCATCCGGTCACTGCCAAAAAAGGGGGTTGGGCCATTTTTTTTGCTCCTCTCTCCTAGCTCGACATCAACCACCGGCATCATCCTCACTCACCCGAGACCCACCTCACCGAACCCATCAGGATTCTCGGTTCATCATCGCCCCACCCAAGACAACCCAAAAACCTCACAACCAGCATTAACACCACCCAACCACTGAACCCTTACACAAAATCACCACCGAAACCAGACACCATCACCGCCTCACCAGTAGCCATCCCAAGACCATTTAACCCAACCCTGAACAGAAACCACCGAGAAGCCAACATCCGCATCACCTCGCTATCACTCACCCGCCACGCACCATCGAAAACCCAAATCCAAACCACAACAGAAACTGAAACCCCTAAAATCACCTGAGAGCCCAAAAACTTAGATCTTAGATCTAAGCACCCCTAACACCTGCAAAACACAAAAAAAAAACAAGCCACAGCAACTACAAACCACAACCGACACAACCCATCATCGACCAAAAATAAGAAATACAAAAACAGAAAAAGGGGTTTCGGTTTTGGCCAGATTCGTAGGGCTAGGGTGATTTTTTGGTGAAACGGAGCTCGGAATCGAAGAGAAGAGGCGGAGGAGCTTCAGAAAGTTGAAGGCTTTTGGCCATTGGCAGCTGACGAACGGCAATCGACGGCGGCGCACGGCGGTCCGGCGTGGCCGGAAATCGCCTGGCCAGGAGTTTCAAAGGTTCTGGGATTTTTTTTTGTAAAGGAAAGAAGAAATGAAGAGATAAAAAAAAAAGGGAGGGTTTTTATAGCCGAGAAAGAAAAGAAAGGAAGCCTCAGGATCCGCGCGTAGCCCCTGATCCGACCCGAAATCCGCGCGACCCGCACACCCGGCCACCAGCTAAGCGAACTCCACCCGACAGCCAAAAGGAAGAAGCTGCGTGCTCGCCCACCCGAGGAGAAGCAGGGTCTGTGAGATCGCCCGCCCGAGAATAGCAAAGATTCGTGAGCTCGCCCGCCCGAAGAGAAGCAGGATCTATAAGCTCGACCGCCCGAAAAGAGCAAAGATTCGCGAGCTCGCCCGCCCCGCCAAAAGGAAGAAGCTGTGAGCTCGTCCGCCCAAGGAGAGGGAAGACTTGTGAGCTCACCCGCCTGCCAAAATTGCGAAGATTTGTGAGCTCGCCCGCTCAAGGAAAGGAAGAGCTCGTGCCACCAGCCAAAATTGCAAAGATTCGTGAGCTCGCCCGCCTCGCCAAAAAGAAGAAGCGTGATCGCCCGCCCTCTAATAGGGGTGCTCGCCCGGCCGCCAGAAGGAAGAAGAAGAACCGCCCGCCTCTAGCAAGCCAGCCCGACCCGCTACGCCTCACCCAGATCCAACCGGTGCCAGCCAATCAGCAGTCCTCAAGCCCACTTCTAATTGGATTTTGGTCCAATTTATGGTATATTTTGTTATTAAATTGATATTTCATTTATTATTATTTCTCATGCATGTTTATAAAAAATAGAAGGAAAATAAATGAAATTCTTCCGAGGATGGGATGTCATAAGACTCACAAGTAGTGATTTCTTGACTGATCCCTAGGTGAGAGGAATTAGCTAAATGTTACCAGAGTATTGGGATATTTAGTTAAATTTTTCAATATTAAGAGTTTTATTAATAAAATCAAAAATTCATTTGCATCATTTATTTTCTGTTTGCATCATATGCGTTCATAATAATTTTTGAAGCGAGTGTGAATCTTCCGAGGATGGGATGTCATGAGACTCACAAATAGTGATTTCTTGACTGATCCCTAGGTGAGGAAAATTATTTCAAATGCTGCCAAAAGTATTGGAGTATTCGATTTAATTATTCAATACAAAAGGGTTCACATTCATTTTCGATAAATAAAATCTAACCTTTTTTTTAAAAATTGGAAAAATAATTTTGATAAATAATAAAATGCTTCAAAAATGAAATAAAAAGGAATTAATTTTAAATATTAAATTGAAACTATTTTATTAAAACAAAAAGGATAACATATGATTATTATGGTACCGTTTTTTAATGGGCGTCGTGGGGGTGCTAATCCTTCCCCAAGCGTAACCGTACCCCCGAATCCAAATTTTGTTTTCGCAGACCAAAAATTTGTCTTTTTGATAAAACTTAATAAATTTTGAGATTTTGTTAAGAAGATAAATATTTTAGGTGACCAATCACACTTAGTCAAAAAAGATTGGTGGCGACTCCCTTGTTTTGTTTTTTAAAATGTTTTTCAAAATCGTCGAGCGCGAAGCCGTTACGACAATAATAATAACAATCTATACAATATATAAAATAAATCCTTCTTTATGTCAATGCTTGACATCTGTCCATTTATAAGTAGAGCACTGATGTATCAGTGTTAAAATGTTATTTGCTTTACGTCATTATTATCATGAGATGGGCCGATCATAACCATTTTACTGTCAAAATTAATTGATTTTTTTTGTTAGTATTTAGGAAATTTAAATAAAACTTACATTGTTAAAGTAAGGTCCAATAATAGGTTTCAATTTGTAGAAACGCACTGTTGTATGCGATATCATGCACTTTAAAGCATGGATTAAACACAAGCCCGTTATATACCTTCAGTTTAAATTAAATTATTATAATAGGAAAGCCCAAGTCAATCCCTAGACCACTAGGACATGGAGGAGTCAACATGTTAATTATAAAATGTAATTTGGCCAAAAAAATAGTGTGATATGTTTATTTTTACAGTAAATGAATTAAAAGAAATGGTGAAAGACCAATCTAACTCTTGGTTACTATGAAAACAATTCAATTCTTTTACTTTCTATAATTGTAGATGAATTACGTACGTTTGACAATACAAAACATTTTCACATTTTGTTCCATTGAAAAATTTGTATATATAAAAATCGAAACCACATACATTAAACAATTAAAAAGAACTCAATTTCTCAAAACTTTTCTACTTAAAAATAAAGCAGTAAATAAGGCAAAAAAAAGAAAATAATTTATATGATATTGCTTGGGATATAAATAAAAAAAATAAATAGGTATCATCGTACTATAATTAAAAAAAATACAACAAAAAATGTTTCTCACAAAAAAAAACACACTAAAAAAATCCAAAAAGGATTTATTTGTTTAGCTTAGTATATCCCTGATCTTATCTTCTCAAAGTCATACTAAATAAAAGGTTTATTTTTTATTTTTTATTCAATTTTAATCCATTTAATGTTGCCAAAAATAAGTTCAATTTTTTTAATTTATTATTAGTTTTACTTAAAGTTAAAATACAAAAAAAAAAAACACAAAGAGAAAGATATGAAAAATGGAGAGAGAAAAGAATGAAATTTTCAAATAAATTTTTTTGGTGAAGAATTAAATCAAATATTCAAATATAAGTTCTAAACTTTTTCAAAAATTTGAATCAAATACCTAAAATATTTGGTTTTACAAAATTTCAAATTAAATACTAAAATTCAAATACCAAATATCCAAAACAATTAAATCAAATTATAATTTCTTTTTTTATCTATAATTCTTCAAAATCTAAAAATTACAAAAACTATAAAATAATAATTACAAATAATATAAAAATTCAAAAAAGTTATAAAATTATATAATAAAACAAGAAATTCCAAAAAAAAACTATTTAAAAAAATAAAAGTATTCATTGAATAAAAATCCAATGTTATAAAATAACAAATCAAGTGAGAAATAAATAATTTTAATATTAAATGCTTAGAGTCAATAGGAAAAAGGAAAAAGTGAATATGGGGATCAACCTAATCGAAATTTATCTACAAACTAACAAAATTGGGTCAAACTCAATACCTATTTAAAATTTTGTAACCCATTTCTTTTATTTTGTTCTATTTAATTTTCTAACTTTGTGTTAAAATTTAAACTATTTTTTGAAGAAAAGGGTAAGAATAAAAATAAATAAAAAATTAATTGAGAAATTAAATATTATCATTTCAATTTAAAAGATCATTATTTTAAAAATAATTATTTTGATTTTTTATACTATTCAAATAATATTTACTTGAAAAAAATATCTCATACGAAGCAGGGGCGACATACTAATAATACTGTAATAGTAACAATAATAATAATAATAACAACAATAACAACAGCAGTAACAAATAACTAAATGCATAAATAAATTGAGCATAAAACAGAAAACATTACTTATTAACATTCATGGGCTTGAGGCCTAAATTATAAAATATCCAAATCCAACCCAAAACTATTATTTCAAAGGTCAATCCACTTTTTTTTTTTTTAAGTTTTAAACACTAAATTAAAAGATCTATTTTGAGAGTCGGGATAAAATGGTGTCTACATATTGACATTATAAAAATGTATGTAATTTAAAACTAAATGATGATTATATCTAACTATAGATAAAAAGGAGTGTTCTCCTATGAGTCCAAATACTTGGTCACTGTAATTAACCTCTGAATTTGGGAAATTCGGCAGGTAAATGTGGGCTGTAAATTGATAGGGTTTTTTAAATGGGTTCTGGAAGACAATTGTTGGTCTTTCAAATGGGTTAGAAAATTACAAAAAGAAAAAAAGGAATACTAAGCAAGCTGCTTGTTTAAGTTCAATGTTCTTCAAGCCCAAGAAGACATTGTGGTTAGAGGAACTTAGAAAGATTTCTAGAGCAAAATGAATGAGCCGAAATAGATCAAACATAAAAGTTGTCTTTGAAATCGACATTACATACTCTTTATGTTATTGTTTCTATTTTCTCGATCGTGTTCAGAGCAGTTGTTTTTGGGTCCACAAAACATTGCACATTCCTTAATTTGAGTGCTAAAATGCTTTTGATCCATAGGCTACATTGGACAACATGATCCCATTCTTCTCACTCACTTTATTGGCATGGCAAGACTCTAACTAGGTATGTGTATTTCAAATTTTATTGTTATTGAAAAATAAAAAAAAATGGAAAAATAGTTCAAATTTTGACAGATTATATTATTAGATCATTTATATTCAAATTGGTTTAGATATGCATCGACTTGACACATAATTTTTCTATTCAGTTTGCATATAAGTCGTACAATAAAAAATTGGATTTCACTTTAATCATTAAAATGATAATAGATATTAAATGCTTATACATGGGCAATAGCCCAGGGCATAGGGAAGAAAGTTTACGAATTAAAGAATTAGAAAGAGTTTATTGAGCAGCAGGCAGGTCTAAGGCAGCCTTTCTATTTGGACCCACAATTGAAAGTGGGAAAAAAGATAACTGATTGTTGGGGTGGGTGTACAGTCCTCTCAACAGAGAAAAGATTTTTGGGCAAAATCAAAAAATGGGGCCATTACCCAAAATCCTAGCCCACCACAAAAATCTCACATGTCGAACTAAAGGACAGACATTTAAGTGTTGGCATTTGGACTGAGTGATGTGTATTTGGGCCTCACCCCAACCTTTTTTTTCAAGGGACAGATAAATGCTTCCCGTCTACTCCCTTTTTTTTTTATCGCAGATATTCTAATTAATTTTTTTTGGACAGAAAATGATAAACGATTAAATCTTTCTAACAATACTGATTTTAAAATTTAAATTTTGTTCAAATGTTTGAAAAAGAAACCTACTTTCACTTTTTTTAATTGCTTGATGGTGTCTACTTTCCTCTTTGCCAACAACGCTTTCCATCCCAAAGTTGTGGACCCAATTTTTTTCAGAGAAAGAAACCCAAAACTTCAGAAAAGAAATTAAAAAAAAACAGATAGCAACAAAAAACACTATAATGAGAGAGCAGTGGGTGTCTTCACTTTAAGCCTTGGATAACATAGTTCACCTGGTGAGGAAGACAAAAGCATGGCCCTCCACACATTTCGTGTATACTTTGGCAATCATGTTGGATCCCTTTTTTAGGCCTCCTCTTTCGTTCCCTTTTCTATCTTCTTCTTTTACTTTTTCTGTTTAGATTGTAAGTATAATACATTATTGTATATTCCTTTTGTTGCAAACAAATGGCTTCTCCTAGTGGCCAATATGAGCTTATAAAAATTGAAAGCTTCTAAAAATTGTAGGCTTCTGGTCATTTCTTTCTCTCTAGCTTGATATGGTACCCTTCCTTTGAGTACATGAATTCTCTAATAACCAAACTTTGAAATGGAGTAGTCATGCTCAAATGTAATTACAGTTTCATAAATTTGACAGGCTTAATTAACATGGTATAAAGGATTCTTGTGATCATTTATCACAAGCCATGTTAAACTATATTTAACAAGTCCTATGCTTTGAATGGCCAAAACTTAGGGGTGCCTTTGGTGTACAAATTATGGATAGTATAGAATAGCATAAGATTACGAATGGAATTAAATTAGATTAGATTATATTATATTTAGTCTTATATATAGTGTGTACAAAAAAAGAATAATATAGAATAATTTTTATATATCTTTCATTATATTTGTTATCAGTAATTTTTTTTGAATAAAACATGCATACGTTATTATCAATACATGTTACATAAGTTTGTCGTAAAGCATTTGCTAACCAACATGGGTTATTTTCAACCTAGAATGCTTCTTAAACACACTCTAACTCATATTTATAGAGGTGACAATAGCTATCCTATAAATGTGTACCCGATATTACCTGATCTAATTAAGTAAGATTACGGTATAATATAATCGGTTCGAGTAGTGATCTTAAGATACTCGCTACTCAAACCCAATTATAAATAATAATTTTTTAATATGATATTTATATTTTTATTTATAAATTATTTACTATTAATGTAATATTTAATTAAATTAATTCATTAAATATTATAATTATGATTTTTAACTTTTTTATTTTATGCGTTAAATTAAATTTATTAATTTAATTTTTTAAAAATAATTTGTTCTAAAATTGATTTTAATTTAAATTTGAAAGTCAAATTTTGACTTAATAAATAGGTATTTAACGGGTTCAAGTAATTAATAGATATTTTCTATATTATATGGGTAGGTTTTGGATAACACAAATCAGAATATTCGGGTAGTTAATCAAATTAAAAGAATTATGTGATTCTCCACTAGCCATAAAACACAAGTTTGCAACATCATTTTCATCTTCATCATCATTATTTTAATTCTTGGATTGATCATTATCACTCCAAGTTGCAAATGTTGCTTTTCTCCCAGGTCTTCTCTAATTTCTTCTAAGAGTGGGACAATCTTGCTTAATGTGTCCCAGCCTGTTGCATTCAAAGCAAATTATGAGATTCTTATCCCTTCCACTAAGTTCCTCCTAGATGTTTATTTCCTAAATGATTTCCTCTCTATGCCTTTAGCTCTATTGTTTATAAACTTATTAAATTTCCTAGCTAACATGGCTAAGTCTAATTCGTCATACCTAGAGCTATCCTTTTATATCCTAGTATCCTCACTAGTTGAGGACTTAAGATCTATTCCTATGTTCTTACCTAAAGGTTCTTACCTAAAGGCTCTTCACTGTTTTTCATCTTCATTTCATAGGTGAACAGTGATCCCATCAATTCATTTATAGATAGTATATTAGGATCCTTGGATTTTTCTATCGTTGTCACCTTTGTTTCCCATGACTTGGGGAGGCTATTTAGATCTTTTTGACCAATTCCATATTGAAATAGGTCTTGCCTAACCCTTTGAGACCATTTATGATGTTAATAAATCTATTTGCCATTTCAACCATGCATTGACTCATCTGGTTTCATTGTAAACATCTTATAGTTTTGAGTGAACATCTCTATTTTCATCTCCTTAACTTGATTTGTTCACTTGTATGTTACCTTTAGTTTATCGCAAATCTCTTTAGCACTATCACATAAGGAAATTTTATTGTATTTGTCATAATGTATTTAAGTTTTGAAATACCTAATAATTAGACATAAAATTTATGGGAGTCGCCACCAACCATTCTACCTATGTGTGATTGGTTACCTATTTAAACTAAGGATAATGCTTGGTCTATGTTCAAAGACACTAAGGTTCGGGAGTACGATTATGTGTAGGAAAGGATTAGCACCCCCACAAACGCCCATCCTAAAATGGTACCAACTAGTTTTAGGTTATCTTTACAATTTGCCTTGTATTTATATTAATTTTGACATGCTTATATATCGGGAATATATCTAAGATTTTTCCATCAATTTGGCTCCAGTCTTAAAAAATTTCCCTCACCTCAAGATTTTCAAGAAGTCTCAATTGACTTTCTTGAATTCCATCGTCGGATCAATGAAATATATTATAAGAATTTTATTTTTTTTCTAACATTTGCTCTAATTTTGACTCCATATTAATTCCTATATTTTCTAAGTCTTATTTTACATTATTCTTATCTATATGTTTTATTTATTTATTTTATTTATTATGAATCATGGTTTATCGAAGATTTTCTTAAAAGCGTCCTATCAATTTGGCTCGACTTAAAAGAAATCTTTCCACCTAAAAAATTTCAAGGAGTACCGATTGACTTTCTTGAAATTTTATCATTGGCATAATTCATATTTTTTATTTTTATTTCTTATAATTTTTATACTAAGTTATTTATTTATTTGTTTATTTATTTGTTTATATCTATCTAATTTTATTCATATTTCATTTATTATAAATAAACATGAATTACAATTTATTGAAATTCTTTCAAAAGTATTCCATCAATTTGGCTCAACTTAAGAAAGAATCATCTCACCTAGAAATCTAAGGAGTCTCGATTGACTTTCTTGAAATTTCATCCTCGGTATAATTCACATTTATTTCTTTATTATCTAATCTTATTAATTACTAATTATTTTCAATCTAAGCTATTTCATTCTATTTATTTAATTTTTCATCTAATTTATGTTCTCGTATTTGTATTTATTTATCTATATAGATTTATATTTTATTCATATTTAATTTACCAAGAATAAACATGGATTATAATTTATTGTAAATTCTTTCAAAAGTATTTCATCGATTTGGCTCAACTTAAGAAATAATTTTCTCACATAGACATTTCTAAGATGTCTCAATCGACTTTCTCAAAATGTCATCATTGGTAGAGATGGAAAAAACTGGCTCGAGCCCGAAAACCCGCCTGAATCTGCCCGAGATCGAACTAGGACCAGCCCGAATTGACCAAAAAAGTCAAAGGCCCGTAACCGAAAAAACCCGAAATCGAAAAATTCTGAAACCAAAAAAACCCGAACACGACATAACCCGAGCTCGATGCAATCCGCAACCGAGCCCGATTCGATCTGAAACCCGTAAAAAATTGAATTTACAACTCGAGAAAACCCGAAATATTATTATATAATTATTATTTAAAAATAAATAAAATAATTGATATACTTTTTTAATTAAAAAGTTTAAAATTTTGAAAACAAATATTATTTATTATACAATTTTATCAATTATGTAATACCTGCAAAATAAATATTGAATCTTTTTAATTCAATTAAATTAATTTAATTAATATATGATATCAAATAATCTTTAATATTATACTTATTGCATTTATAATAATAAATATATTATTAATTTAACATTTTATTTTATTATAAAAATCATTTTAACATTTTATTATTTTTATTTTATAATAAAATTTTAATTTTAATACAATAATAAATCAAATATATAAAAAAATTATATAATTTCAATATTTGTTTGAAACTTTGAATTTGATATTTTGTGCAACACATTATATTTTTAATAAAATTAAATTTAACTATATTTTTTTAAAGTTTCAAGTATAGAAATATATTGAATTTACATTAAAAAAAGCCTAATCTTAAAATTAAAATTCAAGTTTTTAAGATTAGAAAAAGTTAAGTAATTAAATTAAACAATACAAGTACAATTTTTTTTATAAGCTTGAACATCATTGAAAGAGAAAATTATAAATTAAGCTAGTGGTAATTTTATTTTTAGCCTTAAAACAAAAGACATTAATAAATCAAGTTAGTGGTAATTAGTTATTTATTATATTATACTAATCTTATACATGAATAAACCAATTTGGTATCTTATAATAATGATTTGTATATTATATTATATTATATTATATTATATTATATTATATTATATTATAATAATCTTTTAAGAATAAAACTATGTAATCTCTTAGGTTGTGTTTGGATGAGGAATTTCAAGGAGGGAATTCATTTCAATCAAGATATTTAAAAGTCTAAAATGCAAATTTCTTGTTTGGCAAAAATTTTTGAAGAATTTGAAAATTTAGGAGGGATTTAAAAAGGAAATTTGAAATGCTCAAATTCTCTTTTAAAAATCCACCTAAAGATGTGGTTTTTCAAAATTCCTTATACTCTTTCCTACTTTATTAGATATGGCCCACTATTAAATATAGAGTTAAAAACAAAAAACATATTGTTTTATTTAAATTTAATATATATCTTTATTTTTTATATTATTAACAATATCTATACATTTTTACAAATCTAATGATATCCATATTGCATATTTTATTTGATATTTTTCTTTTTGTAATATATAATATTATTATTTTTCTTTTATAATTATTTTTTATTTAATCAAATTTTAGTATCCAAAAATTCTTTCTAAAATTTTTTTTATCCAAACAAGTCAATTATAAATGTTAATATTTTAAAATGATCAATTTTGAAATGCCTTCATTTTAAAATGCCTCAAAATTTTAAAATTCCTCATCCAAACGCACTATTAGTGTGTAATTATTATTTTGATAGAATTAAGTATTTATTAAAAATAATTTATTTATTATCTATTAAATGTAAAATTAAAGTGTGGATAAAAATAATAATTCTAATAGTAAATTAAAGTGTAATTTAATAATATATTAGAGTAATATTACTGTGTAAATGCTAATTTTAATAAAATTTGTTTTTATACTTTATTAATATTATTATTAATTATGTTTAAATAACTAGCATTATATTAATTAATTTAGTAATATCTACTATTTAATATTTTAATTAGATATTCGATCAATTGGTGTATATCTCATATTATTATGTTAATGTGAATATGAAAAAATTAATACTCAATTGGTGTATAATTGTATATTATATGATTATATCAAATGTTATTATTTATAATATAATATCAATTGGTGTATATAACTTGTTTAATTTAACGTTCTAAATTTTTAATAAGATATTTGATTAATTAATGCGTATGAGTACGATTATATTTAATATAATAATGTTATATTATGATTCATGTACAAACCAAAAACAAAATAAATATAAAATTGAGGTAATTAATTGACCAATTATTCATAATATTAAGTATTTTTTTAATGTATACTATAATTTTATTCAACATTATAATTGAATAATTAGTCAACCAGTTATGCAGTTAGATTTAATTTAATTATTAATTATGTTGGTATTTAAAAAACAAAATAAATGTAAAAAAAATTCTTAAAAATTTAAATTTTATTAAAAATATAATATAATTATTAAAAAAGCTAATAAAACAAAGTAAAAAAAAAAGAAATTTATTGAACTGAGAATGTCTAAATTCCAATAGCCCAATGTTGACCCAAAAAAATACAATAACTCAATAAGTTATTCTTAAGAATATAAAACCATTTATATAAATGTTTAATTGTTTAGTGTGATTTATTTATAATTTGTTAGTTATTTATTTGTATAGCTGATACTTTTGGATTTTCATTTTCTTTTTGTTTTACTATATATATATATATATATATATATATATATATATATATATATATATTTGGCTTACTTAAAAAATAATTTTTTATATAATTATTAATATATAATTATATATTTTATAACAAATGTGAATATCACAGATAATTAAAAAAATAAATAATAATTGTCAAGTAATAAAAACATTAAAATGTAAAAATTTATATTTATATAAATATTTATTAAATTTAAACTTTAATTTAGCATTTCTATTATATTTTTATTTAACTATATAAAATTAAATTAATTATTACATTCAAAATTATAAATATTTATAATTTATAAAATTTTCAAATAATTTGACTAAGCCCGCCCGATTAAAACAGGACTGAACCCGAAACCGGACCGAAACCACAAATAACCAAACCCAAAAATACCCAAAATTAAAAAAATCCGAAACCGAAAGTATTAGAAACCGAAAAAACCCGAACCAAATATAACTCGAACCAAATCCGCTCGAACCAGTCTGTTTGCCACCTCTAATCATTGGTATAATTCATTTTCATTTTTCTATTTTATACAATTTTAGATTATTTAAATTTAATTTTGTATCTAACAAAATTTTTTTAAAATTTTTTATGTCTCTATATATATCCCTAAATAATCATTTCTAACTCTAAAATGAACTTTTAAAATCAGATTAATAAACTAATTAAGAAAGCATAACGAATTAAGTAAGTAAAAAATTAAGCAAACCAATCTAATATTTACTAACACATTTAAATATTTACATGAACGGACTTTAAAAAACAAACCTAATAAATTACAAAGTAACTAACAAAACAAATAAGTGAATGAATAAGCACAGCGGCAAAGGAATTTCTATCTACAATTCTATTTTATGATTTTCATTTAGTTCAGGATTACACATCCTATCAATTGACAACAAATTAAAATTCATTTCTTAAGATCTCAACTTAGTAAATGGACAAGTAAAGGATGCGTAAAAGCAAGTCTACAACTAATTTATCGTTATCAAGAAAAGAAAACCAAGTCCAATGGCAATCATGACGACTTAAAGGTTTAATAAAGTGAGAAAAGAAAGGAAATAAACCTTCATCAAATTTTCTTCTCAGACCGTTCTATCAATTTTTAACACCTTTAACAACGCCGCGCAGCCTGCTTTTCAATTTCTAGCGTTGCTTCAGCTGCTGCCTGTGAACGTCTGTTCCTTCCCTTGCAACGATTATTCCTTCCGCTGCCAGTCTACTCTAGCTAGCCAGAATTTTTTTTGTCGCCCTCTCTTTTGGTATTAAAACCTTTCTTTTATAGACCTAGAATCTTTTTATTTTGGTAATAATAGGAGATCATGAATTCATCTTTTTAGGAAACTTTATATTTTAAAAATCGAATCTTAAATTTGATATTAATTTTAATTGTTCTTTTCACCAAATCCAAATTAATTTTCAATATTTTAATAGTCTCATTTAATTCTACTTTTCTATCAAAATTAATTTTGATTTCCTTTTCTTTCTTTTATTTTTATCAAAAATAAAAATAAAAAAAATCAAAATCCAAAATTTTATTTCTTAATCTAAATTAAAAAATAAAAATAAATAAAAAATAATAAAATCAATAATAAAAATATATAAAAACTAATTAATTAAAAATTTTTGAAAAATACCTAGACACAAATGGTGTCTACAGTATTCATTTGGTCTTAATGCATAAAACAGAATATGTATAGCCTTTGCATTCAGTTAGGCTAGCTTAATATCATTTTCATCTCATTCTTATTCTATTTTGATCATCTCTTTACCATTTTCTTTGGGATGTGACTTGCGAGGGCATCTAGTAATTAATCTCTATAATTCATAATCATTAGCTTTTATGAAGAGTATCATTCTAGTTTTCCTGTAGAAATAATTCTCTTCGTTAAACAATGGCTGTCTAATGGTAGAATGGCCTAAGGTTGAAGGATAATTTATGTTGAAATGAGCCATATCTAAGGATTGTTTATACTCTAATGCGATTAAATCTAATCTCTAGAGCTTTGCTCTGATAGTCTGATACTAATTATTAGCTCACAAATAACCAAGAGGGTGATTCGATTCTTAATACTTTTAGACTTAGAGCTTTTCTATCTCAAGTTCTACTTACACTATCTATGTAATACACAAGTGAGCAATAGATGAAACAATAGATAACAAGTAAGAGTATAGGGAAGAAAAGCTATACACAATCGATTCATAGAGGTTCGGCTTCTAGCTTAGGTCTTCTACTTTGAGTCCTTCCTAAAAGGATTTCCACTAAGTTCATTACTGAAAAATGGATTACAACTTCTCCCTTTTGTAGGTTCAAAAAGACAACCTTCCTTTTTCCCAAAGGCTCAAGGATTACCTTAACCACTCTCTTTTCACAAGCTCAATGAGTAAACCTACACCTTCCTTTTTTCAAGCTGAGGAAAGTGACCTCTACAAGTGCTCTTTTTTTTGACTGAAAGAGCAAACCTTACTTAACTTCTTTTTTAGTTCAAGAAGCAAACCTTAGACTACCCAAACCTCAATTTATAAGTTTGGCACTCTAGGGAACTCTCCCTTTACAAATATAGGAATTAGTTAACAAGATGGTTTTCTAATGCCTCTATAAAAGCTGAACAACTCTCTTTTGCTTTTTGAAGGAAATTTCTTGAAACAATGGATGTGGAGATTGAATCTTTGTCTCTTCCCTTCTTTTTTCTCTTTTGAAACTTGGAAATTAGTAAACTTTTTGATATGGAATTTTAATTGTCTCTTCTTTCAGTTATTAGCTATTCCTTATATAGATTTTTGAAGTTTTTGGCTGTTGAAGTTGATTTTCCAATGTTCTTCTTGTTGGCAGATACAGAAATTCAACTATTGGAGCTTGCCAAATTTGAAGCCTATCGATACTTTCTTCTTTATATCAATACCTTTAAGAGAAATCCTACACAAGAAGAAACAACTGTATCGATACTTATCTTAACAGTATCGTATCAAACCAAAGTGTAAAGCTTTTGTTTCATGATCATGGGTATTGATATATTGTTAGTCTTGTCAATGTTCCAAACATTTTGTATGGATACACATTCAAATAGTATTGATACTATTATGAATAAATAACATATAATCAGCATAGAAAGATGGATTAATTCAAGTTCAAATATGCAGTTGTAAATTCTAGCTTTAAGATCATGCAAATATGACTTTATCACATATTAAGCATTAGTATATAAGATTCAAACAATCAACTTTGTCATGCTTATTAAAATTACATACTTATTAAATTCTTTGAGAAGTCATATCAAAATCTTAATGTATTTCAATGTCAAGATTTCCCTTTTTCTCTACTTTTGGATCCTTATTAGTATGAAGTCAGGGTGTTTAGTATTTTCAGGTAAGGTTGTTCTTGGGCTCTATATAAAGACCTTTTAGATTTTGTTCTTGGGATATTTGCTTAAATAAAATTCCTAATTTTGCCTATCAAAAAAAAATAGGCTTAGTCTTTTAGCTTTTTTGTAGTAGTTATCACTATCTCTTCAATGGAAAAATATACTTTTTAATAGTAAAACTAATAAAATTCAATTAGGTCAAATTAATGTTAGGGTGTTTACCATTTATATTTTAAAAATATAATTTAGGTAAATATTATTGAATGATATACAATACAATTTTTATATACTATTATATTTTGTGATCCCTTCAAAAAATTATTATACTCTTTTGAAAGTCTGGCTAAAAAGTCGAAAGCACAAAAATTCAAATTCAATCAAAAGGAGAGAGAGAAAAAGAGAGATGATGCAAATATCTATCATATCCACTTGTAGAGAGTTAGTGGGTTTAGGTCTCTATTCTAAATTTTGAATTTTGATAGGTTATGTTATGCATGTAACTTAAAATTATTTGACAATAAATGAAAAGATTCAACTTAAATATAAAATCACAAAGAACTCAATATTTAATAAAAGTGGTGAGATACTTTACTTTAATAGGCCTCATCATGTGTAGGAAGAGTCATGAAAACTTACTGTTGATGTCAAGGAAGGTTCTTGGGTTAATTTGGTATGAGTTTGGCAGAGTTTCTTTTGGGATTAGTTTTCCTTGTCTTTGTATCTGAGGATTTGAGTGGTATTTATAGATCGAGATGGGAGTCGGGATGACGTGGAGAAGAAGAGTCGATCCTACTGGACTGTAGTCCAATAAGAACGATCTGAACTGCCAACCTGTAATACAGGTTGGCGAGGTCGATGGGGTTAAATTTCCCGCCAAAACCCTTTGTTGTGCATCGAGTTCCGAGGTAATGATGAAGCTTGTCATAACGATTTTGCCCTAAAATCGACCGCTTGACGATTTTGAAAACATTTAAAACAGGGTGTCGCCGCCAATCTTTTTTGACTATGTGTGATTGGTCGCTTAAAAATATTTATCTTTTTAACAAAATCTCAAAATTAATTAAGTTTTATTAAAAAGATAATTTTTGGTCTGCGAAAACAAAATCAAATCCGGGAGTACGGTTACGCGTAGGGAAGGATTAGCACCCCCACGTCGCCCGTTAAAAAACGGTACCATCTTAA
This sequence comes from Heritiera fomes, assembly GCA_032173925.1. Classification (NCBI taxonomy): domain Eukaryota; kingdom Viridiplantae; phylum Streptophyta; class Magnoliopsida; order Malvales; family Malvaceae; genus Heritiera; species Heritiera fomes. The sequence continues at coordinate 6,670,242 of JAPDPM010000005.1, read as the reverse complement.
TCATATATTATCCTTTTGTTTCAATAAAATGGTCTTAATTTAATATTTAAAAATAATTTCTATCTTTATTACAATCCATTTTATTCTTTTTATTCAAAGTCATTTTTTATTTGTAAAAATCATTTTGTTTTATTTTAAAAAGTTAAATTTTATTTTTCAAAAGTGAATGTGAACCTTTTTATATTGAATAATTAAACCAAATACTCCAATACTTTTGGTAATATTTGAAGTAATTTTCCTCACCTAGAGATTTCTTAAGAATCACTACTTGTGACTTCTATAGAATCTCATCCTCGGAAGATTCACATTTTTTGTATAATTGAATAAAAATTATTATATATATTTTAAAAAATCTCATTTTTGAAAATAAGCATAAACCCCCTTTTATTGAAAAATTAAATCAAATACTCCAATACTTATGGTAATATTTGAAATAATTTTCCTCACCTAGAGATTTCTTAAGAATTACTACTTGTGACTTCTATAGAATCTCATCCTCGGTAGGACTCACGTTATTTGTATAATTAATTAAAAATTATCATATATATATTTATATTTATATAAAATCACATTTTTTTAAAAAATAAGCATGAACCCTTTTTATTGAAAAATTAAATCAAATACTTCAATACTTTTGGTAATATTTGAAATAACTTTCCTCACCTAGAGATTTCTTAAGAATCACTACTTGTGACTTCTATAGAATCTCATCCTCGGTAGATTCACACTTGCTTCAAAACTTATCATGAATGTATATAATGCAAACAGATAATCATATAATGCACATGAGACTTTTATTTTTTTGGTAACATATTTATTATTTTTTTAAAATATTATTTGTTTTTATTTTAAAAATTAAAAGCTCATGTATTGAAAAATCACACTAAATATTCCAATACTTTTAGTAACATTTAGTAGACTCTTCTCACCTAGGGATCGGTTAGGAATCACTACTTGTGACTTCCGTAACATCCCGTCATCAAAAAAATTGTTTAGTTAAATTTTAATTTTATTATTAATTAAAAAAAACTTATTGTTTTAATTTTTAACAAAAATTTAAATTATTGAAAAATCATACTAAATATCCCAATACTCTGGTAATATTTAGTAGACTCCTCTCACCTAGGGATTAGTTAAGAATCACTACTTGTAACTTTTGTAACATCCCATCATCGGAAATTTATTTACTTCTAAAAAGTAATTAGTTTTCACAAAGAAATAAATAATTTGATTTGCAAATACATTTGAACAAACATATATCTTTAAATTTAAGTTTTTTTTAATATTAAGGAATAACTAAAAATAAATAAATAAATATATGAACAAACAAATAAAAAAAACTAACTAAAAAAACAAAGAGGATACCAGAATTTGGGCTCAAAACCCAATTAAAGAAAGTCCCAAGACTGTTGTTGGGCCTTCAGAATGGGTCAAAGTTGATTGGGCCTAGATGTGGGAGTCAAGCCTGAAGTAAGTGGGTTGGTGCAGAGGCGGGTAGCGGACTGGGTGCTCGGGTCGTGGAGCAGGGTCGGCTGGCTAGCACACGGGTCGCCTCCTTCGCAGGTCAAGTGTGCGGACCCGGGTTGGATCCGGGTCCACGCGCGGATCCTTTCATTTAAAAATAATAAAAAAATAATAAAAACCCTTTTTTTATCTCTTCATTCCTTCTTTCTTTTTACCAAAAAATTTCAAAGCCTTTCAAGGCTCTCGGCTAGGTGATTTTCGGCCACCGCTGGGATCACTGTTGGCCGACGTCATCGGTGGGCAAATACCCAAAAGCTCCCCACTTTCCTATGCTTCTCTACCTTCTTAACCCGAATCTAGCCACCGTTTCACCCAAATCCTACTCTAACTACCTAGATCTAGCCTAGACCGAAACCACCTTCCCCTTTTTTTATTCTTATTTTTCGTGCAGGTTACTGGTTTTGTGTTTTGTCTTTCGTTTGTTTTGTTTTTTTTGGTAGGTTTCAAATATATGGGTTTCGGAGTTCACATTTTTTATTTGGGTTCCTGTTGTGGATGTGCATGGTTTTGGTGGTGGCTTGGTTGGTGGGGGGGGTGATTAGGTTGTGGAAATGGTGTCTATGGGTTAGTCAACCTCAGGTTGAGGCTTTTGGGTTTTGGTTTGGTTGTGGGTTGAGTGTAAGTCTATGGTGTTTTCGGGTTTTAGGCAGTGGTTGTCGTTGGTGGTTGCCGGTTGTTGATGGGTGAAGCATAGGCAATAGTAGGGTGAGGACAGCCTCGAGAGAAAGACTGGCAAGAGCTGATGGACAGCCTGAGGGGATGGGTTGGAGGGGTTTTGGGTAGGAAGGTTATGGTTTCTATCTGTGGTGGTTTTGGTTGCCTCGGGTGGTGCAGGCCGGCCTGGTTCTGTCGAAAATAGTGATGGTGGTTGAAGGTGGTTCATGGTGGCTGTTGGTTTAGGGTTGGGTTTTGTGGTGAATCGTAGGCAGAGGATGATGCTATGGTGGTTTTTGGTGAGCCGAGGATCCGTTCCTTTAGGCCAAGAATGGTGGGTTTTTGTAGGAGACTTTGGTATGGGGTTTCTGCTGTGATGGGATGGAGTAGGCATAGTAGGTGGCTAGCTGAATGGTGGCCTGCAGTTATGGAGAATAACACCCCATTAAATGCTGATTGACTATTGATGGGATAAAATAAACAAATAAATAAAATGTAAATAATATAATATATAATATATATACATGAATGAAAATAATAATTAAAAAAATAAATAATAATAAGTATTAAATTTATCAAATAATTTATAAATTCGGACAAAATTAGGTGTCTACAGCTGCCCCTCTTTGCACATTATTGAGAATCAGAAATAAGGCAAAGACAATAGACAACAATTTTGTCCGGCCTATGATCTACTTCTTTAGTTTTTGTTTTTGTTGCTTATTCTTGTTCGTTTTTCATTTTTTTGAAAAAGTGCTCCTCCTACAATAAAGGCATCGAAACTTTAAAATCTTTCCTGAAATAAGTTCAGCTTACGACAGAGGCATTGAAACTTTAAATTCTTTCCTGAAATGTGCTTCTCTTACAACAAAAGCAATGAAATTTTAAATTCCTTCCTGAAAAATGTTCCTCTTGCAACCGAGGCATTGAAACTTTAAATTCTTTCTTGAAATGTGCTCCTCTTGCAACAAAGACATTGAAACTTTAAATTCCTTCCTGAAATGTGCTTCTCTTACAACAAAGGCCTTGAAACTTTAAATTTCTTCCTGAAATGTGCTCCTCTTACTATAGAGGCCTTGAAACTGTAAATTGTTTTTTGAAATGTACTCCTCTTGCAGCAGAGGCAATGAAACTTTAAATTTTTTTCCTGAAATGTGCTCCTTTTGTAGCAGAGGCAATGAAACTTTAAATTTTTTTTCTGGAATGTGCTCCTCTTGCAGCAAAGGCAATGAAACTATAAAATATTTTTCTGAAAAAGCTCCTCTTGCAACAAAGGCAATGAAACTTTAGATTTTTTTTCCCGAAATGTGCTCCTCTTGCAGCAGAGGCGATGAAACTTTAAATTTTGATTTGGAGATTCACACCCAAAGATTTGATTCGGAGATTCACATCCAAAATTTTAACTTGGAGATTCACACCCAAAAATTGAAATTTTGATTTGGAGATTCACACCCAAAGATTTGATTCGGAGATTCACATCCAAATATTCATATCGAGAATGCACATCTGAAGGTTTGATTTGGAGATTCACACCCAAATATTCAGATATTTGCATTTGAAAATTTATTTGGAGATTCACATCCAAAAAGTTTGATTTGGAGATTTGCATCCAAAGATTCAGAGATTCTCACCTAAAATTTTCTGAAATTTTGAGTTGGAGTTTCACATCCAAATTCATGTCAGAGATTCGCATTCGAAATTTCAAAGATTCTCACCTGAAATTTTGAGTTTTTTGACTTGGAATTTCACATCCAAATTCATGTTAGAAATTCACATCTGAAATTTCAAAGATTCTCACCTGAAATTTTGATTTTTTTTTTGTTGAGTTGGAGTTTCACATCCAAATATTCACTTTAGAGATTCGCATCGAAAATTTCAGAGATTCTCACATGAAATTTTGAGTTGGAGTTTCACATCCAAATATTCATGTTAGAGATTCGCATCCGAAATTTCAGAGATTCTCACCTGAAATTTCGAGTTGGAGTTTCACATGCAAATATTCAGAAATTGACATTTGAAATTTTGATTTGGAGATTCACATCCTAAAATTTGATTCGGAAATTCATACCTAAAATTTTAACTTGGAGATTCACATACAAAAATCTAGCTTGAAGATTCACGCCCAAATATTTGATTCGGAGATTCACATCCGAAGATTTAGCTTGGAGATTCACACCCAAAGATTGAAATTTTGATTTGGAGATTTACACCCAAAGATTTGATTCGGAGATTCACATCCAAAAATTTAACTTGAAGATTCACACCCAAATATTTGATTCGGAGAGTCACATTCGAAAATTTAGCTTGGAGATTCACACCCAAAGGTTTGATTCGGAGATTCACATCCAAAAATTTTTATTTAAGAATTCAGAGATTCACACCTAAAATTTTGATTTGGAGATTCACATCCAAAAATCTAACTTAGAGATTGACATTTGAAATTTTGTTCGAAAATCCTCATCTCAATGCCAGCTAAACTTAATTGTCTCATCGAATGCCGACTTTACTAGGCTTATCCTCACAATGGTTTTAGCTACATTAGGCTTAAAATCTTATCTCAAGCTCACGAACATTTTTTTTAGAGAATAATCTTCCTTCAAATTCGGAATTCCCACTTTCTAAAAATTTAAAATCAAGAATCATTGACTTGTGCATTTATCTTAAAAGCTCTCAACTTTTCATTTCAAGTATTCTTCAAATATTCCCAATGTGAAAACTCTCTTCATTGTTTTTCATCTTCTCAAATATTCTACTTACCTTTTCTCATTTTTTTTCTTCTTCTTTATTTGACTTTCTCACTTTCCAAAAGCTTTTTTTTTTGCCTTTTCTTTTATGTGTTTAAAATAAATCTCTCTTCTTTTCAAACTATATTTTCATTACCTTATTATTTTCAACAAGAAATTTCTTTTTATCTCTTCCATCTTTCTTTTTTTTTAACTTTTTCTCATTTTTCCTTTTCTTTTGCAATTTTCCTTTTCAATTCACAAAACTCCTATCTTCACTTTTTTTCAATGTTTGGCAGATGCAATGATCACTAATGCAAATGCAATATCAACAATGCCAATGCAAATTTCTTTATCAATGATGTTAATGAATAGCCAACTTTTATGATGCAAATGTAGACATATTATACCATGATGCAAATGCAAATGACTTCTATAAACATGCAAATATGAATGTTTCGTGAAAATATGCATTGTAAGGATGTAAATGCAATTATCCAAAACTTTCTTTTGATTTTCTCTTCTTGTTGACCAAAACTTTTTCATTTCGAATTTCTCATTTATCTTACCCTAAAACATTTGTCTCATCATTTGAAGCCATTGTTTATTTGTGCAACAAAGGTTGCCCCAAGACAATTATCACATTTTCATTTACTATTACATTTTGAAACACCATAAGAATTCATTTTACAATCAAAATTTTCCCTAACAAGAATTGCCCTAAAATGGCACAAGAAATTCTTTGCCCCACAATAATTATCAAATCATTTTTGTTTTCTTTTTGAAACACCATTAAAACTTCCTTAATCACAGTTGCCCCAAAATGGCATAAAAAAAAAATCCTTGTCCCATAATAATTTTTGAATTCTCTCCTATTTTTGCTTGAAACACTGTCAAAATTTGATTAGCAATAGAAATTTTTTCAAACAAAATTGCCCTAAGCATCCTTCCCATTTTCATATTCAAAAGATAAATGGTTTTCATTTTTGAAAATGTTTATCTAGCCAAAACTTTTTAATTTTACAAGATTGCCCCCACACAACAATGATCAAAGAAAGTTAAACACAAATACAACAAAGAATTATGACATTTGAGTTTCTTGAAGATTGGTGATCACTATTTAGGTGGATGTGGAGGGGATAGTAATTTATTCTTATCAAATGGATCAGGTGGTTTTCTATAAAACCCGAATTTTATTATACTATATACCATATTTGTACATGATTGATAGTGGAAATAAATTCTTTTAGTGAAATTAAAGAATCATTGAATGTGAATTTTCACTTTTCATTTTAAGTTATGATTTACAATATGATGTACAAAAGAAAGAAAAACAAAAATCAAATTGTAACAGGAAATAGATGGGATTTAATTTGGGCGAAGAGGTTGAAGATAGTACTTGTGGTATGAAAGCATTGAATGATATGAGAATAAATGTGAAGAATTAAGGCTAGAAATGAAATGAAAAGTGTAAAAGGGGAATAAATGTTGTTGGACTGTCACAGCCTGTGACCCTATTTTTTTCCTTATTCTATACATCTTGTATGGTTGGGCTGTCTGTGATACTTTACTTTTCCTTTACATCTAAACAATTTCATATTAAATTATAATACGAATTACATCTCCTATCTTACTTCATAAGAAACTAGTAGTGTGAATATGTCTAAAAACAGAAAATAAATGATCATAGCTTATTAAATAAATCGACCTGTCGCATCGTCCCCAAATGCGCAGTCGAAAATCCTTTTACTGCTAGACTCTAGGTCTTCGAAAACCTGAAATGTTAAAATTAAGGAGTGAGCAAACCACGGCTCAGTAAGAGAATTATATGCATACTTGATATTCAGCTTTCTATATGCTGAAAATCTTTTTCATTTTTCCTATGGGCTCTAGGCTCGCATATAGGAAAGATACTACAGTCGGCTAGGGATCCGGATGGAGTAACGTAGGTATTTTGAAATACCTATCTTGTCCCGGAACCTAGAAGCAACTGTAGAGAGTAATAAATTTCTTTTCGTTTGAAATTTATATCCTTTTACCTTTTCATTTCATATCATTTCCATATTCTTTTCAAAATAATGCTTTTATAAAATAAAGCATTTAAATAAAGTAACTAATATTCATATATTCTTTGAAAAGAATATTAGTTAAATCATCATCATTCTCATTTAAACTCTTTTCATATTTTACTGTACAATCATAATCAGTATAGTACTTTAAAATAGCAAAATAAGCTATTAAACCCCTTTTTTTATAACATATAAATCATTTAAATCTAATATTCAATTTAAAAATTAAAATAAAAATATTAGATTTAATTTCATCCTTTTTCCTTCTAAACCATATCACATGTTCATATTACATATCATTTGAAAATCATCTCGTAGTACTAAAATCAGTACTGAAATAAGCATTTTATAAAAATGCTATAAATCATTTCATTTTACATATCACATATCATGTAAAACATTTACATTTCACATATCACATATCATATAAAACATTTTTACATATGGAGACCTAGGCACACACGCCCAGCCCGTCCACTGGGTCGTTACTCATATCATGCTATAGACCTCGAAAGGTATAAAATCATCATGTCAGATCTATGGCCATAGTCTATAATTGTCCTCGACGGATCACTGATCAGGTGTCGGCCGAGACTACATATCACATATCACATATTACATATTACATGTCACATATCACATATCAGCATGATAGGATGCCAACTAGTCTCAAAAGAGTATTTTTCATCATCAGAAAACCTTTATGAAATTTATAAAAATAATAATTTCATAATTAAAACCATAAAGGTTATATAATAAATCAAGTGAATATTTAAGAAAATATTTGTAAAATATTCACTTTATCCCTTTTTCATCTTTCATTTCATATTACGTATAATTCATATATCGAGAGAATATTTAGAAAACTTTTATAAAATACTCTCTTTATCCCTTTTTCATTTTCCATTTCATATCACTTATAATTCATATAGCGAGATAATTTTCGGTGATCTCATTATCACCAATTTCGAAAACATGAATATTTTAAAATGAATTTCGTTATATTCATGTTTTATGAAAAATAATCATTTTCTCTATTTTCGTGGTTGGAAATTGTTTCTTGTGAAATAAAATCATTTATTATGATTTTATGAAATTTTCTAGAATTTTTTTTCGATAATTTTCGATAATTTTTCGGCAGTATAACGGCTGCCGATTGGCTAGCCTCCTGCACGGAAAATACAGTTTATAATTTCCAGCCAGTACTTCATTCTAAATTTCCAACCAATCATTCATCATAATAATTTCATAAAATATTTCCATAAAATATTTCGAAATTAAAACATGCAGACTGAATATCCTTACAGTGCTGCACATGCATCCCTTACCTGTTTTGGGTCGACGATCGCCTCGTTCGTCACGCCCATGTTCACCTCGCTCGATTCCATCGGCTCAGTCATCGAGGGAATTTTCTGGAATTAAAATTCTAAAATTTAGAATTTTTTCATAATTATTTAAATAATAAATTATTTAAATAATTTAGCATTTTTCGAGATTTCTTACTGATTCTCGTAATTCCCAGGTTTCCGAATTCTTGGGATTTCCCGTAATTTCCGAAATTCTCTTTTTCTTCCTCTCTTTTTCTTCTTTTCCTCTTTTCTTCCTTTCTCTTTCTTTTCGTTTTCTTTTTCTTTTTTCTTTTTCCTTTTTCCTCTTCCTTTCCCGTCAGATCGGTTTAGCTTCCTTCCTCGCCGGTTCCTCGTCGGTGGCCGGTTCTCCGACGGTTCAGGCGCCCTTCAGCTGGCCGATGGCACGGCGAGTCCGCTGGTGGTCTCCGTTCGGCCTGGATCGGCGGCACGGCGACGGATCGAGTTGATTTTCCTTCGATTTCTTCCGCCTCTTAGCCGTCCCTCCTCTGCCGTTCACCGCGCCTCGGGTGGCCTCCATACTCTTCCTCTCCCTCCGGCGAAGCTTCGGTGGCAGTGGTGATGGCCAATTCCGCCAACACCGCCAGATCCCCTTTCCTTTTTTTCCTCTCGACTTCCATCAGTTTCTACCTCTTTTCCGTTCGTTTCACTTCATCTTTCCGTCACCGGCCTCCTCGCTTCACTTCGCCGGCATCGTCTCCTCCTTTCCTCTCTCTCCTCATCGCCGGCGGCGGCAGCTCTGCTGCCGATGGCCTCTGGCTGGGAAGGGATCGGGCTCTATCCCGATTCCTTCCTATTTTTTTTGTTTTAATTTTATTATATACATATTATACTATATATATTATACTATATATAATTTTATATATAGTATAGTACTATATATATATGTATTATATACAAATATAGGTATATATATTATATATTACAAATATATATATCTAATATATATTATGTATACATATATACTTTAAAATAGAATAACATTTATATATATATATATATATATATATATATATATAATGAAATAATACAATATATATTGTATGTACAATATATATATATATTTTCTTTCTCATTTTCTTATTTAATTTGGATTTCCATTTATCCAAATTAATTTCCTCCATATAATTTATCAATTCCTTTACTTCATTATTTACGGAATTTCCAACAATATTCCATCTTGTAAATAATTCCTTTATTTACTTTAATTTATCTTTCGCATTTAAAATTAAATTTTCGAATAAGTAATATAAAAATTCAAAAATTTGCGGTTATCACATGGACAAATGAAGAAAAAATGAGACAAAAGTCAAAAATAACTGGCTGGAGGTGGCGTGGACTAGAGAGGAAAGAGAAGAGAAGAGAAAAATTGTCAAACGGACTGCAGCTAGAGGCTTTACCACCGTTCCTTTTTTGCTGCAGTTTTCTTCGGTTTTTAATGCATAAAATGATGAAAGAAAATGGGATAAGAGCAGGTGGTAGATTTTGAGAGGATTTAAGTGGTTATATAAGAAGGAATTCATGGGAATTATGCAACATTCTTCTTCAAGAAAAACCCTCTGATGCTTCTCGTCCAGCATATGTACTGCAAACTCTAAGTCTTGGTTCTTCCATTCCTCACGTACATGAGCCAGGAAAACTTCATTCTTAGTTAGCCAAGCCTTTCCTCCATTGTTGAAAAGCTAAGGAATAAGCAAAGTAAAGCTAAGTGAGGCAAGAAAGCACTCTGTTTTGGAAGTGCAACTTAGTTAAGGTGAGTTCCATATTTTTATGGTTCTCTTGATATAGCCTGGTTTTAGTTAAATATTGTTGAATATATAAGAAATTAGATGGAAAATAATCAAGAATGAATAAGAAACACGAGGGGCAAACAGAATTTCTTAACTGCTTGCCAAATAGGCGAGCAAGAGGAACTCGCCCAAAGGTTGAGGCGAGCTCAAGAGTTGCATGAGTTGGCGGCATATGAGTTCGCCAAACTCTTTGGATAATTGATGATAGTTAAAGAAAAGGGCGAGGATCAAGAATCGCCCCAAAAGATGAGAATGACAACTAATTGTGATCGCCCATGTGGAAATGTTAGTGATCGCCAATGAGGCGAGTAGGTAATAAAGAACTCGCCAAAGTTGTTGTTCAAGTGGGGCGAAATCCCACATTTAAGCCAATAAAGGCTTGGCGAGTTGAATGTTGGGCGAACTCCCAAAAATGATAGTGGCGAGTTATGGCGGGCGAGCTCCCACTTGTAAGCCATTTGATGAATGGCGAACTCAGTTGAGCGAGTTAGTAAGAACTCTTATAGGTGAGTTGTTTGATTATTAAGTCTAGCCAAATGTTGAAAATATTGGAAAAGGAAATATTAATAGAATTTATAAATTAATTGCAGCCGAGAATTGGGAATTGCTATTGGCGAGCAGGAAGCAAGGCGAAGCAAGGCTTCGTAATATCAGGTAAGGAAGTAGTATGTGAAGTGAATGCATGTCCTGTGGAGTTAAAAGTGTATGAAAATTATTAAGAAATTAGTTTGATTTCTGACATGCATTGGTTTGATAATCGTTCTGACTTGGGCGAGCTATAAAGATAGCCGACCCTGTGTTATTTGTTGGGTGAACTGGTTAGGGCGGGCGAGCCAAACCCTTCTTATGAGATATTGGGCTAGTGTCCTTGTTTTAAAGAGAAATCCGGGCAAGCCAAAGTAGGCAAACCCTTTTTAATGTTGTTTGGGGCGGGCGACCCCTGTTTTAAATAAAAGGCGGGCGAGCCAAGTTGGGCGAACCCCTTTATATTCTTTTGGGCGAGCCGCTATGGGCGAGCCAGGTTGCTTTGTTTTGAAAAGCTAAGTGGTGGGCGAATACTAGTTCGTCGCCTTGTCGAGTTAACCATGGGCGAGCCGTGATGGGCGAGCTAAGCATTGCGAACAGGTTTAAAGTTCATTTTCTCATACGAAAAATGAACTAATTTTTATATTTTTGAAAATATAAAATATGTTTTAATGTAATGAGCGAGTTGACCTCAATGGGCTTGTAACCAGGGAATTGTCGCATTTAGGCAAACTGACCATGGCAATGCCAGAGAGGGCGAACTGGTTATGGGCGAGCCAATTTTACTTGTTTTTAAAAGTAAAAGTGGGCGGGCGAACATTAGTTCACTGCTATGGGTGAGTTGCCATGGGTGAGATGACCGTGGGCGACCAGATTTTAAATGTTGAGACTTCGGCTGTTTTCAAGGAGTTTTGTAAACAGAAAGCCTAAAATATTTTGGAAATCAAATCATTTTGAGAAAATGATAATTATGGATTGAGATAATTCCATAAGGGTTTTCATGAGATATAACTTGATTTTGAAACGTTAGGCCTTAAGTTCATGCATTTCAATTCATATAAATTGCGTGACCCACCTGGGGCGATGGCTCGAGTCAATAGACCAACGAGTGCATTTTTGGGCCTCACAAGGTTGATAGACTTGCCAAGTCTTCAGCGGTCTTGAGGTCACTTGGCAAGTGGACCCGAGGACCACCTATAGATTATGGCCATAGATCTAGTTGAGATAGCCGTGAGGGGCGATGGCATACTGGTGCACCCCAAAAGCAGACGACTTGTGTTTCCTGCATGATTAAATTGTTGCTTAGTCTCAATTATATGATTTTTGTTTACTGAAAGGATCTATTGAATCCTGTTTAATGTTAAATACATTCATTGTTTTCCTAATGGGTTTGATCGTTAGGATAATTATGTTGTTTTGGGGATATAGTATTTATCTTTATAAAGCAGCATACACCTTCCTTACTGAGCACGTTGTAGCTCACTCCTTATTTTCCACTCCACAGATTTGTTGAGTTAGGACTAAGAGAATTACCTTCCAGAGATTCGATATCAAAGGTATGTTGTATTTCTTTTATATATTCAGCAAAATTGTACAGTACTACTTTTAATAGAAGGGAATGTGTATACATCTTAAGGAATCAATTTAATAATTCATATTTCCATATTAGAACGAGGAATAAGAGTACTAATTCTTATTAAAGTGTAGAGAGTTGTTAAGCATCACAGACAGCCCAACCGATAAGTAAATGTGAATTATAAGTAAATATTATGATATATTGTGGATTTGGGATGTTACATTTTCACACATCAATGTTTTGGTTTTGCAAGAAAGGCTTACAACTTGGTAGAAAAAGAGATGAATGTTCCTTCATCTAGGCTCACAAATAAAACACAAGTTTTTCAAAAAAGAAAGGATTTCTTGCAAATCATGGTTTTGCAAAAAGGTTTATCTTGAAATGTAGACAAAATTTGACACTCTTAATTTTCAAATTATGTATTTTGATAGTTGTCAAGACTAGCCATAATGGGCTCAAGCTTTTGCTGAGTTATTTGGGAATGGAGAGAAGGTTCAAAATTTTATATCAATCCCTTTAATGGATCATCAAAATGGCCATTCTTAATTCTCTTAAGAGTCTTGGATGCTCAAGGGTCTCATTGAAATTATTTCACAATGTCACTTCTTGTTTGACCTTGCCAACACCATGAATGACCTCACAAATATTTTCGTTTTGGCTCTAGACTGCCCCTTTTTTTGGGGCTTTCACCCTAAAGCCTCATTCATATTTTTTTCTTTTTTTTTTTGTGATTGTTACATCACGCACTTAAGAATTCAAAATTCATTCAAATTTGGTTGTGAAGATTCTTGAAGGATAATCTTGGTTGAGAAATGCGCTAAGTGTCTCATTGGTTATGATAATTCATCAAGGAAAAATCTCTCCTGTTTAAGTATCCACGTTTGATCGAAATGGACTTTTGAAGGTATGTAATGTAGGCCCGGGGTTTGGGGTTTTGAAAGAATAGATAATAAGGCCCAAAAATGTGTTTAAGGGTGATCAAATCAATGATCATTTAATATGATGTGAAGACTTATCCAATTCATTTGTCCTCTTATTTCTTATTTTGCCACTCCTTCATTTCATCTTCTCTCTTTTTTTCTTTTCCTTTCTTGCAATTTCTTTTTCCTTCATTTTTTTTTTGCATTTTTTTCACTTTAAAGAGAGTGACATCAAAATTTTGTAAAGCTAATTCATCTCACATTTGCCCCTCAACATTATAAACGTTTTTCACCTAGAATTGGGGCTGTCTATTCATACTCTTGGGAAAGGTCTTTTTCTATATGTGCCCCCCAATGTGTAGAGTGATCCTTGGTTAAGGTTTGCTTAGAAAGAATTTATAAGGCTCACAGAGGGTAGCAAATGGATAAATTTCAGATTTGTGAAAAGGATGATGAAAGATGGCCATTTGTCATTTCAAACACGGTCACTTAAATTGACGAAAATTTTCTTGAATCAAAAGGGTCAAACTTTTTGTCCTTTTTTTTTCTGAATTGAATTTCTTGGATATTTTCATATTTTGGTATCTTCTTTTTCTCTCTCTTTTTTTTTTGTTTGGAATTGTTCGAATATCTTGAGTGCATGATGTCACAATCAATTTTTCATTTTTCTTTCTTTCTTTTTTTTTTGCTTCTTTTTTTTTACAACTCATGTGGCAACCAAACATTGCTACACGATGCTCCATTTGACTTCTCTAATATGGTAAATGCCCACAAACAAGTGGAAACTGTTGGAATTGGCTTATTCAGCTATAGATTGCTCATGGTGTTTTTACCAAGAGAGGAAAGAAGGTATTGCATTATTTGGGCAAGTTAAGGGTGTAGTACTTCATCCTCCTCAATTTTGGTTTATGTCACAAGAATAAATCAAAGATTAAGAAATGGGCTAAGGAATTTCATGGTTTATGGTTTTTGAAAGAAATTTGGGTATTTTTGACAAGTATGAATATCTAACATAGTTTTGACACATATCAAATTACCAAAATTCAAATTTAAAAGAGTGTCATGCTTGATTATTCAAGGAATCCAAAAAAATATTTTATCAAATTGATCGTTTCATTATTCATTGCATAGGTAAAGGTCATTACACTTTAATGGCATATTGTGATCATGTGAAAATGGATCATGAAGTTTGCACTTATCCTCCTCAAATGCATGAAAGCTTTTTATGTGATATGAGCACGAAACTGATTGGAGGAAATACTTTATAAGATGAACATTTCCTAATAATGATCACCAATTTTCTAAGATTCTTTCCACTTTATTATGAACAAATTTTCTTTTTTGTCATTTTGTTAAACTTCCTTGACCATTTGGTTATGTGAGGCTTTACTTAAAGCAAACCTCTTTGATTTTTAAAACAATTTTCTTTTAAAAATAATAATAAATTAATAAATAAATAAAAAATCAATGTCACTTATTCATGCTAGACACTACTTTTCCTAAAATAAAAATATACATGAAATTCTATTCGTCCTAATATACCATAAAGAATGAAAGAATATATAAACATGATTTCTCAAAGACTTCCACTATCAATTTATAAGAATCATGACCTAACAAAGTAACATATACAAAAATTCAAGTTGAAACTTATCTCTTGTTTGACAACTTCACCCGTTAACTTGGAAAATCTGATCTGAAACATGTGAAAATGAGTTAGAAAATAAAAGAATCATCTTGTGCCCCTGCCAAAAATGTTCCAAAAAGTATCCTTTTTCATAAAAATCAGAAAGAATTTCTTCCACCTTGAAATGCGATGTGAATGCATGAGATATGAAACAATGGAATGGAATACAGCGAATGTTCGTATGAAATGTAGCGTGTGCCCATTGCAAATATGATGAAGATCTGACCTTCTTTTTTTTAACTTAACTTGCAAAATGATAAAATAAACATTACATGTTAATGAATGTATGGACACCATGTATGCGATGATGACAAATGAACTAGATGACATGAAGTAAAAATGATGTGAAATGCAAAAATGTTTAAGAAAACTGGGTTTCTGTATAAACAACGCCTAAACAATAACAAATTTTTTTATGAATGTACATGCTAATAGGAAAAAAAGACAGATATAACTCTTAACTAAACCTAAAAATTCTTCTTTTTTTTTCTTAAAATATTTTTTCTCTTTTTTCACCATACATTTTTTCTTTATTTTCCTTTTACCTGACCATTTGCACATAACCATTTTCACATTTCCTTCGAAACTTTTATTGTACAGAAAAATTTATTTCTTTTGCATTCTTTGTCAATATCAAATTATTTTTGAAATTATACACCAAACAAATTCAAGGAAAACAAATTCAAGGAAGGTTATGGTTTCTATCTGTGGTGGTTTTGGTTGCCTCGGGTGGTACGGGCCGGCCTGGTTCTATCGAAAATAGTGATGGTGGTTAAAGGTGGTTCATGGTGGTTGTTGGTTTAGGGTTGGGTTTTGTGGTGAATGGTAGGCAAAGGATGATGTTGTGGTGGTTTTTGGTGAGCCAAGGATCCGTTCCTTTAGGCCAAGAATGGTGAATTTTTGTAGGAGGGACTGGTATGGGGTTTCTGCTGTGATGGGATGGAGTAGGCATAGTAGGTGGCTGGCTGAATGGTGGCCGGTGTTTATGGAAAATAACACTCTATTAAATGCTGATTGACTATTGATGGGATAAAATAAACAAATAAATAAAATGTAAATAAAATGTAAATAATATAATATATAATATATATATACATGAATGAAAAAAAAATTAAAAAAGTTAAATAATAATAAGTATTAAATTTATCAAAATAATTGATAAATTTGGACAAAATTAAGTGTTTACAAAGCTGAGCTTCAGTCAACGTATCAGGTGCTGGCCTAAACATTCGGTAACTTTCTGGGTTAGCGTGTCAGGCACTGACCCTGAAGCCCCTTACCGAGGTTAACATAACGTTGTGTTAACTACGACCACGTCGCCTCTTGACAGTCTTCGGGGGTTTGACCAAGGTGAAAGACTGAGTTGTCCTTAATGGTGGATTATCCCTCATCACTTACCATATGACGAACCTGGAACGGGTAAGAGATTGTGATTCCATGTTAAATATTTAATTTAAAATCAATGGACAATATATATGTTTAAGAACTCATCTTGAATGTGAAAATGCAAAATGTTAGATGTTGACTCAAATTCTATTGGGAATCAATTTGGATTCTAATAAAATTCTATTGGTTAGAGAATTACTTGGTGGTTAAGTTTATTTAAAGATAAATAATCTTAATAGATTAGATTCCTTAGTGAATAGGAATTCTTATTGATCAAGTAATTTGGCTCTATAAATATAGAGTTGGTCTTAACCTTTAGTAAGAAATTGAAAGAGAGATGTAATCACTATGTAATCTCTGTATGAGAGATGAGTTTGTAGGGATTTGGGAAAGAGTTAGAGAAAACACCGTGTTGCATGAGAATTTCATGGGTTAAACACTATGGAGCACAAACTAGGTTTGTTTCGGGGCTTGGGCTTAGTGTTTGTTTTAAGGTGTTTTGTACTCTTTATAATCTCTATATTTTATAGTAGATTTTTCTCTCTTATCCGTGGATGTAGGCATTTGGGCCGAACCATGTTAAATCTTGTCTCTTGTGTGTTTGATTTAATTCCACGTTGGTCTCATTCATTTATGAAATATGATTCTGCTTAAAAAATCTTAACAAGTGGTATCAGAGCTACGGTTTGAGAATTATCATGAAGCGTGATGCAAAGATGATGATTCGATTCAGGGGATTTGTTGTTGCAGATTGTGTTCGTGAGATCGAGAACGTGCAAGAGAAGATTGCTGCAGCAAGGTGTCAGTTGCAGGTGGAGTAATTCTTAATTTGATCCAGTGGTGCTCCGATGAATTTCTGGATCTAAGTGAGAATTAGGATTGTTGAATGTCTGAAGTCAGCAGGTGCAGATCTTGGCTAATAGGAATGGAGCACATTTAATACCTTAGAGGTTGTCTCACTACTCTAAGAGGTATTGACACTTTTCTTGTGATATTATACTCTTGCGTAAGGTGAATGGTACGCACACAATTTTTGGGTGGAGTGACATGTCCTAAAATATGTGGAGTGTGTATAATATTAGGTTGCCAAAGAAATCACACATGGCAACGTGTGTAGAAAAGTGTGGTTATTTTGTCTGTGGGAGATTGGTAGAGAAGAAAAAAAAATCTTGATGATGCCAGCTTTACAATCTCTGGATGAAAACATAGTGAGAGATAATTCCTGCTGAGAGAGGTTATATCGAGGTTCCTCTCTGAAGTTAACTGGGTGAAGTTGATTTGGCTACGCATGGGTATTGGTCGTGTTGTGTGAATCAAGAACAATCAGGATTGATTCGATTATGTGTAGCTGAGATTTCTTGAAGACCAATATTTTGATAGAATTTGTGTCAAGGTGGAGATTGTTAGATGTTGACGCAAATTCTATTGGGAATCAATTTGGATTCTAATAAAATTCTATTGGTTAGAGAATTACTTGGTGGTTAAGTTTATTTAAAGATAAATACTCTTAATAGATTAGATTCCTTAGTGAATAGGAATTCTTATTGATCAAGTAATTTGGCTCTATAAATATAGAGTTGGTCTTAACCTTTAGTAAGAAATTGAAAGAGAGATGTAATCACTATGTAATCTCTGTATGAGAGATGGGTTTGTAGAGATTTGGGAAAGAGTTGGAGAAAACACCGTGTTGCATGAGAATTTCATGGGTTAAACACTATGAAGCAGAAACTAGATTTGTTTCGGGGCTTGGGCTTAGTGTTTGTTTTAAGGTGTTTTGTACTCTTTATAATCTTTATGTTTTATAGTGGATTTTTCTCTCTTATCCGTGGATGTAGGCACTTGGGCCGAACCACGTTAAATCTTGTCTCTTGTGTGTTTGATTTAATTCCACGTTGGTCTCATTCGTTTATGAAATATGATTCTGCTTAAAAAATCCTAACACAAAAGACTTAATATTTAACAGATTTGATAACGCTACTTTAACAGATTAAGTTCGCATGAAATCCTTGATAAGCTAAGTGGCATCAATCTATTCAAGGTTTTCAAGCTAAACTTTTCCTCTTCTGATTTAAGATAATCAATAGATAATGAAATCCTCATCAGATATAATAATCTTCACAAGTTTGGCACGGTTGGTGAGCGGCAAACTGTCTCATCATAAACCCACCCAAATTTACAATTTTATATATATATATATATAAATATATAAATATATATATATATATATATATATATATATATATATAGGTCAAGGCGCCATCATTAGCCACATAAATGCATCCAGCACACACTTGATTCCATCTCTTAATTAATTCCACACTTTCTTAGATGAAAAATGAGATATTTAGGTGTTCAACTATCAAATTAGCCTCCATAAATATTTACTAAACATCATTTACAAAAGCAATTCTCACGTAATTTTAGTTTAAGATTGATCATTTGTTAATTAATTGCCTTTTTGGAAATGCTAAAGTGTTCGAATTTATATCTCATGTTGGAAACTGATCTGCATATAGAGCACTGTCATTGTGAGTATTGAACATTTTTGGACCGTTAATGTTTTAGACTCAATAACATATATATATATATAGACACACACACATATCCCTTTAATTTATTTCTAAAAGCCAAACATCCAGCACAAATCCTATTGAAAAGCCCAAAAAATAATGGTAATTGAGACTTATTGTTCTTGAAATATCGTAATAGTTATTCTCAATATATATATAGAGAGAGAGATTGATATATATATATATATATATATATATATATATATTTGATTGCCTGGATGTAAACTTTTCTTCTTAATTATTTTCTCTTACCTTTCAAAAAAATATATCTATATCTATATCTATATATTGAGAGAGTGATGATGTGAATCTAAGTGCTTTAAGTTTTGACTCTTCTTCAACATTCTAAAACACTATAACTGTTTTGCAGCACCTAATAATACAGTTCTTTTGAGAAATGCCCTCAACAGCATAAAGCCTGCATATATGCAATATGTTCTAGTTTTGTTCTATTTAATCTAATCCCTTATGCTTTAATTTTGCACAGTGTGCTTAATTATTGTTCTAGTCAATAGGCCGACCGTGTTTAAATTGGTAAAGATTTCCATTGACACTTGACAATGAAATTAAATACGATTATGACCAAATAATTTAAGCCGTATTGATAATGATTTATTCCCACGTGTTTGATTGATAGCCACACGTGTCTATGATTCCGCTTTATTCATGAAGGTCATAAGTCATGTACATGACTTTGATTGACCACCTTATTATGCATTGGATTAATATCCTTAAGAACTTGTCTCTTCCTTTTTTCTTTAGTTTGATTTGGCGGAGAATCATGTCCAATTCATTTATATATATATATATATATATATATATATATATATATATATTTTGAAGGAATGGAAAAAACCCGGGATTTGGGGCTCAAAAGCCCCAGCTCGATAGGTCGGTCACCCCCTAAGGAGGTTAGGAGAACCACTTTAGAGCCAAAATCCGGGTTTTCATGGAGGCCTTTGCATGCATTGAGCATAAAATATTTCCAGACAAAGGTGAAAAATGATCATTTAGAAACTTAAAGTGATATTTGCGCCCCACTGATTAGCCTTTCAATTATTCAATCACTTCCCTTGCTTTTATCATGCACAATTCAGCCAACAAAGTCCACTAAGACTAACTAATCGACAGTAGTGTGATGGGAAATCACATATATTGATTCTACACTACCTTTTGGACTGTGGGCTAAAGTCTGAATTAGATCTCTCCCTCTCATGCATGCGCACTTCATAATTTTCTTTCTGAAATTTCTTTTTATAATTTCTCAAGACTATAGAGTACTCTATCCATTCCCAAACTTGGAACTACAGGCTTTGAAGAGCATCTTATTGATGTTGAAACTTTGTAAATTTATGATTGTCTTTGATATGATGCAAAGGGAGAGGGAGAGGGGATGGAGACTAGAGTGGTTCATTCATACATATGGTGGGCTTGGCAGTGGTTCTAATTATTAGAATCTTAGGTAATTAGACAAGAGTTGTTGTCACAGTTCAAAGGGCCATAGCAACCTGCCTTTTGAGCATCACCTCTGACCCACTCAAATTAATTAAAACAAGCAACCATTTTGATTAATTACTCCATGTTTGACTAATAATTCATCACTGTTTTTGATCATAAAGCCATTACCTTTCATCAAATTAGCGCCTTCCTACGTGTACAAAATTTGCAATATTCCGTATATATTATATCCCCTATTATCTTCAAAGGCAGTTGAAATATCATTTCTAAAGATAATTCTAGGACACTTCCAATTCTGTTTAGGGACAAGAATTTCCTCCACTGACCTGCCTCCCTACCATTTAGCTTTGTCTAATTCTAATGATCAGAATCAGAGTGCGACGCGTTGCAAGCTTGAAAGGATGTGCTTTTAATTGTGTGCTTTCAAATTCCCAAAGAAATGGAGTGCTACTATCATCCAATGGATCAAAATGGCAGCGAAGCAGGATATTGAATAATTCAATCTATATATATATATATATACATATATATATATTTATATATATATATATGTATATATATATGTATATATATATATCCTTCTTTGTGATGTCGTGGCTAAATTTGCAGCATAAACATGAGGAGTAAATCATTTATGTGAGGCTTCCTAGTGTTACCAAAGGGCATGAAAGTTGGTTAAATAAGGGGTTATTATGGCCCTTTCCATGGACTAGAGCTATGCCACTGAACAGTCTGAACCTTATAAATATACGTATGCTAGGGTTAGGGTTAGTCATCAAACCGCATAAAGCTAGGTAGCTTTTCCTTTCTTTCTCTTTTTTCTGTTTTCCTCTTGGTAGCTTAATTCACAAGGAGAGCCGTTTTTTTCTTCTAGCTCTCTTCTGGGATTGGATGAGAAAACCATTTCCAAGAAACTATTACTACTAACTAGGGAGGAATTAGGGTTTCCAAGGGATGAAGAAACGTCAAGTGGTGCTGAAAAGTGGAAGAAGTTCTAGTACTTCGTCTTCGGTGATTAGAAACGTGAGATATGGGGAGTGCCAGAAGAATCACGCGGCGAATATCGGAGGATATGCCGTGGACGGCTGCCGGGAGTTCCTGGCTAGCGGCACGGAGGGGACCAACGGGGCTCTAACATGCGCGGCTTGTGGTTGCCACAGGAACTTTCACAGAAGGGAAGTAGAAACTGAGGTAGTCTGTGAGTATACCCCACCTAATTCTTAATATGATCAATAGCTAAAGAACATGAAGAAGAGTAAAAAACCCTCAAATATATATTGTTATATATATGAATTGAGCTGATTAGTGCTGTTTGTAACTTTGTATATTAACCTTGTTGTAGTGGATTCTTTTGATCATCAAAGAATCTCAAACTTCGACTACTATGCTCTTGAAATGTGGATGTTTAGAGATGTAAGCTATATCAAACTCCAAATATATATTTATATATAATTAATTGTGTTCTTCAAGAAAGGTTGAATTGAGTCTCTTTAATTTCCTTTTCATTTTCATTCAAAATTTTGTTATAATTTCCACCCGAATTAATTGTAATAGTTGAAGCTGTTTATTGGAGTTATTGGACGATAAAAGGAAAGGAAGATAATATAAAGTTCGAACTATGTTGTCTTATCATTAGGTTACTCGAAAATAACACAGTACTCATAAAGAGAAATAGAAAGGTTCTAGTTAGCAATTAGGTTCTAGTTTCTATAGTAATTAATATGATGCACATGCAGGAAATGGAGGGCAAAACATGGGCATGTCACTTATCCTGCAACATAATACTAATAAAACTTAGAAATCTGAATCTTCTGTTAGATATGTGTAAAAAAGAAAACAAGGGAGAGCTGGATGCTTATCTTGGCCCAGTTTAGTTAGAATACCTGGAGACATTCATGGTGAATTTTAATTCTTTCCTTGCTTCTGAAGCATGAGCTGTCTTGGCAATCTATTGCATATTTTAATTCAATTTGATGGTGAAGATAACACCCATTGGTTCTTTAATTATTTTGCAACTTGGGAGTATCAACATGCAATGAAATGACTGCCTCAAAAGAGGAACAGAAAGAAGCAAATTTACTTGAATGAATGTATATTAGCTTTAAACCTGCTCTTTCATGTAGATGATTAAGTGAAATGATGACAAAATCTAGCTATAAATATGTTAATTTCATTTATTTCAGAACAGATAGACTCCTTTTCAAAAAAAAAAATTCTTGAAGCAATATTTTCCAAACTCCTAAATTTTTTGTTCATTCAATACACTGAAATTCTACTAATTTTAGTTTTTTTCTTACTTTATGTTCTTAGCTTCATTCACAATATCATTATCATCATAACTTTTATCCCAATAGAGTGGGATGGAATTCATAAACTTATATATGAACTCACGTTAAAATTGTCCATATGAATTCTCCTTCTCCTAACATTTCTATCCAATGCAATGTGTTTATCCAACCAAATGCCTCCATATCTTTTCATATTATTTTCTTCTAAGTCTTTTTTAGTTTTCCTCCAACCTTAACTCTTATTTCATCATTCATAGCATCCACTTTCCTAACTAAAGAATATACAAATTTACGTCGTATATGTCCAAATCAACATAAATGATTTTCACATATCTTGTTTTTGATAAGTACCACTCCAACCTTCTTAAAGATGTCTTCATTTCTTATTTCATTCTTTCTTGTATATCTATACATCCGTTGCAACATTCATATTTCTGCTAGACAAATAATTAAACATTTTATTCACTCACTTCAAAGGGGACATACTTGAATTACACTTTATATATATATATATATATATATGTGTGTGTGTGTGTGTGTATGTATGTTTGTATAAATACATACATATATATATATATATAGGAAATTTATATGGAAAAATGTAGCCCTTCTTCATTCTTCTTTTGACAATGAAACAGGTTAGAAATAGTTGTGCAGTTTGATAAAGAGAGTCCTCCCTATCCTTACTTTTTTTTATATATTTTTTTTAAATAAAAGAACCTTTCAGTGTTGTAGGATAGTTTATCTTTGTAACAATCAAATAGCATTTGGAATATTTTGTCTCAAGAGGCCCACAGATATTCAATCATGTTATCTCCAATTGTTCTTTTAAGTTTTTCTAATAGTTCCTTAAAGGTCACTAATGCTTTTTAACTTCAGAATATGTAAAGTTGCCTCCTCTATTTTGCGGTCAGTGGGTCATACACACACGCACATATATATAACAGAAAATAACATGTATATATAAGAGTCGAGAGATTGCAAAGAAAACCAATAAAATTTAAACATGTGGAAAGAGTTTTCTCCATCCATTTTCTTGAAGGCGTTTGCATTTTTGAAATGTGTAATTTGATTGTGTCTGGTTAGGTTTCCTTACCCTCTGCTAATAGAAAAATTAACCAAATTTTTGTAAAAACAGGAACTCAACTTTGCAGCTTAAGGGTCTTGAATTGAATGACTTGTCTATAATATAATGCAAGAAAACATGTTCAAGTGTCATATCTATTGTATAAGATTTGCTTGATAAACCCTCTTTTGAAGTTTTATTCTAAATTCTCTAGAGGTTTATGTGCATACAGCACAAGGAATGAGTTATACCAAGGATAGAATCAGTAGAAGAGAAAGATGTTGGTAGAGAAGTTGACTAATAGGCAATGAAAACTGTTTATGTGATATATATTCTGGTAAATTTCAGGGTAATCTTATATACTCTAGATTTTAGATCATACAAGCAACGTGATTTTTAAAAATTTCTTTTTTATTATTATAAGCCAAAGAATCTCAAAAACTTTAAACTTTGAAGCAAAAATTAGATTATGTGCAGCCCTTTTCCAATACCATTATTTAATTAGTGAGGAATTAATTATTCTACAAGAATGCTGATCAAACCACATCTTGATCCTGATCCTGTTGATGTATTGTAGCACTATCCAGCATGGAGAACACCATAAAAGATAATTCACAATGCCCTTACTGGATGTCACTATAGGAATGTGGCTATTTCATCCTGGCCCAGTATGTGAGCTTGCCTAGCTTCTTTTTGTTCCCTTAATTTGTTTCTATGCTGTCAAGGGTCTCATCTCATTTTGTCCATGTGAAATGTTTATCATAAAGGACAACTGAAGGAACTAACAAGTAAAAAGAAAAAAAAAAGCTAAGAAACAACCAAGACTTAACGATTGTTACTCTTTTTTAGGAGGACTTAAGTCTAAGGTTCATTTTTCCATTCTTCCTTGTATTTCTTTAAAAAAAAAAATTAGTGCATAAGGCTCTCACATCGTAGGGTTTGAAGAGGGTTATGTGCATGCGGTCTTCCCTCTGCATTAATGGAAAGACTGTTTTTGTGACTTGAATTTATAATCTCTAATTTGCAAAGAAGTAACCTTTATCATTGTACCAATTAAGGCTCACCCTCTCTATTCATACCTCCCTATGAATCAAAAAATGAAGATGCTAAGAAAGCTTAAATGGTTCAATGCCATAGCAGAATATGTATACCATTCACTAGCTAGCTGAATATTAGCCTTAAGAATCTAAAGAGCGCCCATCTGAACTACACTGTCCATCGGTTCATTGTTAATAGATTATTGATGACAACCAAATATTTTCCTTGACTTAAGTATTTTGCGAAATATCAGTGTATTCTTGTGAAAGGTGATAAAACTGAATGAAAAAACATGCTGTTCTAGATGGCATTCCAAGTCATTATGTTTCATTTATTATCTTGACATTTGAAGGGCTCTCAGAATATGACAGTTGATAGCATGATCACATCAAGATCTACACATCGATCATATTGGTATGAATATTAATTAGGGTGAAGATTGAAGATGAATTTTCATATAATGAAGCAGAATTTTAATTGCAGGTTTCTTTTGAAAGCTACTACTTTGGTTTGGTTTGCAGTATATAATGAATTTGTGATGTTAAGCTCCTTTTCTATTCCAATGCAACCATGCATGCAATTAATAATTCGACTTAGCTTGCTGATAATTTAGTTGGTTTGCCGATTAATAATGTGACATCAAGTAGCTTCCAATATAATTATGAACTTTCTCATCCCTCTTAATCAAGAAGCAGCAATATTATATCCAAGAAAAGCTATCCGGATTCCCGAGGTAATACATGGTAGAGCAACGATTCAAGAGCAAGTGCTCCTGCCTTTTGCCTTTTGCGTAACCTTCTCTTGAAATATTTGATTAACGAGATCTCATAGGCTATTTCCCTAGGAGCAGTTAGGGCTCTAATTGAGATGAATCGAGACAATTCAATGTTAAGTTTGAGTTTAACTCAATTCGAAAATTTAAAATTCAAAGTTCGGTTAGAATTCGATCGATATTGATTTTTGAAACCTAAGTTCAACTTGATAGAATACTCGTAGAGGTGGCAAATGAGCGGGTCGGATCAGATTTGGGTTGGGTCATTTTGAATCGGATCATTTTGGGTTAAAGAAAAATCGGATTATTTCGGATTCGGATAAGGTCGGGTTTGGGTCAAAGAAAAATCGGTCTATTTCGAGTTTGGATCATTTCTGGTTCGGATAAGGTCAGGTTTGGATCAATTTGAATTAGGATCAATTTGAGTTCAGATTAATTCGGGTTCGGATTAGATCGGGTTTGGGTCGTTGACTTTTTTAGTTAATTCGAGTTGGTTGGATTTGGATTCGGGTCGATTGGATAGATTTATTGGGTTAAGCCTTGGTCATCTTGATGTGATTTATCTGGTATGAAAATCAATTGAAACCATATTTCTAAGAATTACAAAACTCATTAAAATAAAATTTTCTTCTTACATGACCTATAGTACAATTGGGATTGAAATAAAGGTGGCAAAAGCTGACTCGACCCAAAAAAATCGGCCAATTAACTCGAATCCAAACCCGACTGATTCGATTTGACTAAAGAAGTCAACAACCCAAATCCAACTCGATCCAAATCCGAATTGATCCGAAACCAAAATTATCCGAATTTACATTGATCCGAACCCAACCGGATTCGAACCCAAATTCATCCGAATTTAGATTAATCCGAACCCGAATTTATCCGAACCCGAATTGATCCGAACTCGAATTAATCCGAACGCAAATCGACCCGAATCCAAATTGATCCAAATCCAAATTTCCCAAACCTGAAAAGATTCAAACTTAAATTTAATATTATCAATAAATATTTAAGTGTTAAAATTAAATATCAAAGTATTTTAATATAGTAAAAATATAAATTTTTTCAATAATATGAGTGTTATATATTTTTTTAATCTAGTTAAATTTAAATATTCACTTTTATATTGCATTCATTTGAACCTAATGTATAATTATTTAATAGCTAATTTATGATAGAGTACAGAAGCTATATCATCTACACTAATGTCTCCAATTATTCTATAAAAAATCAAAATAAATTAAATAGATATATAATACTGTTTTATGATATTTAGTACGGATTATTAAATCACTTTGATTCAAAAGTTATTAATTATTGTAGATAATAAAAATAAAATGAAAAAATGTAATTAATTTATGAATATTGGTAAATATATTATAAAGAAAACTATCATACAGATTATTAAATATTTTGATTATTTCAATCCCAATTGTACTATAGGTCATGTAAGAAGAAAATTTTATTTTCATGAGTTTTGTAATTCTTAGAAATATGGTTTTAATTGATTTTTATACCAAATAAATCACATCAAGATAACCAAAGCTTAATCCAATAAATCTGTCCAATTGACCCTAATCCAAATCCGACCAACCCGAATTGATTAAAAGAGTCAACGACCCAAACCCGAAATAGACTGATTTTTCTTTGACCCAAACCCGACCTTATCCAAACCCGAAATGATCCAAATCCGAAATAGACTGAATTTTCCTTGACTCAAACCCGATCCGACCCGCCCATTTGCCACCTCTAGATTGAAATAATCAAAATATTTAATAATCTATATGATAGTTTTCTTTATAATAGATTTACCAATATTCATAAATTAATTACATTTTTTCATTTTATTTTTATTATCTATAATAATTAATAACTTTATGAATCAAATTGATTTAATAATCCCTACTAAATATCATAAAATAGTACTATATATCTCTTTAATTTATCTTGATTTTTTATAAAATAATTGGAGACATTAAGTATAGACGATATAGCTTCTGTACTCTATTATAGAGTAGCTATTAAATAATTATACATTAGGTTCAAATGAATGCAATATAAACGTAGATATTTAAATTTAACTAGATTAAAAATATATATAACACTCATATTATTGAAAAAAATTATATTTTTACTATATTAAAATACTTTGATAATTAATTTAACATTTAAATATTTATTGATAATATTAAATTTAAGTTTGAATCTTTTTAGGTTTGGGTAAATTTGGATTCGGATCAATTTGGATTTAGGTCAATTTGAGTTCAGATCAATTCGAGTTCGGGTTAATCTAAATTCGGATGAATTTGGGTTTGGATCAATTCAAGTTCGAATTCGGTCAGGTTCAGATCAATGTAAATTTGGATAAATTTGGTTTCGGATCAATTCGGATTCGGATCATGTTGGATTTGGGTTGTTGACTTTTTTAGTCAAATCGGATCGATCCGGTTTGGATTCGGGTTAATTGAACGGATTTTTCGGTTCGGGTCAACTTTTATCACCTCTAAATACTCGAGTTGTTCAAGCCTGATTAGATAAATTTGATTTGTCAATTTTCAACTATATATTATAAGAATAAATGGTAAGTTAATAGTAAAATATTAAAAATATATATTTAAAAAAAAAACTCGAATAAGCTTTGGAGCCGCTCGATTCAATATTAAAATACTCAAACTTAACTCGACTCATTACTCGAGTAGCTCGAGTTCAAACTCGATTCGAAAATAAACGAGTTAAACTCAAACAATCATTGAATCAATCTCGAATAGCTTAACTTGTTTATAGAGCAACTATACATATATTCAAGTTCTCAAGTTAACTGATGTTATAGGTGATGATCCTTTTTTTTTTTACATAAATATATTACAGAAGATTATCGGTTCATCAAAATTGATAATATTGTTTAGACTCCGGCAATCCTTTTGCTACATGTATCTTTTCCTTTCCTTTCATTTCCTCTAGTTTACATTCATTTCCTTTCCATTCCTTTCTTTTACTAAAGTTTTATGAAATTTAATCGTTACTTAAAAGTTTTTTCAATATTCCTTTGTTTTTTATTTTTCTAAAGTAAAGCTTTTTACAAATTTTGATTAAATTAGAAAGAACAATGATCAATGGTTATTTTATATGTCTAACCACATTTGTTGGCTCAATAGGCTATACCGAGAAGGGGGGTGAATCGGTTTTTCGCTAACCTTAAGTTCGTTTTCTGATTCTTATAAATTCTCTAGCCTATATTGATATTTTCTAAAGTTCTCTAGGCTACTCAATTATGCAATATAAATTCAATACAATAAACACAAATATAATTGCAAATAAGTAACGAGAGTAAGGATAGAGAATTGTACGCAAGCGATTTATAGAGGTTCGGCAACCTTGCCTACGTCCTCTACCTTGAGACGCTCCCAAGGATTTTCCCCAAATTCACTAACTTTGAATTTGTCTTTAAAATCCCTCTTTTTCAAGACTCAAGAGAAACCTCTCTCTTTTATAGGCTCAAGAGAAACCTCCCTCTTTTTCTTAGGTTAAAGAGAAACCTCCCCTTTTACAAGGAATGAATTGGTATACAAGAGATGTAATCAAAGAAAGGCCTCTAGGTAGGCAAGTGATTACAAGAGTTAAGTACAAGAAAATCTTAAACAATATTTGTGCTATTCTATACAAGGAATGTGAGTATGATGGAAGATAAAGACTTTGTAGCTCTTGAAATATTATTGAGGCTTGAGGATTTGAGGAAAATGAAGATTGAATGTGTTGAGCTCTTCCTCTTGGTTCCTTCAGCTTCTAAGCCTCTATTTATAGTCCCTTGGATGGTTTGTGGACGTTGGTTAGAGCCGAAAACGAATGTAGCCGTTGTGTCTCACAAAACTAGCCATTACAACACTTTGTCGTCCCGACGGATCGATCCCATGCCCAAAGGGATCAATCCCTTTAGTCCAGAATCTTGATTCTTGGCTTGAGAGACCTTTTCAATGTTAGGAAGCCATTCTGCCATGAAGGGATCGATCCCTTCCCTTAGGGGATCGATCTCATGCTTCCAGAGAGCGATTTCCTGCACTTTTTGGGTTAGAAATGATGTAGCATTTGATTTTGATTCAACCCAAAATGTTTATAAGCTTTAAGGGAGTTTTTCTTGACTTTCTCAAATGAAAATATTGTCCAAAAACTTATAAGTAATTTTCTAAACTTGTATCATTATATTTTTGAGAAAATTACTTAATATTCAAAACCATTTCATAAAGTATTAAGACCAACAAGAATGTATCATTAAATCATGGTCTTAATGTTTGATATGAACACTTAAGATGGTTTGAGAAAAGCAAATTTACAATATGAATTAAAACATTAAAGCTTACTTAAGGTTTTGTCATTTTAAAATATATATGTCAATTTAAAGCTAACAATCTTCTCTTTTTTGATATGATAAAACTTAAGGTAAATTTGCTTTGAAAATTCTTTAATATAATTTCAAAATTCTCTAATGAAATACTCCCCCTCAAATAAAGTAGAATTTTATAAAGCTCCCTCTTAATATAAGCAAGGTTTTTAAAAGAAGTTTTCAAATCATTATTTCTCCCCCATTATCTCAATATATCTCTCCCCCTTTTTGTCATAGCAAAAAGGAAGAAAAATAAGAATTATGCTCCCCCTAAAATTATGGCTATGTGAGAACAAATAAATATGCTCTATCTAACAAGAAATATGTTAGTACATGCGACTCATAGCACAAATAAATAAGTCAATATCCACAAAGAGTATGAAATATTCATGAAAGAATATGACTTATGATCCTATACTAATTGTTTATAAATAGTTTTGCAAGAAGTCTCCAATTGGTAAGAGATTAGGCAAGTTGTTTATAAATTTTCTACTATGTTCTATAACTTACTTATTTCAATTCTATCAAGCACCTAAGTATATCAATTGTTCTCTAAGGTCCAACTAAGGTGCATGACAAAGCATCATGATTATGAGCTGAAATTAGATGACCTATCATATGCATGAGCTCATAAATCACTTTCAAGAAAGAATGTACTTAGAATTAATACATATATCAATTAGCCATAAATTCTAGCACACAAGAGTTTCATGCAAAAATATCCTAAATGAATTCTTCTCTATTTGTTATTTCAAACTAAAAAGCACAAGAAGAATTGTCAATTTAAAGCTCATACCAATTGTCAATTTAGTTTTGGCTTACCAATTGTTGAAAATATGGTTACCAATAATACCAATTGTTATTTCAATCTAAATACCAATTGTTACTAATGGTTGACTTAGACATTTTGCATGAATCCAATATTTATGTGTAGTGTGTTCATGTCAAGAAAAAAATCATTCTAAATATGCAAGAACACAATCACACCTCATCAAATATGCATATGAATTAATTAAACATTAGCATACTATCATAAAGTATTAATCCATATTCATATTCACAAAATTATACCATATGGAAGATTCAAAAAAAATCAAGGTATTCAAGCAAACACATTTTCTTCCATGGTTTTAAGCACAAAAATCCTATGCTCATTTTCCAATTAAATTTCTAAACCAATTATGAGCAAGGAAAGGTTCAAAATTTTCTTCTTAATCATTTAATAGCCATATCTCTAATTGTTTTCATCATTTAAGGTTCTAGAGGGTATATGCTATTTTAAATAAAGTGGATATGCCTAAATAAATCAATATCATGCTTAAGTATATTTTAACAATAAAATCCATAGTCTATGAGTGAGATTAACCACATAATATCATGAAAACAACTATTCTCATCTCATAGGCATGATTATTGATTCAACTCAAGCAAGCATGTAAGTTAAACATCAAAGCAATCAAGAATAAATGCATGGATATTAATTAAGGTGCATTTGTTCAAGTTTGCATTTATCTTTGAATGTTGGTGTTGTCATTAAAGCCTAAGTTCATTAAACATATGGCCATAAGAAAAATCTAAGTTCATGGATGATAAACTTTCAAGCATCTCAACATTTAAGATCCATTTATCATCACAAAATGTAGGCCAAGATCAATTATGATTTCTATATTTGAAATGCCTAACACTTTACCTAAGTCATATTTGAATTTTATTAATAAGGTCAAATTATGATCATTTCATCATTCAAGCATATGACCTTTAATTATTTATATTCCACCAAAAATATATTATGATGCCTAATGGGAATATGTAAATCAAGCTATGAAATATAATCCTTTAAGCATGCTTGACTAAGATGAACAAAAGGTATGTTCAATAGTCATTATGTATAAGTTCATCAAATTCTCAAATTATACACAAATCAATGAAATAATTCTCAAAATTATGTTTAAGCATTCATTGAAAATATATTTCAAGATTTATGCAATTCATGATCATCTTCAATGAGAAAACTGATTTTACACTTGTGAGCTCAATTAAAAATGATATTGATTGTTAAAAGTGATATAAATTGTTGGAAATACAAATTGATGGAGTTGAGGCATGATATCAATGAAGAATGATTTTTCATATTGAAAGGATCATCAAAAAGAAGTTTAAATAATGAATTTTATGCTTATACAAAAGATAGTGTAAAACTAACAAAAGATCCTACCAAATTTCGGTTTAACCATGCAGGAAAGGCCTTTTTGACTTGGGGGGATCGATCCCTAGAGGAAGGTGATCGATCCCTAATACATTTTCTACAGTTTTTGACAGAAAATTGAACTTGTGAGGTGCCAAAACTCTGTTTTTAAGTATTTTAAGTCCAAGTAAGAGTTTAAACATTTGTGTAACATGATTTTGGACTTGTATGAATGAAAAATATGAATGAAAAACCATTTTACAAAAGATTTTGTAATTTTGGAAGAATTTACACAATAAAATGTATTTTTGGTCTCAAAGGATGTCATTTTGAGAGTTATGCATAGTTTGACAAAACTAAAGCATTGGAAACCACACATATGTCAAAACAAACTTGTTTACATAGGTTTTAAGCACATATATCATTAAAACATACATCTTGTGAACAACATGCCATGATTTCCAACATACAAATTCTTCATTAATGCTCATGACATGACATTTTACATAAATGACATATTTGGTAATTTGAGACAAGTAAATACATTATCAACACATAGAAAACTTGCTCAAAATGTAGAAATCCAATAATCATTTCAAAATAATCAAACATGCTTTTCATTCAATATGTCAAGAACTATTCATCAAGCACTCAAAAATCATTTATTATGCATTTTGCTCAATCACAATGCATCATGAATCATTAACCAAATTTCTCATCAAAGCACAAATAATTTAAACAAATAAAAATTTTTGAGTAAGGAATTAAGCTTACAGTACTCCTTTGCTAGAGAATGCTGTGCCTTCAATTATTGAATCCACCTTGTGCCATTCTTTGAGGAATTTGTTGTGATCTTTGCCAAGGATGGATTTCTCAAGCGTTTCCTCTTTCTCATTGGCATAAGCAAACTCCTACACTAAACAAATTCATGCAAGTTTTGGTACCCATATTTTCTTAGGTCCATGAAAGTTAGTGCAAATAATTTTTGATCCTTTTAAGATCCACTTCAAGCACAATTCATCATTATTTACAACATGCTTTGGCACCCATATTTTTCTAACTACTCTTCCTCTAAATGTAGTTTTTCTATATGTGCATGCTTGTGAAGAGTGGCCAATCCTATTGCAAAGTGAGCATGTGAGTGATGTATCACGCATAGAATTTTGGCAAGTAAAAAAATTCTTAAGATGAGTTTCCTTTTTAGTTGCATTATATCCTAACCCATCTTTGTCAAAGAAAGCTCTTTGGGTCTCTAACATATGATCTAGCTTTTGTTGACCCATGTGGAATCTAGAAAATGAGTTTTGTAAATTTATGTTCTTTTTCTTAACTTCATTAATATATAGATTTGCTTCTTCTAATTTCCTTTCAAATTCTAGCTTAGCATTTGTCAAGACTTCATTTTCCATTTTTAATTTAGCAATGATTTTCTTATATTTGGAGTTCATGCATTGAAATTCATTTGCTAAATCATTAAAGGCATTTTGTAGTTCACTAAAGGTATAATCATTATTTTTACTAGAACTACAACTAGCCTCATCATCACTAATGACCATAAAGTACGAGTAGGCTACCTCATCATCTACGTTTTTCTCATCGGAGCTATCACTATCGCTCCATGCAGCCACAAATGCTTTCTTCCTAGGCTTCCTATCCTTTTCCTTCCTAAGTAAGGGGCAATCTAGCTTAGTGTGACCCGGTTCATTACATTCATAACACACTAAGAGGTCCTTTTCTCTTCTAGTTGACTCCTCTCTTTGATGTCTCCTCTTATTTTCTTTTTCTTTCATTCTCATGAACCTATTAAATCTTTTGGTAAACATTACCATTTCCTTTTCTTCCTCATTTCCACTCTCATCACTATTATCTTCAATGATCTCATGAGTGAAAGACTTAAGTGCTACTCCTACTTTCTTTGAAGGCTCTTCATTTCTTTTTAATTTCATTTTGTATGTAAGTAAGGAGCCCATAAGTTCATCTAGAGACAAGGTATTTGGATCCTTAGACTCTTCTATTGCAGTTACCTTTGCCTCCCAAGATTTTGGCAAGCTATTTAAAATTTTTTTAACCATTTCTACATTGGAATAGCTCTTGCCTAATGCCTTAAGTCCATTGATTATGTCATTAAACCTAGTGTACATTTCATTCATGGACTCATTTTCTTTCATTCTAAAAAGCTCATAATCATGTGTGAGCATTCCTACTTTGGTCTCTCTAACTTGATTTGTCCCTTCATGTGTAATGGCTAATTTGTCCCAAATTTCCTTGGCATTTTCACATAGGGAGACTCTATTATATTCATTTGGACCTAATGCACAAAAGAGGGTATGCATAGCCTTAGCATTCAATTGTTCCAATCTCATGTCATTGGTGTCCCACTCATCTTCACTCTTAGGGACATCTTTTCCATCTACTTTCTTCATTAGGATTCTAAGACCATTGACTATTACTCTCCACACTTCATAGTCATTTGATTGCACAAATAACATCATCCTAATTTTTCAATAAGAGTAATTCTCACTATTGAAGAGTGAAGGTCTAACTAATGAGTGTCCTTCTTCTCCTAGGGGTGTGCCTACATTCAAGTGAGCCATTTATGATCGTTTTGCTCTGTAGAGGTTAGTCTAAATCAATCTCGAGCCCAAGCTCTAATACCAATTGTTGGCTCTATAGGCTATACCGAGAAGAGGGGTGAATTGGTTTTTTGCTAACCTTAAGTTCGTTTTCCTATTCTTATAAATTCTCTAGCCTATATTGATATTTTCTAAAGTTCTCTAGGCTACTCAATTATGCAATATAAATTCAATACAATAAACACAAATATAATTGCAAATAAGTAAAGAGACTAAGGATAGAGAATTGTACGCAAGAGATATATAGAGGTTCGGCAACCTTGCCTATGTCCTCTACCTTGAGAAACTCCCAAGGATTTTTCCCAAATTCACTAACTTTGAATTTGTCTTTACAATCCCTCTTTTTCAAGGCTCAAGAGAAACCTCTCTCTTTTTTTAGGCTCAAGAGAAACCTCTCTCTTTTTCTTAGGTTAAAGAGAAACCTCCCCTTTTACAAGGAATGAATTGGTTTACAAGAGATGTAATCAAAGAAAGGCCTCTAGGTAGGCAAGTGATTACAAGAGTTAAGCACAAGAAAATCTTAAACAATATTTGTGCTATTCTATACAAGGAATGCGAGTATGATGGAAGATGAAGACTTTGTAGCTCTTAAAATATTGTTGAGGCTTGAGGATTTGAGGAAAATGAAGATTGAATGTGTTGAGCTCTTCCTCTTGGTTCCTTCAGCTTCTAAGCCCCTATTTATAGTCCCTTGGATGGTTTGTGGATGTTGGTTGGAGCCAAAAACGAATATAGCCATTGTGTCTCACAAAACTAGCCGTTACAGCACTTTTTCGTCCCAACGGATCCATCCCATGCCCAAAGGGATCGATCCCTTTAGTCCAGAATCTTGATTCTTGGCTTGAGGGACCTTTTCAGTGTTGGGAAGCCATTCTGCCATGAAGGGATCGATCCCTTCCCTTAGGGGATTGATCCTATGCTTCCAGAGAACGATTTCCTGCACTTTTTGAGTTAGAAATGATGTGGCATTTGATTTTGATTCAACCCAAAATGTTTATAAGCTTTAAAGGAGTTTTTCTTGACTTTCTCAAATGAAAATATTGTCCAAAAACTTATAAGTAATTTTCTAAACTTGTATCGTTATATTTTTTAGAAAATTACTTAATATTCAAAACCATTTCATAAAGTATTAAGACCAATAAGAATGTATCAGTAAATCATGGTCTTAATGTTTAATATGAACACTTAAGATGGTTTGAGAAAAGCAAATTTACAATATGAATTAAAACATTAAAGCTTACTTAAGGTTTTGTCATTTCAAAATATATATGTTAATTTAAAGCTAACAACATTAATTTGAAGTTTTATATTCTATTGTTGTTTTTCTAAACAAGTTTGATAATTGATACAAACCACCTTATGAGGCAAGACTTAAATAGAATTTTTGGGTAAAATTTGTAAAGTTCCTATTAAAGTGATTAAATAAAAACTAAAATAAAAAATAGAGACCGTTAGATTTTCTTTTGTCATCTATGAACTGATTGATTGAAAGGTCTCATTACATATAGATAAAGTGCACAAAATTTTTAAACAAAAATTTAATAAATTTTGATAAAATTTTTAAATAGATTTTTTTTAGTTTTTTACTAAAAATTTTGATAAAGTTTCCACCTTTAAATAAGTATTTATAAAAATTTTTTATTATAAATGATAATTTTAATAATTTTATATATATTACTAATCGTCTCATTAAATCTACAACTTATAATTTTTTTTTCAAAATAGAATTTTATAGGATCATTTTTAACAAAAAAAAATCACAAACTTTAGCTCAAGAACTTTACTAAATCTTGTCTTGGTATACATATCCTTAATCTGTGACTTGTTATATTCTTTCTCAAGCATGTTTAATATCCCAGGTAACCTAATGAGAGTTGTACCTTAATTTATGGAATTTTAGAAATTCATAAAGAATGAGAAGAACACACGTTGAGTGTGAGATGGAGAGAGCAAGATAGAGAAGAGAAGAGAGAGAGAGAGAGAGAAAATACTTTTGGTATAATTTGTTGTATTCCTTATTCTGCCATGCAACATACATATATGCTGATAGAAATAGCAACCTATGACACACAGCTAGTGTTGATGTCATAACGGCTTTAATAGTAAAAACAAAGTAATTCTTCCTAATTGCATATGGTTTATTTAAGTAAAATACTGAAGTAGTTCCAGATGTTTCATTCCTTATTGCATCAATTCCCCCTCCTGCTAAACATCCTTGTGCTCAAGTATTAAAATCAAGATACTTAACCTGTAAATTAGACAAAAGATCTCAACAAAATTCTTCTAAATAAGTGTTACTCCATTGCACTAGAACTTCAGCAGCAACTCAATTGCCCTTTATAATCATTCTTCGATCCAGAATGCAAATCTGTTCTTTTCTGATCACTCAAGCATCATCTAACAATGAAAGTTGAGTTTGTGCTGGTCTGTTTCCCACATGTTGCTTCAAATGAGACACATGGAAAACAGGATGCACCTTAGCACCATTAGGTAATGATAATTTGTATGCCACAGTTCCCACCCTCTACAACACTTGATAAGGACCAAAAAAACCTTGTAAAAAGCTTAAGGCATGCTGTATATGCTATTGTTTTTTGCCTATAAGACCGAAGCTTAGCATATACCCAATTACCAACAGAGAATTTCCTATCACTTCTTTTATTATTTGCTTATTGCGTCATCATATTAGTTGCCATTTGAAGGTAGAACTTCAATAGCTTAATAGTTGCTTCTTGGGCCTGTACACTTCTGTCGACAGTAGCAACTCAATAATCACCATGCAAACAAGGAATGTGGAATGGTGTTGGCTGCCCATATAGGATTTCATAGGGAATAGTGTTGGTAGAACTATGAAAGGAAGTGTTGTACCACCACTCAGCTAGTAGTAACTACTTAACCCAACTTCTAGGAAGCTCACTCACCATCTATGTCTTAAGACATTTGTTAACCACTTCAAACCGGTTGTCTGTTTGTGGATGAAAACATGTAGACAACTTCAACTTGATTCCAAGACATTTAAATAGCTCTTGCCAAAATTGGTTCAAGAAAAAAGGATCCTTATTATAAATTATGGTGTTTGGAACACTATGCAATTTAGAATATTATCTATAAAAGATTGGGCCACTAAAAGAGCAGTAAAAGGGTGAGCTAAGGCAACAAAATGAGCATATTTGCTCAAACGATCTACCACTGCAAGGATGACCTCTTTCCCTTCTAACTTTGGCAATCCTTCAATAAAATATCTTTTTTGGTATTGGTAAGGGTTGCAATAGTCCTAGATATGTTGAGTTGTCATATTTGCAACTCTGATAAGTAGGGCATTCCCTTACATATTACTTAACTTACCTTTTGAGACCCTTCCAGTAAAGAATATCACATATTCTAACCATGGTGGCATAAATTCCAAAATGTCCTCCAAATGGAAAGTTATGGAAATGTGCAAGCAACTCTAACCTTAAGGTTGTATTATCTCTTGCTACCAGTTTACCATTTCTTCGAAGTTGGTTGTTCTGCGAGGAATACTGAGATGCTATGATTGTGCCTTGTTGTAGCTGATCAATAAGCTGCTTCAACTTGGGATCATTGTTCCAAGAATCTTGGATTTTTGCATACAAGTTAGTATTTAAAACTGTTAATGCCAGAATTCTCCTTAGGGTCTTCGAGACAAGGAATCAACAACCAAGTTTGAAGATTCCTCTTTATAGACCACTTCATAGTCAAGCCCCATTATCTTAAGGACCAATTGTTGCTAGCAGGAGTAGTGGCTTCCTACTTGAGCAAGAATTTCAGACTCTAATGGTTTGTTTTGGTTTTAAAATGCCTTCATATGAGATAAACACTCTATTTTTCAACAGTAGTCAAGATGGCAAGCATTTCCTTATCATAAATAGAAAAAGTCTAATGTCTAGGTGACAAGGCTTTACTAAAATAGGCTAATGGTCATCCACCCTGACTTAGGACAACTTTAATGCTCTTGGTGGAAGCATCTGATTCAATAGTAAATTTTTGGAGAAGTCAGGCAACACAAGAACAGGGGCAATGCATGTTTGAGCTGATCAAAGGCAACCTAAGCAAAAAGTTCCACACGAACCCATCTGTTTTCAATAGCTCAATTAATGGCTTAGCAATAGAGCCATACCCCTTTATAAACCTCCTACAGTACCTTATTAAGCCTAAAAACCCTCAGAGCTCCTTAAGATTTTGAGGAACAAGCCATTGTGACATGCATTCTACCTTTTTGGAGTCCATAAAAACCCCTTCTCCACCGATGATATGCCTCCAAGTATTCCACTCTTTTGGAACCAAATTCACATTTGCTTTATTTAACATATAACTAATTCTATGACAATAGTTCAAAAAGCATCTGCAAATGCACAAGGTGTAAGCTCTAGTCCTCGAAGTAGACTAAGATATCAGAAAAAAAACTAAGACAAACTTCCTTGAATAGGGCTTAAAGACAATGTCTATCAAACTTTGGAAAGGGGCATTTGTTAAACAAAAGGGCATCACTCGAACTCATAGTGCCATTGATGAGTCCTAAATGTTGTTTTGTAGATGTCAGCCTTATTCATTCTGATTTGATGATAACCTGACCTTAAATCCAGTTTAGAAAAATACACTGCTCTCACTAATTCATCTAATAGCTCTTGAATAAGTGGAATAAGGAATCTGTCCTTGATAATGAGCTTGTTAAGCTCTTTATAATCTAGACATAATCTCCAACTGCTATCCTTCTTCTTGACTAGAACTATAGGTAAGCAAAAGAGCTTGTGTAATAATCATATCCAACGTATCAACTACCATTTTTTGTAATTCTTTTTTTGGATTGTAGGGTATCTATATGGTTTTGGTTTCAAAACCTTATATTCATCCCATAGAGGAATTTTATGGTCATGGGACTTCGCTGGAGGTAGCTCTCTAAGTATATCAAACAACCTTGTTCCAGCAACAATTTTAGATCTAAAGGCAATCTATCAACGTTACTTCCATATACTTGCAATGACTGTAGTGAACTGGAATTACACTCAACAATAAGTAGTTCTAATGTACCTTTACTAAAGGTGGCCAAGAGTTTTGAAGCTTGCTTTTTGGACATCGGTAGAACCATTCCTTCCAAAATTTCTTTCCATATAACCATTTCCTTATACCATGAAAATTGCATTGTTCTTGGAAATTCCATACTATAGGGCCCAAAGTTACTAGCCATTATATTGCTAAGATTGCATCACAAACACTAACAGTGTGTTTGGATGGAGAATTTTGAAATTTTAAAGCATTTTAAAATGAAGATATTTCAAAATTCATCATTTTAAAATACTATAATTTATAATTGACTTGTTTGGATAAAAAAATTTTAGAAAGAATTTTTGAATATAAGAATTTGATTAAATAAAAAATAATTATAAAAGAAAAATAATAATATTATATATTAGAAAAAGAAAAATACCAAATAAAATATGCAATATGGGTATAATTAGATTTGTAAAATGTATAAATATTATTAATAATATAAAAAATAATGATATATATTAAATTTAAATAAAATAATATATTTTTTTTGTTTATAACTTTATATTTAATAGTAGGTCATGTCTAATAAAGTAAGAAAGAGTGGAAGGAATTTTGAAAAACCACCTCTTTAGGTGGATTTTCAAAAGGGAGTTTGAACATTTCAAATTCCTTTTTGAAATCCCTCCTAAATTTTCAAATTCTTCAAAATTTTTTGCCAAACAAGAAATTTGCATTTTAGACTTTTAAATATCTTGATTGAAATGAATTCCCTCCTTGAAATTCCTCATCCAAACACAACCTAAGT
Source organism: Heritiera fomes (assembly GCA_032173925.1). Classification (NCBI taxonomy): domain Eukaryota; kingdom Viridiplantae; phylum Streptophyta; class Magnoliopsida; order Malvales; family Malvaceae; genus Heritiera; species Heritiera fomes. Next base: position 6,629,815 of record JAPDPM010000005.1, on the reverse strand, counting down.
GAAAGTCCTAAAAAATCAATAGTTATTTTAAAACATTGAACTTCCCAACTCAGTCCAATACATTTCTCCTTGATATTATTTCTTCCCTATTAGTTACTGTCACATTCATACTAGGCATGGGTGTACAAACACATCCAAGTTTCTTGGTCTGTCTAGCATCCACAAAATTGTGTATGCTAGTAGTGTCAATTAACATCATCACATCATGATTTTTTATCCTGCCATAAAGATGCATAGTTTGATAACTTGCAGTACCTAATAATGCATGCAACGAAATGACTGGGATTTCCTCATCATTTTATAAAGCTTCTAACTCTACCACTTGTTCCAAACAATCAGAATTCATTTCATTCTCATTAGCATTAGTTAGGCTAGTATCTACCAACAAGTTCCAAACAATCAGAATTCATCTTATTCTCATTAGCATCAGCTAAGTTAGCATCCACTAGAAAATGGTATAATTGAGATTTCATGCATCTATGTCCCACAATAAACTTATGTGCACACCACGTGCATAAATCGTTCCTTCTCCTTTCATCTCTCTTGTTTGGTTGGGATTCGATTTTTAGAGGATTGAGTGTTTGTGTAAGGTTTTGGATATTTGGCACTAGAGTTGATGGCAAGATTGCAGCCATTGTTATGTTTACAGCCGCTGTTTCTTCCATTCCTTATCTTAACCATTTTCTCTGTTCTAGTTTTTTTTTTTTTTTTTTTGCTAAGCTAAGATTTATTAATGATTAAGCTTCAAAATACATGTAAGGAAAACATCATATCAAGGATACAAGTAAAGCATTTAAGAAGTGCCACATCAGTTTCTTAATAAATCTCTTTTAAGATCCTCCAAAAACTTGTTTGCCAAAAGTGATATTGTGTTGGAGGATGGAGGCTCCTCTTCCATCCCCTCCGAAAATGGGGTGGAGGTAGGATGGGGTTGGGGGGCCCCTAGTAGTGTAGGTGATGGGCCTTCTGGAAGTGCAAGTGGCAAAGATTGTGGAGAGAAGGTAAGGTTAGGAGTAAAGGTGGTTGATATATGTTAGGTGGTGGACTGGAGGTGGTTGATTATAAAAGTCTTGATAAAAGCCAAGGGCTAGGTGATAAAAGCCATGGGATGTTTAACGAAAACCTGGTGGTGGGGGTAAGGGTAGGGGCAGTTAAGGGAAGTTAGAGGTAAGGTTGATTGTCCTGGATGTGCCAGATCTATCGTTATCGTATATTTGATTGACCTTGAAGGAATGGTAAATGAGATATGCTCCATTGACGTAGAATATGAAAAAAGAAAGAGTTGCGTAGGTGAGGAGCGAATTTTATTTATACATGAATCTTCTAATAAATGCGGTAACATAAATAGGCATGCAAAGTAACTAAAGATTAATAGTAAACACGGATACCAAGTCGTCCCACATGATAAAAATAATAAGTGAGAATATGGATATCATAAATTTGCTAAAAGTCGTAAAAAAATTATAAAATAAAAAGAGATTATACGTATTAGATTGCTGCAAACATTTACATTTGATGAAGCCAAGTGATCATTGAACAGCATATGCAATTGCACATCACCAACGGAAAACAGAAAGACAAAAAAGAGTGATGTTCAATTTTGAATTTTTTTCTCCAGTGATATTGCATTCTTGATTAAGTTGCAAAAAAAAAAAATAGATGCAAAACACCCTGAACACGATGACCACAAGATGGAGATAAACACCCTTATACTTCAAGACATCACAAGAAATTCTCAATGTCAGGATCCTAAAAGATAAGTGCAAGGGAAGTGCAACCAGAAACATATACACCAGAAGCAGTAAACCCATCCAGATGAGCAGCAATAGCTAGGCTAATTGGATTTCTGGAATGAATGAAACAGTAGCCATCAGAAAGTCAGAATATATTTGACCATTTTCAATTTGTTCTTCACGTACACTCCTTTTCTCACATCTTGATTAGGACCTTACCAAATCATTTCTATTTTACCAATTAGCCTTGAACCTGCAATCAAAGAAACGGAATGGCTTTGGCCTCCAATTGATTGATTCCAACAAGAGAACGGACAGTGATTCAAAAATGATCTTGACCCCCAACTGTTCTAGTTACTTGAACGAGTTTGGATCCAGAAGTACTTGAAGCTTCTTGGATCAACCTTCCTCATCGAGAGATGCCACAACAGATTTGCCACTATTCCTTAGCTCTATCTTGGCTGTAGCCAACTCGAGGAACTTCCTGACCTCTATGCCCAGTTGACCAATATTAGCTCTCAATTATCCTGCATTGGAATCCATTTTCACTTCTATGCGCTCCAGCTCCTTCTAGTGTTGCTGCACTTCCTTTTGGATACGAGTGGATACACCATAGGCCATTGGAGAAAACTGTACTGCTATGATACCAATGATGAAAGCTGTACCTTGATTTATGGAATGCTGGAAATTCCTGAAGAATGAGAAGAAGAACACACGTTGAGTGTGAGAGGAAAAGAGATAAAGAGAGAGAAAATACCTTTGGAATAATCTGTTGTATTCCTCATTCTGTTATGCAGCATACATATGAAAAATTCTAAACCCACCCGTTTTTTACTTTTCCTACCCCCATTCTCTTCAATAAATCACTGTTCATAACACAGAGTTGGGGTATAAATAGTAAAAAAGCGGGGTATACTTAGAAATTTTCCATACATATACACTGATAGCAATAACAACCTGTGACACATAGTGCTGACATCATAACGGTTTTAGCAGTAAAATAAAAAAAGTAATTCTTCCTAATTACATAAGTAAAATACTGAAATTCCAACTGCTTCATTCCTCACTGCATCATAGCCTCAATGGTCAATAATCCTATTATGCTTAATTCTTTCCAACGATCTGGGTAAATTTCTCAAAGGAAAAAATAGCAAACTAATATATACCCTTCCACTAGATGTTGAGACCAGTTGTCATCCTAAATCATGATCTTGCTCTAAGTAAATTATAATCCGCTGGGCATCATGCCCTTTCTCTCCTGATTTTAGGCCTGAAAATATATAATGTCAAAATGAAGTCCAATCTGCCATCCACTTAGTGCGTGGAGAAATTACATGGAGATTATAGTATCAGCTGGGAAGTTGAAGGGAGAAAAATGAACCATGGTTATTACAAAACCCAAGAATCATCCTAATTTTTCTCGTGTGGGATAAGTGAATGAGGGATGGAGAAATTTTTCTCGTGGCTACTTAAACTGATATCGTCAGTTTGCAAAAAATTTAGAGAAAAGCAAATGAAATGGCTGATGCTTTAGCTAGAGCAGGGGCTAGCAGAGCTAAGATGCTCATGGCCTGGTGGTAATATGATTACAGGTTCCCTGTGTAACCTCTCTCGTATCTTTTGACTGTATCATGTTTTCATACTTTCTTTCGCTATGTTAAACTCTTGTTGTATCCTTTATTCTCATCAATATGGTTTAGCAAAAAAAAAAGAAAATAAATCTGAAGGTCCAAAGTCATCAGAAACTATAATCCCGAATGCTGATGGGAAACTGTCAAAGAAAGAAAAAGAAAAACAAAATCTGTGAAGGATAAATAATGCAGTACAAAGTACAAAAACAAATTCAATGGCGTCACACTGTCAGGTTGAAGGGTTGGATCCGGCTCAATCCACAAATGCGGTGCCCGTGCCTCCCTTGATCATACTTTTAGAACCGGAAACCAAAAATAAAGACAAACTGATGAAGTAACTACCCATATCTGATCATGTACTCGTTGACGAGTCCCTCTCGGCCATGTTAGCGTACTGCACGGTTGTAAGTTACGTTCCAACTTCCTACCTAAAAATGTAAATATCAGCATCCAAATTCAACTAAATGGTTCGAATTATACAGTAATCAAAGATATATGATTAACTGAAGAAGATATGAAAGAGACATGGCGCATGTTACCATTGTCGAATCACAGTTCTCCTGCAATCCATATCAACTCATAATTAGAAACAACGTTTTTATTGATTTGCACAGCCAATAGCTGTTATCTTCAATTTTCTCTTCTAGAACAAGGCTTGTGCCTTGTGGAGACATGAGAGCACAAAGGGACAAGAGTGCATGGTTTACAGCTTAGAGTATGCACTGCTGTCGTTTTGGCGCATCTTTCTTGCGGTCATGTGCTTGATGCAGATACTTGCACATGGATGTACAAGACACTAGATCCATTCCATAATGAGCTCCTTTAATTTTTCCTTAGCACAAATCCCAGACTTGAATTTTCAAAAGGCCATTTGTGTTCACTCAAGCTATGATCTTGCCATGTCGAAACATGGGAACCCATTCCAATGGTTGATGCAAGATCCAAGCTCACGGTTTTGGTTCCTGGATTGGACAGTGATAGTATTTTGGGTACTCACTTAGCATAAACTCATGATTTTTTTAAAGTGAATATTTTTTTTCCTTGGAACTGTAATAAATGTGATCTAATGTTGCCTGCAGACTGTTGTTGAGGCCTACATATAACTAGCTACCCATGTGACTTACCCTTTACCAATGCACCCGCATTCCAGTGAACTTAAAAGTCTTTTAAATGCATGGATATATCTAATCTATAGATTAGGTTATTTCAAACACAAACTTTGAGTCTTGTTTTAGTTTATTACATCAGTGACTGAGCTAGCTAGTTGGAAAAGAGGAAAGAATAAGAGCTAATAGGAGGGTTAACCCAGTGCACAAGGTTCCATGTTATGAGATTCGGAGAGGATCGCATGTACGCAACATTCCCCTGCTAATAGGAGGGTTAAAAATTAGGTAAAAAAATGCACAGAGCATCTACTCTAACCAAGATATTATGAGCTTAGGGGGAAATGAATAATGATACCGACATGTGAAATCAGTTACTATTGTTTTCATTAAAGTCGTTTATAGTTTATGGTCACAACAGATCAAGTAGCCTAAACCAGCTAACTCCTCCAATATATCTATTTATAGCCAGCACTCCTTGGCTTTCTGACTCAAGAAAACTAAATAGCCCAACTCTACACAAGGACACAATCTTCAATTCTAGCTCAATCAAGCCTCTCTGTTTCTTCTTTCTCTTCCCCTTACAGAGGCTTGGTTGGCTCATAGCAAATTGGCCATGGCTAAGCTTGTTTACCTGTTGCTCCTTGCACTCCTCGGCATTTTCATGGTTGCAACCACGGTGAGTTCCTCTCACTACACAGAAAAGAAAAAAATAATAAACACTTGATCTTAGTTAAATGTTTTTACTCTAAATTTGTTTTCATGATAGTAATAGACTAATAGTAGTAGGTACACTGCTTTTGTGGTGATAAATCTTGTGATAAATGCTTCTTAATTTGTAGGTTATGGCAAAAGAAACGCAGTACCATCTGGATGGTGTAAGTTTCTAGTTCCTTTCTTAAATCATTGTTTATTCATGACATGAATGTTTACTATGTTCTCACCCTGCTGAAAGCATCACTGTTTATTTTATATTGACAAAAACCAAATCACTTTCTTCTTCAGAGGAATTATGGACCTGGAAGTCTTAAGAGCTACCGTAAGTGATGAATCTTCAATAACATTTTTTTCATTCCATTGTATTCGTAATTTCAATATCACATTTCATTCAACAAGAATTTCCAAAATTAGCAGAATAGGTTCTGATTTGTCTTCTTCAATTCGGTTGTCTATGGCATACAAGTTTTACATATTTACACTTAATAGCAATGAAAGGCAGTCTATTGATGATGACTCTTTTGTGAATTTTTGGAATGAAACGAGCAGAATGCCCAACAGAGTGCACAAGGAGATGCAGCCAGACTCAGTACCATAAGCCATGCATGTTTTTCTGTCAAAAATGCTGTGCCAAGTGCCTTTGTGTCCCTCCTGGCAACTATGGCAACAAAGCTGTATGCCCTTGCTACAATAACTGGAAGACTAAGCGTGGAGGACCCAAATGCCCTTGATCAACTCTTTTAATTTATATACTACAGTATTACACATTTTTGGTCCCCTAATCTAGCAATGCTTTTGTGTGTCCTATGCACTATTTTTCCCAAAACAGAAGAACGGGAATTGCTCAATTGGATCATTATATGATTTTGTAGAACCAAAAGCAGAGCTACAGCACTGATCCAATCTATGGTCTTCACTGTTGTATCATTATGATATGAATAAGATATAACCATGGTTAGCAACTTCTCAGTACTCTAAGAAAACCCGAAATAGAATTTCCTGATCATGTTTGATGCATGAACTTTTGGTAAATGAAACTTTATATAATTCATTCAGCTGAAACTGCTATTTGTGCAACAGAAGCAAGAAAGCAAATGACCAAACTTGTTAGAGGAAACTCAATAAGAGGCAAGGTTGTGAATAATGATAAAGAAAATGTACTATTGTGAATCAGAATTCTGTTGTGAATCAGAACCATCAAATTTTTCCGCCTTACTGGCATAGACCCAAACACTGCCTGCTTAGAGATGGCTCACTTCCATGTAGTACACATTCATTGTTCGTTTTGAGCCAATCATTATTGAGGCTCATTTAATAGACAGAACATGTTCACACTCTGTTTCCAAATCTACAATGTGACAGTCACAACTCACAAATTTATCTTTTTACTAAGAAAGGCTTCCATTCTATTTGGAAGGCAAGAGAATAAAATGTGAAACAAACTTGATCTGAATCCACTTTCCAGGGAAACATTATGACTTTGAGATATGCAAGAAATCAATGCCCCAAATCCAGAAATCACGAGCAAAAGAGTACCCTCACAATCCCGTAAATCAGGTATGAATTGAACCTTCCAAATATAAAACAGAGCAATCTTTCTTCATTGCTTCTGCTAAAACTTCATTCTTGCAAAGTGAGAATTTTGTACTTCTTAGAGATGAAAACTGAATCTTAAACCTCACACTCTCTAGTTGATAAGTTTACCGATTAAAATTCTTGAATTGAACGGTAAGAATCTTAATTGTTCTATTTAATGCGTTAATATCGTACACAACACATCATAGATCAAAATACGGAATAAGATACTAACTTTCAGTTATTGATATCGATAATATTAAGCTGCGACGAGAATTTAATTCTCGATGTATTTGATCTTTTAATTTTAAGTAATCTCACTAATGGTGTATTTTTTAGAATGCTCATATTAGGAACCTAATATCGTGTATTTTCTTTATATACGTCTTCTCATTAAAGACGTAACTACTATTGGTAGGTAGTTGTCACTTGTAGATATAGATGGATAATTTTTTAAAAATTTATCACATAATATATAGAACCACACAATAGGAAGTTTTAAAAGGTTATGACATTAATCTCAAGTTATTTCCCATGAAACACTGCTAATTAAGTGGGTAACTTAGGTGGGTAACTTGCATTCTCCAACTTGGTCTGTATAGTTTATTATACTTGTTATTCCATCCATAACCCATGAATCCTTAAATTAAAGAAAAAAAATCATGGTGATAAGTCTTTTAAGGATGAGTAATATCTTCTATGAATTACAATGTATTCTATCTCTTTAATGTTAGTCCATATGTGATAACACAACTCAATAAATAAACCTTATGTTTTTTTTAAGTCCAAAAATTATTGTTATTCCCAATAATTAATATGTGCATCAAAAATGAGAAAACAAAACAAATGAATAAAAGTTTTATTACAAATAAAAGTTGTTCATACAAAAAAATTCACATGATGAACCAAGTTTCATTCACACTACATGATCCTTAAAACCCTTTGGTGTCATGCCTTTTGTTAAAGGATTTACAATCATCAATTCAGTGCTAACATGCTCAATAACCACTTTGTTCTCTTTAACACATTCCCTTATAGCTAAATACTTAAAATCTTAGTATTTACTTCAACTATCACTTTTGTTATTTTTGGCTAAGAAAATTGCAATTGAATTGTCGCATTATATTAATGGCTTTGAAATGGAATCCACAATTCTAAGCCCAGATATGAAACTCTTTAACCATACATCATGTGAGATAACCTTAAAACAAGAAACAAATTCAACCTCCATGATAGAAGTAATAGTTAAATAATGCTTTGTACTCTTCCAAAACATGACTCTGCCAACAAACATGAAAACATATCCAAATATTGATTTTCATGAATCAACACATCCAAAGAAGTCTGAATCTGCATAACCAACTACCTTCAGGTTGCCAGTTCATCTAAACATAAGCATCTAATCTTTTGTCCCTTGAAGGTACCTTACTATTTTTTTTGCAGCTCTCCAGTAATCTATATCTGAATTACTCTGATATCTTCCCAACATTCCAACAACAAACACAATGTCAGATCTTGTGCAAGTCTGAGCATACATTAGACTTCCTACAGCTGAAGCACATGAATGTTTCGCAGTTATTCCCTTACAAGTTAATTTTTTGAGCATCAGTTCAAATTAAACTTGTCATCCTTTACTATTGGTGTTGCACTTTGGTGAGCAATCTTTCATCTGCCAATCCAACAGAATTTTCCATTCCAATCATCAACCCACTTTGTAATACCAAAGCATTGCAACACATCCCACCATATTTGCTTAGAATAATTGCACTAAAAAATAAATGATCTCTAGTTTCCACAATCTGTCCACACAAAATACAAGTCGTCTCAATAGTCACTCCACATCTGGCCTCTGAAAGATTTAAAGCTTATCCAAGATAGTCATCCAAGCAATCAAGTCATGCTTAGGGACATTATAGGAAATCACAATAATCTATCCCATTACACCTTAGTCATTTTATGTCGTAAAGAGTGAGGAGTGTCAATTATATTGAAAATACTTGATTTGAAAACAAATCATTTTGTTTGCCCCTTTACCTCTTAACAGAATAAAGCAACCAAACTTTTGGAAAAAATATCCCTTAAACCAAACATTTACAAAAACGGAAGAAAGCAAAAACAAACACAATAATTTTTAATGTGGTTTGGCCCAACCAAATTGGCTTATAACCACCCAATCAAATTAATAACCAATCAAATAATTACAGCTGTGCAATTTTTAGAAAAGAAAAATTGCAAACTCCTTACAAAGCAAACCATGTCATTTTTAGAGAAAAAATTGCAAAGTCCTAACAAAGATCCCAAAGCCCAACTACACCCTTTTAATAGCCCAAACCCTAGCTATTCTATCGGTATCTATAACTCTTTGGGACACTTTACAAACCAAGTCTGACACATTATTTATAAGGGAAGAGCCCTTATAACTTCTTTTATATTTTCGATGTGGGATTCAAGGCAAACCTTAACAAATCCTCCCTTGACTTGAATCCCTAAACTCCAAAAACTGTTTAACAACATGCAAACCATCCTCAAACTAAAGAACAACTTCATCGTCATCACCATCATCCTCATCATCTTCCTCCAATCATCATCATCAAACTCATCATAATCATCTTCTTCCAAATCATCACGGTCTTCATCATCTTCATCTTTTTCATCTTCATAGCTTTCATCTTCATCTTCACGAATATTCGGCTCTTACTTTTCTTCTTTCTCAAGATCACGAATCTTCAACTCTAATACCAAAATTTCAAAGCCCAATTACACCATTTTAATAGCCGAAACCCTAGCTATTCTATCAATGTCTATAACTCTTTGATACATTTTACAAACCAAGCCTAACACATTGTTTATAAGGGAAGAACCCTTATAACTTCTCTTATACTTTTAATGTGAGATTCAAAGCAAACCTCAACATAAACTCCTAAGCTTTAAAGTTTGTTCCAAGCCCAACTAGGAATAGATATGTTGAATTTTCCATAAACATTATATGAATTGAGCCATGCCACCCAAATGGATCAAGTAGCGTCCATATATGTTTGGCTTGGTTCCAAACCAGTATATTTATGAGACTGAGCCCTCCTGATGATTTAGTGACAAACAATTCCCAATTCACTCGAGCACCTACAGTATCCCCTCTCTCCCTCTCTAAAAGAAGGCAGCAAAAAGTTTGACAATCTTTTTTAATACTTTCTTTAAAAGCAAAAATAAGCTACACCAGCAATTTTGGAGTCTAAATATTAATGACTGGATAAGTTGTAATCTTCTAGCAAATAAGAGATGCTTCGAACCTTAGTTGTTAATTCTGCTAATAATCTTGTTCACGAGTGGATTGCAATCCTTTACACTTAGTCTTCCAGTCACAATGGGCACTCTCAGATACCTAACAGAAAGGATTCCTTTATGAAAACCAGCGATCCCTTGAAAGACTACTAGCACTTGGTCTTTGTTCCACCAAAAAATTGTCACGTTTGCTAAGAACATCTCTTTTAATTAGGCACTTAAAACAAAGTAAATTAATCTTATCTTTATTATTTATTCTTGTTATTATTTATCTTAGATAAATTTAATAATTTTAAACACAATATAATAATATGATATAAAAAATGAAAAAAGACATGAAAATTGTTGGGAAAAATATCCCTCAAACCAAACACCCACAAAAATAGAGGAAAGCAAAAAACAAACACAATAATTTTAATGTGGTTTGGCCCAACCAATTTGACCTATAACTGCCTAACCAATCTAATAATCAATCAAACAATTACAACCGTACAATTTTTAGAAGAGAAAAATTATAAACTCCTAACAAAACTCAACCATGCAATTTTTAAAGAGAAAAATTGCAAACTCCTAACAAAGCCCAACCATGTAATTATTAGAGAGAAAAATTGCAAACTCCTAACAAAGCCTAAACCTTAACTATTCTATCGGTGTCTGCAACTCTTTGGGACACTTTACAAACCACATCTAACACATTATTTATAAGGGGAGAGCCCTTATAACTTCTCCTATACTTTCGATGTGGGATTCAAGGCAAACCCCAACAAATCCTCCCTTGACTTGAATCCCCAAACTCCACAAACTGCTCGATAACATGCAAACCATCTTCAAACTGAAGAGTAACTCCACCATTGTCATCGCTATCATGCTCGTCATCTTCTTCCAATCATCATCATCAAACTCATCATGGTCATCTTGTTCCAAATCATCATCATCATCATCATCATCATCTTTATCTTCATCTTCTTCTTCTTCAAACATAGCTTTCATCTTCATCTTCATCTTCATAACTTTCATCTTTATCTTCATAGCTTTGATCTTTATCTACTTTCCTCCTCTCTCAAGATCACGAACCTTTAGTTCTGATACCATTTGTTGAAAAAAATATCTCTCAAACCAAACACTCACAAAAACAGAAGAAAACAAAAAACAAACACAATAATTTTAATGTGGTTTGGCCCAACCAATTTGGCCTATAACTGCCCAACCAATCTAATAATCAATCAAACAATTACAATCGTGCAATTTTTAGAAGAGAAAAATTACAAACTCCTAACAAAGCCCAACCATGCAGTTTTTAGAGAGAAAAATTGTAAACTCCTAACAAAGCCCAACCATGCAATTTTTAGAGAGAAAATTGCAAACTCCTAACAAAGATCCCAAAGCCCAACTACACCCTTTAATAGCCTAAACCTTAGCTATTCTATCGGTGTCTACAACTCTTTGGGACACTTTACAAACCAAGTCTAACACATTATTTATAAGGGGAGAGCCCTTATAACTTCTCCTATACTTTCGATATGAGATTCAAGGCAAATCCCAACAAAAATAACATGAATTAAAATTTTGACTAAAACATAATGCAGATTAAATTTAAAAAAAAAATCAATTTGATTTTTGTCATGCCAACATAAATTGTAATACAACAATTTTCATGTTTTACATGATTTGAAGATAAATATACAAATGATCAATTCTAATCTCAAGTTTGAATTATCTTTACCTTCTTAAAAAAACAAAACCACCAAAGCACATGGTCATTGGCAAAATTATAAAGATTTTCATGTTTCCAACGAGTCCTTTGGCATTGTGATTTTTCTAGGGAGACAAAAAAAGAAGAATATGCTTGTGTTTCACATTGGAAAGATGGGACCAAACCTAAAACACAAGTAACATAATCTAGTAGAGTGGGTCTTTTTCTTTAGTTCCATTTAAAAAGCACAAGAAAAAAAATTTAAAATTATGAATGAATTGTTGCTTTCCCAATTCATCATATTCTTCACCATCGACATGTTTCTCTTTAAAACGCCTCTTAACAGGATCTCGCTTCCATGTCTTGTCTATCCATCTCCTAATATTCAGGTTAAAGCTCTTACAAAATTTGGCATGTGACAAACATCAAACCCTAAAGCCATCATGGATTCCTGGAAGAGTTTTCCTTTTTTGGTTACATGAGAAATCATAAACAAAACTTAAATCATAAAACCACGAGGAAAGGAGACACCCCATGCATCTGCATCTAAAGGATCATAGAGATAACGAGCAAGTTCCACCAGCTTCAGAAAATCCACATCTATATCACAAGCCAGTTTGGCTAATTTATCTGCACAAAAGTTACTCTCCCTGTAGGCATGCTTGATCTCAACGTTCCAAGAACGAGAGAGAATCTCACGTATATCTGCCATGACAAAAGCATGAGGATGAACTTGAAGATCTGCCTTCTTCACTAAATCAACCAGATCACCGATCTATAGGCCTGGGACCAAGCCAAAATTAAACCCAACTTAAGAGCTTGTAATTCGGCAACCCAAGTGTGCTTGAAAACCAATTGACCAATTAGCAGAGTGAGATTGAATAATACCTCCAGCTCCAGCCCTTCCTGGTTCCCTTTTACCGCACCATCCATGTTAAGCTTCAGCCAATTTAAAGGAGGAGGACCCTAGCTTATTAACCACAGATCATGCTTCTGGACCTGGGTATCTGATGTTTTCGGAAAAATCCTATAACAACAGGACCTGGACGAAATGTTCCGAAAATGCTTTACATAACAGTTCGACTACTTACAGGAAATAAATATTTTATCTTTTTTTATGTAAACCATAAAGTTTGTCTATACCACATCAGATATAAAATTAATCCTCATCATGCAGCCACTTTACACAACTGAACCAACTTTTTAAGTTAATAAATATTTTATCATTTTTTTTGTATAAATTACAAGTATTCTCATCCGTTTTAACAGTTTAAAATTAATTCTGTTTGAGATTTAGTTACAGTTAAGGCTTTTCACTCTCCCAAAGATGTGTTTAGTAAAAATCGAACTCAAAAGCTCTTCCCACAAACTCAATATGCGTTACCAACTAAGCCATTTATCATTACCCCTTACTCTTTGAATCTCACATGTTTTATTCTTCTTTGAATGAACATATACATACAATTTGACAATTCATGCATTTATATAATGTCTATTTTATATCAAATCTTATAAAACATAAAAATTATCATATCACAATTGAATTCACATGTTAAACACCGAATCAATTTTTCAGTTTTTATTAAAATTTTAATCCATATCATTTTCATGTTTTTTTTTTGTATTATTTTCATAATATGTCACTCATCAGCTCTGTCTACAATTACCAATGATGAAATTCGATCTGCAAATATTTAATTAAAAGAACTTGATTATGGTGACTTTGCAGATTCCCAAGGTTGGTCCTAAACTAATACTAGCTAGAATTTGACAAACTTCTTTTGCCCAGATAAGCTGTTGAAGCACAATGGTTCCATTCTATCCCAATTTAGATTCATAAGGGTCCACCGATTATTAGAAAAGAAAAGACAAATTGAGTAAAAGATCATAGACCAACGCTTTTTCATGGCAAACAGCAGTAAAGATTTATCAGGATCAAAACAAAAACACATCAAACAATTAACTATCTTATCCCAAATGATGACGGCTAGGCTACCATCAGTTTTCATTCTTTCTTTTTTTTTTTTGTTTTTTCTTTAAACCTTTTTCCTGAAATGGAATGTCAGATCATTTGTGCTGAACTACAGAAACAGGACGAGGACAAAAAAGAAAAAGTGAAAAACAAATACAACAGTGCAGTTGTAAATATAGAAGTGCCATTGAAGCCAGCATATTGAAATTTAAAAGCAACTGCAGAGCTCATAAAAAGTGGCAGAATCAATAACACAAGAATGGATGCAACATCATCTCAAACAGGATTTTGTGAATACATTAAAATGCTGCTGATTAACTTTGTAACGCTCCATTTCCCTGAGGTAGTAAAGATTTAAAAATGAATTATCAATACAAACTAATAGTCACATGACAGTAGCAGCCAGAAAGATTTTGACAACAAAGACGACAATGATGATGATTCAATGAAAAAACCTCGCAAAAAAAAAAAAAACAGGAGCCATTCTCCATAATCATGGTATATTAAGAAAAACCTTTTGCATTGTGACATGATCGGATAAGTTAAATATGTAAAGGTAAAAGAGACTACAAAAAAGAGAAAACCAGGATTATACATGAAAGTTTGAATTATATCTCTCCGAGTTTCGACAACTTCAGTAATCCAAGTTCCTCAGGCAGATAAAATAAGGCAATGAGATTTAAGATTTATGTACAAACATACAGTGAAATTGATGCCACAAAATGAGGAAGAAAGAAAAGATATTCAGGGTTTCTGAATAACAGTTAGAAGTACAACATAATAAACGCGAGGAACACAACCACCTCGTTTTCTTTCACTGCCAGTCGAATGAGTAAAACAATTTACCCATAGCTACATTACTAAGCTATCTTCTTCACCACCATAGCCTCTCACCAGAAAAAAGGACTGTCGCATTATTGAAGTGGCTCCTGATGAGGAGTCGCTGCAGGTCCTGGTACTATATTGAACTGTAGACCCTGACGTTGCCCTGCCTGTATCATAAATGCAACTTCAGTTGCTGCAATAGCCGCCGCTTCCTGTTTCAATCCGGAAAAGCACATGGAACTAATTACCAAACAAAACTTTTTTAAGTAATATACAAATTAAAATAACTTGAACCATCTACAACAGCATGAACGAATTTAGCTTTTGTTTATGGAAACTGCATGAATACGATTACCACTAGGAGTGACAGAGGATGCAGAGGATATCATACATGGAAAGTGTTTTAGTTCTTAAGGGTAAAATACATAAACCACCATACACTTATAATAAAGACACCAACCCTCTTCTAGTTTCAAATTACCAATTTTCTCCCCTATAATTAGGGGTTTAAAGTTTAAGATTTAGGGGTTTTTAATTAGAATTTAAGAGTTAAGATTTATGGTTTACAATTTTAGGGTTTAGAATCTCGGGTTTAGTGTTTACAATTTTTGAATTTAAGGATAGTTAAAGGGGAAATTGGTATTTTGAAGTTAAATGGGGGTTAGTGTCACTTTGGTACAAGTATAGAGGGGTTTATGTATTTCACCTAAGTTCTTAAATGAATTTTGGCCTCTAACAAATAAAACTACTGACAGCCAAACAGTTTTGATGCAATATTTTCGACAAACCTTATCAAGTATGTGGAGTACACATCTCAAAAGACAGACAAGAATCACAGTATTCTTCTTCTGTGATCTATATCAACCTCAACATGATTAAGTAAAATAGTCCTGTCATTTTTCAAGAATGCCAAAGCCATTACCTGTCTCTGCCTTCGGCGCTGCAATATGCTGATGGCCCAGGCCATGATGTAACATGGGAGAAGAAAGCCAGCAGCACGAAGCAAGAAAAGCTACATAGCATAAAAAACTCGAATTAAACAACAAAACAATGTAAATTACTAAAAGATCAATGCAAATTCATGCCATGCTCACAGAGAAAAATCTAGATGCCTCATCGCCCCCATCTCCAAATGTTAGGTACAGAGCATGCCTCAAGAGTAGAAGAGCCATTAGCTGCAAATAAATAGAGAAAATAAGAACTAAACAGAACTAGAACAAGAAATTAACAGCAAATCCTACTATTGATTGGGTAGGACCAACAAGGACAAAAAATAAAGGTTACATTGAACTGAGAACCAAAGGTGTAACTATTTTTGCCTTAAAGACAAAAAATAGTAATTCTGGATTTGGGATGCAACTCAATAGCCTAAATTACGAGTCCAGATGAGGCTGATGACTAAAACACAGCAAGTTCAAAAAGACATGGGCAAACCAGATAAAAGAATAATGCATTGCATAGCACACAAGATGTCTTAAACATTGATACTCAATCTATTATGAACAGCAAGCACATAAATTAATAAAAGCAAGTAAGGCACCACCAAGATTTTTTTCTTGAACATATGCTAAGACATTAAGAGAGGGTGAGCCTTGGTGAAACAGTAAAAGTTACTCCTTTGTGACCTAGAGGTCACAGGTTCAAGTCATGAGAATAGCATCTCTTATAATGTGGAGGGAAGGCTGCGTATATATGATCCTCTCCAAACACCACAATGTAGAGGCTTTGTGCATTGGGTTTGCCCTTTTTTATGCCTAGAAGTTGAGACAGATAATGAATTGTTTTAATTTTTATAAAGGAACAAAAGCTTACAATTAAGGCAGCAGAGCGGCAAAATGCAGCTCCAGTAGCATTGGTATCAGCATATTCATCATAATCTGCCTCCAAAAGATGGCGTTCTGCAGCTGCCATTGCTAAAATTCGAGGATCACGCAAATCCAAGGGAGCACCAGAGATTGTCCAACCCTCACTGTATCAATATGAAAAATAGGATGATAAGAGGTCAAAGGCGATCAGTTTAAAATAGCAACCCATCCTACAGATTACCAAACAGCTTCAGACATAGATAGGTCCTCACAAACAGGAAAGGCTATTAGAAATATCAAAGTTTCAACCGCAGTGCAGTTACAAGACCAACATTGATAACATAACCAAGAAAGAAAAAGAGAGCAAAGCTAGAGCGACATTGATCTTTATCATGTCTATCATCTGGGTAAGTAAGTGCACACTTGTGAAACTTGCCTGATATCAATTGTAGCATCCTCTAACTGAGGTCGAGGTGGCGGTGCAGTATATCCTGGTTGGTAAGGCTGCAAATCAAATATTTTTTCAGGAAAAGTTGGTAAATTGGCCCAATAATTCAACTCAATAATTCCATTTCAGTTAATGAAATATTTGATGACTATGTTTGTTGTCCAAAAAAGTTAATGAAACATGATTATAATATGAACCTTCCAACAAATACCCACATAATCGCACATATTTAGATATATCACATGGACAGAAAAAATCACAAAGTAGCATCTAGAAGCAAGTACTCTCAAATTCATCTGATAACTTGCACCAGAGAACTGGGGCTCACATATTTGTGAATACACTTTTCTCTCATTTAAAATCCAGCAAAATCAAAATAAGCAATATAATCAAAGGCTTGATGCATAAGCCCAAATTTATTAGCAGGCAAAACATCACTTCGAACCAGACACATATGTTTAAGTCCCCAAAATATAAAGCCAAACCTACGTCATGCAGAAAATAGAAGAGGCAGATCAGCAACATCCAACCTTGAGCACAGAGCATCATGGCTCAAATATTTGTTAATACACTCTGTCATTTGAAAACATGCGATACCAAAATAAGCAATTTTATGAAAAGCTTGATGCATAAGCCCATGTTTATTTCAGGAAAAACTCCAGTTTAAGCCTGACACAAAGTTCCCAAGGCATAAGGCCAGACATATGTCATGCTGAACATAAAGAAGTAGATCAGCAACATCCAACGCTGAGCACAAAGTACGCAGAAAAATTGTGCTAAACAAGATGTTTATAATAATCGATTCTCACATAAAGGTAGCTTGTAATCTATTACTCAAGTCATTTCAAATAAGTAATGGTTTTCACAAGCTTCATGCTCAATGCGGATGCTGATGTACATCTCATTTCTACTTGAGAAAAAAATTACTTCAAAAAACATATAGGTCATTAATATTGCCTCATTGAATTCAATGAATTCACTGCCTAATATGGCAGGAAAACTTGACTCACAAAGAGGGGATAATGAGCCAATTGACAACAACTAGGTAGATGAAGTTATATGAAAAGAAACCAGGTGAATAACATAATACGATAACTGATTCTTAGACTATACTATCTGTCATTTGTGGAATAAAGGACCAGAGTACTTAAAGCAACCTTTGATCAAGATTATTGTTAGTTTATTAGAAAAAAACAATTGAACCACTGCTGCATGTAATTAAATGGCTTCATTCCAACACCTTGAAACCGAAAGATTATCCATATTCCAAACATCAAAGTTAATGCTTTTGCACTTAAAATTCTTCAGTGACAACAGATACTACATTTGGGGTCAAAAGATGAAGCCTAAAACCATTCAAAGAAAGCAAAAAAAAAATGCAACAAGGACAAAGGACCAAAATTTTCTTATGGAAAAAAAATCCACTAAAAGTATTCCCCTAGGATACCAAAGAGCAAAGAAAAATATCCTTGAGCATTTAAGATGTTGTTAGCCGAATGATGACAACAAACAATTCAAAACCATCAGACGAAGTGCAATGACAAGTCAACATAACAAACAGGAAACAGAAAGGTAAAGTTGAAAAACTTCCTTTAGGATATGGAAAAGTCAAAGGGAAAATAAAGCTAAAGCTACCATATGACTGATGTTCAGTCTTTCCTCATCTGAATTTGAAAATTGCCAGAATATAAAGGTTTTTTCCCCTTTCTAAGAATATGATTAAAAAACATCATGCAACCACATAAATGTGCAGCTTTACACCATTGTTGTTAATCATCGACTTAATATGTGATTCATTAACAAAAAAATTAAATTTGTTACCCTCTAAAATCAGCCACTTGTTTATATTCATGAATAAGCAAATTGATGCAGGTGAAATGCAAATATAAAAAAGCAGTAAATTTCTTCCTCCTAGACGAACAGATGAAGCTAGCACAATTTCCAGAGCAGAGGTTTACCTGATGACATATCTCACAAGTTATATCTCCCTTCTCATCGCACCAACGTTGAACACACTTCCTGTGGGCAAACTGGATAATAAAAAATGGTCAGCTAAAGCTTTTATATGACATAAATATGAAGATGAGCCAATGAAACCATATCATGATTGATACAGAAGCACTTAAAAGTAATCTGACTGTAAAAGAGAAAGAAAAAGTCATAAATCCCTTTCTACACATCATGATGGCACAGATGCATAGCTCATATGCATCTTTTTCACAAAAAGAAACTTCTACAGTACTTAGAGCTAATGGTAATGAAACTTTTAGTGCTAAAAGCATGCCATAATTGGGGCAGAGAAAACTGTTCTACAGAATAAACTGAAGTAGAAAGCTTCAGAAAGTAAGTCTCAAAATGCTCCAAAACAATGAATACCTTCAAACTGCCACTGCATGAACAAGGTGTCTCCAAATTCTTAATGCTGTCCTCCTCCTGACAGATTCGGCATTCAACTGTCTGGATAAGTGGCTCTTCTTCATCATATGAACCATGTTCTTCCACTTCCTTAACATCAATAGCACATGCATGAGTCTCAGAAACTTGAGAAGAACCTTCACCAGAAGATCCTGCAGCCTCAGCTTCTTGCATTGATTGCAAACTTTCAGGTGTTATGAGACGGTCCACGCATAAAACCAGATGATCACCCATTTTTATCCAAAAAGGAAGGTTCTTATAACACACAACAATGCAACAAAAATTCCCATTAAAATTAGCATAATATTATAAGGCAGTAACTGCAAAATATACTTCCAATACTAAAACACAAGTCTTTGACTATAAAACTTAATGCTAGATTCAACTGTTTGCAACATAACAAAATTCAGCAAGACTTAACAAATCAAAATCTTGTTTTTTTTTTGGTGTCCTTACTGAAACCACTCGCATATGAACATCAGATGCTGTAAAATTCCCTCTCTCTCTCTCTCTCTCTCTCTCTCTCTCTCTCTCTCTCTCTCTCTCTTAAGATTATTGCAGATAGAATTCAAAATCTTCTCTTTTTTTTTATTTTCTCCCTATAGGCTATACCACAAATTAATAGCAAGTACCACAAAACTTTCAGATTGTGTTATAAAAATAAAAAAAATAAACAGCTTTTACTCAGAATCTTCATTTTTTTTTCAGTTTTCCACCGAAAATGAAAAAAAGAAAAAATTTTCCTTCATCTTCGTAGCAACCAAACAACCCAATCCAACCCAACCAAAATTCCTAAACTTAGAAGAGAATCAATTCAAAACCAAAAATTAGAAAAGAAATACAATCATGATCGGAAATGAACAAATCCATTAATTAAAGAAACCAAAACATATTAGCATAAGAAATTACCTGAAAATGGCGCTTTTTTTTTAGCCTGAAATGTATTTGTGCTTCTCTTTATAAAGCTTTAATGAAAGGTCTTATGTTATTTCTGTTCTTTTGCTTGGAAATGAAACAAATTGACGAGAGAAGAGTCTTCCTTTTCCATTTTTATATTATAAAATATAATAATTTAGTAAAAAATATAATATGGTTAGAGACATTGATTGAGGCTCGGTTTAACCGAAACTCTGTAGTTTAGACTTGATTAAGTCGTCCGTGAATAAGGATTATTACGTAATTTTCTACAGTTTTCTTTTTTTTTTGGTTACAATTTTCTTCAGTTTGTCGCTGTTTGGTTTCTTTTTTTATTATTGTAACAAATGTCAAAGGTTATTGTTGGAAATTTAATTTTAGACATCTTCCTTATATTTTTGACAAAATTATGGTAGGCAAAAACAGTTTTTTTAAACCAACAACTGGTTGGCGTGGATGACAAGCGGTTCTCGTCCCTAAGTAAGGTCAGGGTTCGAATCTTGACTTGTGTATGGAGTGCTAATGTTGGGAGAGGGACAAGCCTAACCACGCTCTACTTCTCCCGACTCTGGAATAGTCATAGAAGGTAGAAACCAAGGGTTTCGACAAAAAAAACAGTTTTTTAAAGAAAAAAATTATATTTTAACATAATTATCTAATATATTATTAGTAGAATCTAAAAACTTCATCAACAAGTTATGATAATGACACATATTTTTTAAAAAATAATAAATAAATAAAATGAAATATGTATCATCATCTTAATTTTGTTTGTATAGTTTTTAAACTCTATTGTTAGCATATTTAATAATTTTAGTGGTAATTGAATAAAAAAAATGAATGAGTAAATTATACCAACCTTAAAATTTGTTGAGAGATTATAAGTATTTATGTTCCGCTTTAAATAAAATTAATCGATCGAATAGATTTTATTTAATTACTCGATCAATTGTCGATTTAATTTTATTTATAAAATAATTTTAAAAGGTATTTTTTTGTTAAAATTTTTTAACTCAAATTTTAAACTCATAAATAAGTTAAAAATTTTATTCGTGTTCCATTCAAATATATTTTTAAAAATCAATAAACTGTTAAATTATTAAATATACATATGGCAATAGTTTAATTTTATTTGTTTAAAACTTTAACGTTAATATATCAACTAATGGTTTATAAGGGAGAAAAGTTTGATTATGGAAATAATGGCATATTTGAAAAACAAAAATAGAAAATGGAGGTTGATTTGATTCCAAGATGCAAGAAGACAACATGTAGTATGAAAATTAATATGTTTGTTAGCTTTAAATTGACATATATATTTTGAAATGACAAAAACTTAAGTAAGCTTTAATGTTTTAATTCATATTGTAAATTTGCCTTATCACACATGATTTTCTCAATCCATTTTCAAATGATCATATCTAACATTAAGACCATGATTTAATGATACATTCTTATTGGTCTTAATACTTTATAAATGTTTTGAATATTTTAGAAAATCACTTGATGAATTTTTGGATCATGTTTTCATTAGAGAAAGTCAAGAAAAACTCCCACAAAAATGTCAAAATGTTTTGGGTTGAATTAAAATCAAAAGCCATATCATTTCTAACCCAAAAATACAGGAAAAACACTTTCTGGAGGCATGGGAAGGGATCGATCCCCTAGTGGCAGTAAGCTTTTTGGTGCAAGAAAAGGTCCCTCAGCCCAGAAAAATCAATTCTGGAAAAAAGGGATTGATCCCCTAAGGGAAGGGATCGATCCCCTAAAGGCAGAATGGCTCCCAACGGCCAGAAAAGGTCCCTCAGCCTAAAAGATTCAGATCTGGAATGAAAGGATCGATCCCCTATGGGAAGGGATCGATCTCTTTGCCCGAAAATAGCCTATAACGGCTAGTTTTTGTGAGACAACGGTCATATTCAAGTTTTGGCTCCACCCAATGGCTAGAATACATCCAAGGGACTATAAATAGAGGCTTAGAAGCTAAAGAAAGTAAGAGGAACTACTTAGCAACTCCAAAACTCATTTTCCTCAAATCTACAAGCCTCAAACAACAAATCAAGAGCTCTAAAAGTCTTCATCATCTATCATTCATCTATTTCTTGTATTGCTTAGCACAAAATATTGCATAGGCTTTTCATTGTGCTTAATTTCTATAATCACTTGCCTGCCTAGAGGCCCTTCTTTGATTACATCATTTGTAA